>VZRU01019376.1:270164-287810 GCA_013398155.1 Pedionomus torquatus | reverse complement strand
GGGGGGGGGGGGGGGGGAAGGGGAGGAGGGGGAAGGATGCTGCAAACCCCAGAGGCCAGGTAAAAATTTCCATTTTTGAGACAGTGCTGGCTGTGTTTCTGTCTTTCAAGCCTGCACAAGTTCTGCTGACAGAGTAGTGATTGAGTGGGGTATAAAGAAGATGAAGAATTCCAAGGTGTTAAAACAAAATAGTTTAAATCATGCCTTACTGAAAAGAATGCAAAGAAAAAAAGTGACATCACCTGATATGAGTTATTTCAGTATTGCATAGCATTGTGGGATAAACTGTGTCAGATTAGGGATGTATGGAAGTTTTAATACAGTCTGGATTCCCTAACTGAAAAAGTGCTTAAGACAGGAACTAATACTCTCAAAATCTGAAGAAGTTAATGTTCATCAAAAGAGTATAAAGAACATCCTAAATTTCCAATAGCCTCCTGAGGAAAGAAGCCTGATCCTATTGTTAAAGCTAAGTAACTGATGATATCTTGCTGAGCGGGGTTGCAATACAAGAGCATTACAAGAAATAAACCCAAAATAACTAGAAAGATTAGTTGCAAATTTATTCAGCTGCTTTATTTCTGAGCTGATTATGATCTTGATATTTCAAAGTTGCTGAAAAATAGTGGAGACAAACTCATGCTGGAAATCATGGCTTTTGAAATGACAAGTGGTATTTCTCAGAATTCTGGGAATTTGCATGCACAATTGCAGATGAAACAACAGATTCTGTCACACTAGCAGGTGGTTAAAAGCGCAGCCAAGCTCACTTAAAATTTTGAAAGTGTTAAAAAAAATCAGTGAAGAATTATTCAAATGATAAGGTATACATTAAGATCTGAAAAGTACAATACTCTACTGGGCTGTCTTTCCCCCAGGCCACTAGCTTGTTATCACTATGAGCATAATATTATGAAAGTGATACTTCCAGCTGCTGTTCAGCTCCATGGACAAATAGGTTTCCTCTTATCTAACCCTTCAAGGGTGGGCATTCTGCAAATGCAGTGATTTTTTTGGCTTGTTGGCTCAGTGACTCAACAGAACAAGAGGAGTACGCAGAATCAAAGTGAGAACCTCACTTGGGTTTATATAAAGTTTGAATGATCACAACAGGAAGAAATATGTGAGGGATTTGCTTTTTGTGTGTTTCTATTAATTCAGGCTTCCTTAAGTTGCATACAGACATTTATAGTTTCTCTCAACTGTACAGAAATGCCATTTTATCATCTTTATTAGCAAGATTAATATAATTACATATGGGGACTATTGCTTTCCCACCAGTCTGTTCCATACCTTGGCCTGTTGCCTACCATATTACATCATGTTCTATGGTTTTTCATAACAAAAGGATCCTATTTTCATTAAAATATTTGCAAGGCATTCTTGTGAAAAATTATTATTATTAATGTCTTAATTTCCGTCCAAACCATCAAAACAGAAACAGTGAACAAGAATGTGAAAGAGTGAAATAATACATGTCAGGTAGGGCCTGCATTTGGCCTGAACAAAAAAAAAAAAAAAAAAAAAAAAAAAAATTGTTTGCACTGTAACAAACCTTAGGCCTTTGGGCAATGATCTGTAGTTAATTCTATGTGTAGTTTTTCCTTTTATTCCTCTACTTTTTTTCTGTTTGGCTTACAGCAATCTGCAATTACAAGGAAACTACATAAGGACTGCCTCATTTTCTGCATCTGTAAAATAGGATGTATGCTACCATGCTCTACTCTGCTCTCATGAGACTCTACCTGGAGTCCTCAGCACAGGAAGGACATGGACCTGTTGGAATGGGTCCAGTCAAGGGCCACGAAGTTGATCAGAGGGCTGGAGCACCTCTCCTATGAGGACAGGATGAGACAGCTGCAGTTCAGTCTGGAGAAGAGAAGGCTTCAAAGAGACCTTTCAGTACTTTCAGTACTTAAAGGAGGCCTATAAGAAAGATGGGGACAGACTTTTTAGCAGCACCTGTTGTGACAAGACAAGGGGATTTTTTTTTAAAAAACTGAGAGAAGGTAGATTCAGAGTAGATATAAGGAAGAACTTTTTTATAATGAGGGTGGTGAAACACTGGAACACGTTGCCCAGAGACGTGGTAGATGCCCCATCCTTGGAAACATTCAAGGTCAGGTTGGACAGGGCTCTGATCAAGTGGATGTCCCTGCTCATTGCAGGAAGGCGGACGGACTTTGATTCCGTGATTCTATTCTATGATTCTATGCTTAATATATTTTTATATGTATGAATGAGAAGTCCTGTTCCACTTTTCTTTTTCTTTTGCTAGCTCTTGAATGGGGCTTTTTCTGGGTTTCTTAAGAGAGAATTTAGTACTGGCAGAATCTTCTGCTGTAACACAGACTTCCCTCACCTACCAGCAGTTAGAAGAAGTTACTATCCTCCCTTTCTTCTATTCCCTTTTCTTTTTGGCACACAAATCCTCCCTCAGCACACGGAGTGAAACCAGCAGATGCTGCTGGGACAAACCTAGGAAAATCTTTTCTTTGGCCACATGTTGGCAGACACTGTATGGTAGTAGAGGAATATCCTCTATATTTCATTTCTGCAGTGATCTGAACTAACAAGAGGCAGAGCAGACATACAGGGCTTGAACTGAAAAAGACTTGAGAGACTGTGCTGGCTACACAGGGTATTTTACACTCCTTTATACGGTGAACAGGGGACCTTAGCAATGCCATTCAGTCACCTTGCAGCATACATGCACAAGGAGAGGAACGCTGCACCAAGGCTGCAGTCAGTCCAGGCATATATCACTGAGAACCTTGGTATGTTTTGTATAAAGACTGATGGTGTCCTTATGAAACCTTGCAACTAATTTCCTTTTAATGGGTCATACTTAATTTTCACATACGAACATTAAACACATTAAACACACACACATTCATCTGGAGCTAATCAGGCAACAGTTTCATTGGACAGCTTAAAGCACAACTGAAGTTAAGTTTTAGTGTGTGTTTTTGAATGAGTCTAATTTTTGGCTGCTTAATAATGAAGGAAGAACGGGCTTGATTTTTGTGCCTGTATGCAGTGGTACATAAATTTAGGAAAAAGCCACAATGTGCTGGACCTGATAGCCTGACAGACATAAGGCTGCAGCAGCTCTCTGCCTCAGGTCCAGCCAGTAGTGAGACTGATAATGCATTCTCAATAGGCAGTGCACACAGAGCATGTATACACACCACCATACATAGAATCATAGAATCATCCATATACATGGCTGGCGACATAGATCACAGACACATAGAACACAGACAGTGCCAACAGCCTCATCCTGCTGAGCAGGATGGAGATCCACTAGCAGAAACATATATACACATTTACAAAATACATCTTTCCAACAACTGGGCTCAGATGCTGAGTCTCTGGATCTCGTTCTCTCCATTTTCTGGCTGTTGACACAAGACTAACCCCTACAGACCTCAGACCCTGCGATCCCTCTGTCAGTTGGCCGGGGTTCCTCAGATACCCACTGTCCAACATGTCCTTGACCTTGCCATAGCTCCCAGGCATTCTTCTCACTGGCTAGTTGGGCTTGATTCTCACTATTCACAACATGCTTACTCACATGCCCACACTCACCATAGTTTCTAAGCTTCAACCTTCATACACATGGAGGGAATGGCTGGACAAGGGTAGCAACCAGCCAACTACTTAGAGGTGACCAGCCTCTTTTATCTGTTACGCCCCTATTACTCCACACTTTTTCCTTCTCAAATTACCTAAATCCATGCCTTCCTCTACTTTTTATTCCTTCGTTTTAGTCTTATGCAGTCTCCAAATGTTCTTCCCTTGCATCCCATCATGTGTCCCACACCCCTAGACAGCAACCTTCCCCAGTCCAAAAGATACTTTGGTGTTGACCCCCCTGATGGGTTTTACTCTTGAGTGTGGGGATGAGAGCCTTCCCGAGGTAGCCCTGAGAATGGTCTGAACAGAGGGTGCCTTCCTCTGAGTCCTTAATTTGGCCTTCCACCTGCCTTTGTGCCTCTGTGCTTCTCTGGGCTTGTGCAGATGGGCCTTTGATGGGTTGATGACTCCTGTGATGGGCCTGGGAGCAGCCAGAGCAGGGTGTTTTTTGGACTTCCCCACTGTGCACTTTTGTGGATTTGCAGATAACTTTTTATCACAGAACCTAACAATAAATATATTTCTACTATAACAACACCTTTAACTTTGCAATTCTTTCTCTGCCAACTGGACTTCTTTGAAAGTGTAGATCTTCTCTTCAGGCAGTGCCATGACCCAAAATTTACCACAGACTAGCTAAGTAGTTTAAAGATAAATCTTCTAGAAGTCAGAATTACAATAATAAAGTTTAGTGTTTTCTGGTTCATGATTTAATCTCAATATACCAGGAGAAATAGTCTTCCTGTGGTGTTCTACAGACTCAAACTGACAGCACAGATCTGATTCTGGAAACAATCTAAAAGGCTGAAGGTTTCTGTCTTAACAGGAGCCTGTCAACTTTGGTGGGTTCCCTGCAGGCTTTCAAAACTCCATGGAAATTCAGAGGTCATCCTCAGAAAGAAAAAGATCCTCCATGTGGATCTCTTCTTGTGTCCGTGTAAGCAAGGATGTTGCTAACTTTCCTGACATTTGGTCTTTGTCTCAAAGCCCCTGAATCTTGGTTGTCATTTTCTAATTTTCATCATTGCAGAGAGAAATTTGAAACTGTCAAACTTAGAAATGTGGCAACTTAAATAACAATAAAAGGGACAAAAATACAGATTATTTTTTAAAACATTGCTATTTTCACACTCATATCTTCCATTGTTTTTCTGTGGTATAATGCATGAAGACTGGATAGCCGCAAGAGTGTCGTAGAGAGACAATATAACAAGTTTTTAATATGAATTGTTATTAAAAAATTGCAGCAGACTCCAAGGACAAGCAATTCAAAAGCTATGAAAATAACCTTACCATAAGATGCAAAAATAACAGTTTATTTCAGCTGGAAATAGAGAGTGCTGAGGAAGGAAAAAAGTAGCTGTTTTCATAATTCATTTAAACACATGTAAGCCTAAACCCCAAATCCTCTTGCACTTCCAGCTTGGCTTTCTGTAGTTATAGTCCTCAATGGAACTATATAATCAGTATTTATGCCTAAAACACAGAAATAACATTTCAAGGCAAAACATGGAGTAGTAAAATCAGAATATTTGCAGAGCTCAGTAAATACTAACTGGCTCTATACACTCAAGCTGTTGTTCGTGTTTTCACAAACCCTTAAGAACACTTTTTTTTTTTTTTTGACTAATGGCAAGTGGTGCCTAATGATGACTTGACTTGGAGGAATAGCATGTTGTTTAGATGCTGTTTGCTAATATCTTCTTTTTAGCAAATCTATGTTTTACTGCAAATGCTCATGACAAATGCTGTCTCTTCATTCTGTTTGGAAAATAACTTATTAAAATAAAATTAAAAACAACACAGGTCTGTAACAACCACACCAGGAAAAACTACCATTCTAGTAAGCTCCCTGTTTTCTGAAAATTTGTCCAAAATCTGGAAGTGTGGAAATGCCTGGTGTTATTTAACATCTGTAGTATGCTATATATCTATAAATAACAAATACTAATTTTTAAAAGCCAAATCACTATAGGGGTAAGCACCTTCATCAGAGAAACTTAATACCATATCTTTTTTCCTTATCTTCTTTTTAAAAGAACATTTTCTCCCTCCCCCTTAACAATCTGGGAAGATTACATGAATGAAGCTACCACAATACATTTGCTAGATGTAATAAATCACACACTTAACCATTAGTAAATCTACTGAAATGCCAATATAGCAACAGAGGTGATATTTTCCATCTCAATTTGTCATTTGAAAGGTGGATCTTACTGCGGTGTTTCTTATTAAAATGTACCAACAAGCAGAAGATAGACAGAAACTTACAATTTGGTCATATCTCTAATAACAGCATCAGTAGGTCTTTTCACTTTTCCAATGTCGAAAAACTTGATCTCAGATTCACTCTTTTCAGTGTATAACGATTTCATGATGTACTGCTTATAAAAATACAAGTCTAGCTTTCACATTTGACCTCTGAAAAGTGGTGATGCTCTTACTAAAGTATAGCTTCCTTGCATGACTATTTTTCTTTGGGAACAGTAAAAGGAGTTCAAAAGACTTCTAGATGCATTTTGTGTTGTGGTGGATTGAGCACAAAGCAGAAGCTTTTTGGTGGTATTTTTGTGTCTGTCTTCAGAAACTATGGTTTACCTCAGTTCTTACGAAATAATATTACGCAGAAAACAACAAAGCTCCAAATTGTTTCTATGACAATTGTTTCTATGTTGACAAAAAAGAAATGATTGAGTACCTAGTCTAATTTTTTAAACTCTGAAAATAGATGACTGTGTTTGTAGTTCCCTAAATTTCTCCAGATTGATGCCAGAAAAGGAAAACGTGCAGTGAAGGTGATCTCATTTGGAAGTGACATCCCAGAGATCAGAGGCACTGAACTGCTTTCATCTCTGCCTACAATGCACTTCCTTTGAGAAACCGCATATGTTCAAATAAAAACATAGGCCAAATTAGTTTTGTGACAGCCGGTCCCCTGCAAATGTACATCATCTTCAAATACGCATTGGAAAAGAGAGTTTAAATTTCTGTTTGTATCCTAATCCTCTCAGGATAACATCAGAATTATCCAAACACTGTCACTGCCTCTAGGTTAAGTAACAGCTTCCAGCCCTGAATACATCTGTCAGTCGCAGATTGCAGCTAACACCATGCAATTGGCACCATGCAGCCAGAGACTGATTAGAAAGAGCCAAGTGATTTTGATGCTTAGTTCTTTCCTTTTGTTTCTTAATTAATTAATGTATACATTAAATAATAATAATAAAAAAAAATTGCGTGGAACTTTCCTGGTGTGGGCTGAAATAATTTGTAATTAGGACACATCTTTTTTGCAGTTTCTTCAGTAGGTATCTGCTGTAATTTCCCAGAAGAACAGAAAAATGTGATTAGACATTACTTTTTTCAATTCTAGAATAGCTCCCTGCAAGATTGCTCTTTAGTTTATAGAAGAAATTTGTTACTGGGTGCATTCTTCAACCTACTGAATTCCCACTGACAGCTAAAAATATTGGATGCCTGCTATTTCAGAAGTCTTCTATTTAGCTAAAGTATTTGGATAGTTATCTGCTGTCCTCCTACTTTGAGGCTTCCCTATATCTAAATAAAGATTTCTCTTACACCTAAATCTGCCCATCAATGAGTGGTTGCTATCTGGCTGACAGCTAACACCAGGAGAAAAAAAATGTATAGTAGATGGATATGTTTCTTTCAGCTGATAAAGGGAGTCATTACAAACAGAAGCAATAAAGAGATCTGATTTTCCCCATTGCCAGTAAAGATGAGGACGTTTTCTCAAAGTTAATGTATACTACACAATAAAATAAATAAGTGATTTTCCTTATCTGAGAAGCTGCAGGCACCATTCCCATTTTCAGAGGAATAAGGAGAAAAATGGAAAAGTAGTTTAATTTTGCCACATGTTATGCTCTCCTGCTTTGTTCCTTTGCCCTTAAATGAAGGCAGCAAATAAGGAAAGTGTTTTAAAGGGAGTCTGTCTCTTACTTCAGCATGAAACGCATGCAAGAGACTATATGCAGAACAGATTGATTTGAAAAGCTAGTTTTACTGCTGTGCACATGTGTCTCCAAAAGTCAGAATTTAATTCAGTGTCAGATGGATGCACCTGCACCTGACTACGCCCCAAGGTGCACCCTGCAGGGGTGACAGCACCATGATGGGCAGTGGTGAGCAGAGGGATGGTGCAGGAAGGATGGAGGAGGCTGTTTTTGGCTCGTGTGGCTGGCAGTCCATCCATACATTTGTGTATGAAAAGGAAGCAGAGCCTGTCTTTCAATCTACGCCCAAATTAAGGAATTTGCAGCTATTTAGAAAGAATCATAGAATCAGATTTGTCTAGGTTGGAAGGGACCTTTAAGATCATTGAGTCCAACCATCAACCTAACTCTGATTAAAAAAAAATCAGTAAGCCCTGTTACCAAGCGAACTACCAGAACCGTCTGTATGAGAAACACAACATGTAACAAGCATGAAGATTGACTTTCTGCCTGGTCTGAAGTAGAGTCTGAATCTTATTGCTCACTGCCTTTATAAATTCAAAACTCTCACAAGAATGTCTTATAACATCAATGTATCTTAAGGAATCACCAAAACATGAGAGTGATGGGGTTTTAGAATTTCACATGCCCATTTATATCTCTGCTTTTTTTCTCCAGTTTGCTCCTCAAAGTAGATCCTTTCTTTATGTAAAACATTATGGCGATTTAGAGAGCAATTTTCAGTTTTCTCTTTGACTCTTGATACCTGTTCAGCACTAATCCTACTTCCATCATTCTCAATATATACCATAGTTATATCACCATCAGTAATGTCTGAAATCATGACACTATAATTTCCTAGGAATATCCTGCAATAAAAGTACTTCATGTGGTGATAAATATTTGTGACAAGAACAACCACGTTTTTTTTTTCCCCTTCTGCACCATGAAAGAAGTGCAGAAGATGGAAAACTGGGGTTGTAAGGGCATGAAGGTCTTCGGCTTGCCCTTGGTGACAGCTGTAGGAACTTGCTAGAGAAAGTGAGACTCTGTAAAGCTGAAATGTGGTTTGAAACACAAAAAGGTATCGAGGCTTGCCCCAAAATACAATACCTGCCCCTTTCATGTTGTTTGTAAGCAATAGGCCTGAGTTGTCGGCTGCTTAAGTAGTGCTGTGCTCAGACATGGGGGTGAGGGGCTAGATAAAGGCTCAGAAGAGCCGTACCTGGTGACAGCCACAGGGTTGCCACAGAGCTGCTGGGATAGATGGTCTGGAAGCTGGTGGGAAGGCTGGGAAGGAGAAACATGCTATCCATGCAGGACACCAGCAGGGCCTTTCCAAGGCATCCAATTTTGTCTTCCAGAACTTCCAGGGCTGATTCTGCTCTGAGTGGCCTCTGCAGAGCCTTTAACTAAATACTGCAGCCATTCATCCCATCCAACCCAGACCCATGTAACCTCAGGAAGTGGTGTGTTCAACTCTTGCAATGTGTAGAGCTGGCACAGGGAGCTGCACCCTGACCCTAGACACCTCGTCTACCAGCATTTCCTACTGCTCTTAAAACTGTCCATGTCCCTTCCAGTGAGGAAGTCAGTGTCTCTCCAATCTCTTGGGCTTCCTTGAGTCCTGTGAGGAGCAGCCAGCTCTTCTTTCAGCTGTGTGTGGAGGTCTCTTAAATGCACAGCAAGTTTTGGCAGGTAAGAAAGCACTCACCCTGTGCACAAGGGGTCCTGCCATGCCTTCTAGGGTTGCTGGGAGTTGCCATCTCTTCCCACCTTGTGACGCCAAGTGTCCTTTGCCTGAACATTCATCTTCCCTGTCCCTGCCACTGTAACTGCTCCCTCCAGAGTAACGATGTGCAGTTTCACAGGTAAGATGCAGAATCTACTGCACTGTACATACAACAAATGAATAGAGGCAGGTCTGCAGACCAAAGCAGATGGTAATGAAGACCTGAGATATACCTTTCAGGGGAGTTTATTTTGGACTAGGTCTTGCTCGCTCTGGTGGCCTACGTGCCAGTTAGGAGTTGGAGTACTCTAGGTGTGCTCCTGGAATGCATCTTCTAGTTTACTTTAATCCAAGAGTAGTCTAGTTTGTACACTCTGATGATACTTCAGTGATGTGAACCAAAGCACAACAATGTAAAAGTGGTGAAACACCAGCACAGAATCACTCTAGAGAAATCTGGGAGATCTTAGTCTAGAAAAGTTGATAACTGTGACCTGCATATTAAATGTGGTCCACAAACCCTTGAACATCCATTCTTCAGCTAGCCCAGGCAGATGGATGCAGACTGTGCTTATCCTGTTGAATACAGTCAGATATTTCTGCAGAGTGATGCCTTCCATTGGCTGTGGGTAGTAAGACCAACTCTGCCAAAAAATGGTAATCAAAAAGTCTCATTCAGAAAAGTACATAGAAAAGAACAGAAGGGTTTGTTGACTTTTCTTTTGCTACAGAATGCTAAAAACTGAATAAATATTTAGATACAGAAAATTCTTTTCTTTCCTAATGCACTCGTAATTTTATGGTGGTGCTGAGTGTACTTCCTCGCAGAAGAGCTCCACACTGAATACTTTTCATGTTATGTGCACATAACCAGCTATTGCTACTGCCTTTTTCTTAGCAGACCACAATAAAGTTGAGAGAACAATAACATCTGAGCTGTACAACTGTTTGAATTTCTGATTTGGTCACTAAAATGAAACATTTGCAAACATTAAAAAATTCTTCTGGGATAAGACTCTTCACTTATAGCTGTTACACATCACATCGCTAAATATTCTTCAAGCTAGAAAAAAAGAAAGAAAATCTTGGTGGTATAATTTTATTTAGGACCTTGCTGCAAAATGTAGGTTTGAATCCCTGCTTGTATGAGTATTCATGTTACATAAAGCATAACAGGAGATGTCTGACAGCTTAGGTACCTTTTGGGAGGCTTGCAATCCCAGTTCTGAATCAGGCAGAATGGGGACTTGAATCTGGATATGTCTGGTCAGTACCTTGACTCACCAAGCTGGATTTGGGGTCTGTCAGGAAGGGAGAAAATGACAGTGACACCTCATTTCCCTTATTTTTCCATATGGCATCAAAGTCCTTAAAAGCAGAATGTTTACAGTGGGATGCAGATGTGTAAATATAAGTGTCTAATGCTATTTCATCTGCCTTAGGGTAGCTGAACTATTTACACAGAATTGGGAGATAGGTTCCAGGCTGTTCTGTATGGGCCAAGTGGAGTATTTAAGCTGTTTTCAGATAACTAGGTGCCTACACTAAGGCAACAGAACCTCAGTCTTAGTTTCAGAAATGTAAAAACAAAATATTGATTTTTATTGTTTTTTTTGGCTAAAGCTGAATGTTTTTCAAACAAACTACATTCCTCAGTAATCTCCCTGTTTTATCTGATAACATGTACTTACTCATGTGGAAATGAAGAACAAATTATCAAGATCACTCCTACGCATTACTGTAGAGGTAAAGAGCAGAAGAGGTATTTCAGTCTCACTGTTTCACTCACACATATCTCTCTAGGAAATAAACACATGAGCAGAAATTCTTCAAATGTCACAGGCATGCTGACCTTATGAAGCTCTGTAAGTGCCTAAAGAAAATGAGGTGGAAGCACAGGGCAGCACATTTCTCATGTAAGTGGAAAAAAAAAAAATATCTCTGGCAACCAGAGTGATGCACCAGCAAAGATTTTGTAATGTGTACTGTGCTGGGCTTTCCTAAGCAGGCACTTGATGTTGGCACAAAATGTAGCTGGATTTTGCCTGTCAGCATGGATCCTATAGTATATGGGCTTCATATAACAATTCCTCAGGTTTCCTTCAGCTCAGCCATTTGCTGTAATGCCTACGGCAGCTCAGACATATTGCCATAGCCTCTGAAAATATTGGCTGAGGTACTTCAGTTAAAACTACTTTTTAGTTCAACTGCTTTGAACTGTAGTTGCATGAGAAAATGGAGGAGTAGTTCTAATGCTTAAAATGAAGTTATTGCATGGAATTATCCTTACAACAGGGTTCCCAGACAACAGGCGGGTTGTTTAAATGGTATTTTTGTAGGGCTCTGCGCAGGCCCCCAGTGGTGAAGTGCCTACTGACAGCAGTGCTCAGATGCTGCTCATCCAGGAGCACCACACCCATGGGCTGTCTGAGCAGCAACAACCATACACACTGCTTTTAATTTCTCCCAGAGTAGGAGGCTGAGCCTAGTATATGTCCAGAGTGTATGTTGTTTGTATATGTTCAGATAGTACTTAGGCAGGTCACCTTATGCAAAGCTTTGATGAATGTTAGTGGAAGCCAAGACCTGTGTCAGCTGTATTTTAAGAGGACAACCTCACATATTTAATACCAGTGTGAAGAAATCTTGAGTGCTGACAGGCTGATTAGATTTTCTATATAGTCAAAGAGGCCACAGGCATACCTGTCAGCTGCTTTCTGTACACTACAGTTGCTATGAACACCTAAAGAATTCTCCATAACACTGGAGTATTTGTCTTACAAGAATCTTTTAGATTACACATATCTTTTAGATTTTATTTTTGTTCTTCCGTGCTAGGGAGAATTATGTGTCAATTTATGATGGGATCATATTACAAGCTAAACTGAAAAATGGTTAAAGTGGTCTGGTCTCTCCTTATCTGCTTTAAAATTCATCCCAGGGTATCCAGTCAGTTGCTGTTATTGCTATTATTTGGATGTCAATAAATAAAAACAAAATGTCTTTGTGTACAGTGTGGCTCACAATTGGGAAGGTCTTTGTTTCCAAAAATGGAACAATGCATGCTCACAGGATGTGGGAAACAAAGGATTGCTCTTGCTGTGTTACAGATAAAAGAGCTGGCAAACAGACAGACTGGGTGACTTGCTTGAGCTCACACAGAGTCCATTGGGATAGCTGGACTCTTCCAACACCATACTGGTCTCCCGTCCACAAGTTCATCAATCTCCAAGGAGAAAATTCAGCACACTGCCAGCATATTGAGAAGAGAGGAAATTGTTTTCTGGGGGCTTCTGTGGTGAGCTCAGCCCAGCCTCACTGACAAGGAACAGGACCTGAGGTAGTGCCAACCCAGCCTAGATCACCCTTCCTTCTTTCCAGGCTTATCTGTCTTCTGACTGGGTATAAGGACACTGCCTTGGGTTTTTGGGATTATCTCATTACCCTTTTTTTTCCTTTTGAATTCAATATATTGTACCTAATAATTTTTGGCTGTCATTTCTTGGTCACCCTTACAGAGCCCTA
The DNA here is from genome assembly GCA_013398155.1 of Pedionomus torquatus. Taxonomy (NCBI): domain Eukaryota; kingdom Metazoa; phylum Chordata; class Aves; order Charadriiformes; family Pedionomidae; genus Pedionomus; species Pedionomus torquatus. Next base: position 274,958 of record VZRU01019376.1, on the reverse strand, counting down.
AACATGCGCTGGCAAAATCTTTTAGAGATTATTGAATATACAGTCTTTTTGATAGATCCCCATTTATTTTATCTCTAAGTATCCCTCAATGCAAATTCGTGGCTTGGAGTTTACAAATACTGAAAAAGTTCATCCTAAAAGCATCCTAAATCTGAAGACCATACTGTAGACTGCATTTTTAGTGTAAGCAATACCATACCTTGTAGAGTGGTTGTGGGCACTCAGGAGAGACTCAGAATTGGGTTAAGCATGATATACCCCCAGTCAGTGAGAATAATTAGTCAGTTGAGAAGCCTTACACTGTCTAGCTCAATCTTCTCTACCTCCTTGCACATATATTGCTAGATATAGGGGAAGTCCTTCTGTCAATCCTGTTGCAGGCAGGCTAAAGCCATCGTAAGAGTTTGCCTGGTGTGACGTGGTAAGGTGGTAATTATTTTTTGTGCCATTTAGCATTTTCTTGCCTTGCTTATGGCAAAGGAAGAAGTCCCAGGAGAACTCCAACGCTTTGTCTGTGTCCAAAAGGATTATCTTTGCAATGGGATTATCCTCACCGTGTCAGCTAACAAGGATTTAGGTCCGGATTATGTTTGCAATGTAGTGCAAAGCGATGATACCAGATCAGAGAATCTGGCCCATTTTGTGTGGTGAGTGATAAATCTGCATATTGTAACAGGATATCTGTCATTTAATATATGCGTGCATACAAAAAGAAAGTTTTTTGGGTTTATTCCGGCTCATTACATAGAATTACAAAAAAACTTGGCTATGGTAGCATAACTGTCTTGACCCAGGGATGACTGTAAGAAAAGAAGGCTTCAGTTAATGAAAAAGGTCAGGGCAGCAAATAAGATTTCTGGTACCAACTGTCTTCATCATAACCATTCTATGATTCTATGATTTCTTCTTGCGCCAGGCTCTTCATTGCACCTTCATGTCTGTAAGCTACAGTCTTCCCACAAACGAATTTGACTCAGCCCCAGGAGCTCAGAGACTTTGCATACTGCAGCACTGAGCTGGTCATTCTGACATTGGTCTTGTCAACAACCTATCTGGAACATTTTTAAGAACTACAAGTAACTAGATTAGCACTCTCATTCAACCTGCTCTTGATTTATCTGCTGCAACAAAATGTCCTCAGCAAGGTTAATTTTTTATCCCAATGATCCCCCTATATTATGTATATAGTACTAGTAGGTACCCCATGTGGCTGTCTGAGAGCAGCTGTTCTGGGAGAGCAGAGGTTTGTGCTCTTGGTTGTTTCTCACAACAGAGACAGGAAGACCTCTGAGTGAGGTGCAACATTTTAGTCACCTGAATCGTTGCAGTGAGCCCATGAGGCAACAGTAAGGTGCTTCCTGTGCTAAAAATCATGACTGCAGAATGGATTTCAGATTTCAAATGCTCTGAACTTTTTCAGCACTTGTAAATCCAAGGACATAAAAGTAAAATAGTACTTTCAATCTAAGATGAATAGATAAATAGATAGTCGGTGATACTTAGATTGTTACCCTAGCTCTGTGGCGACAGAAAATTATGGTCACATTCAATGCCTGTGACATTTGTTGTTGACCTAGTTCATGGGAAAACACCCTTCCTGTCTTAAGCGTTTCACAATACTCTGTAGCTTCCTTAAAATTTAAAAATGCCAGCAACGTATGTCAAATAAATTTAAAGTAGCCTTTCATTTAGTAGCCTGTAATGTGAACTCCGATTTCAGGCCAGTTTCTGGAACATCTTCACAGAAGGGGAAGTCATTGATTAAGCACTGTCCATGTATATTAGTGGACTACTTACAGCAGTACTTATCAGACAAATAGAATCATAGAATGGGTTGAAAGGGCCCGAAAAGATTATCTAGTTCCAAACCCCTGCCATGGGCGATAATAAATTACTGTTATGGACTATGATATTCCCTAAGTCTTGTTTTTCCCTTAGTGTAAACTAAATTTTAAACAATGTGGGGAAAAGCAGGGAAGAAAGGTCAATTGTCATGACAGGGCAATCATCTCCTGTGAGAAATCTGGTATCACAGTTTAGAGGTGCAAGAGATAACAGCAAGAATAAGAGAACAAGGATAACAGCAGGAGAATGAAGGAAATACACTGCCACAGGAGTTTGGGGAGAAGATTACAGAGTGAAAGACAGATTACAAAATTGCAAATCTGAGATCCTTAGCATTACAAAGGTTAAGGCACAGTGTGACAGTGGGGAACTTGAGGAATTTGATGAGACAGGCATTATTCCTCAAAGAAAGAAAGGCAAGATCAATAGGAAAATAAATAGACCACTCAGCATCTTGACAGGGTTTTACAAGCTCCCTTAATTGATCAGTTTCCCCGCTTTGTGTCTTTCAGAGCAATATAAATCAGTAGTGATAAGAAGCCAGCTTGACAACTTCAACTAAGGAATTTAGGTTTGAGCTTAGATCCCCACCATGGGCAACACACTGCTGCAGAGAAAGGGAAAACATTAGGTGTATGGCAAATACACCAACAGTTATGGTTGATGGATGTGGAAGTGTATCTTCTTTCAGGAGATTTGGAACCAGAATAATTCCATGCTTTTTTAGGGTTTGCTGAGCCTGTGATACTTTCATGACCACTATCTTCTGTCATGCAAAGGTGTTTCCCTCCACTATTGGAGGGTCCCAGCTGCTAGGTCAGCCAAGACTTTAACTGTAACTAGCATCAGACCAGCTCTTGTGAAGCCTCCATCATTTTGGCTGCCTGAGGGGATCCTGAAGAAGGGAAATATTGGCAGAATTTCTTAACAAGGCAGAGCATCCTTGCCTTAACCTGTCCAAGTTTTGTGAAACAAACTTCTCAAGAGAACTCCTTGTCTAATGGCTTGAGAGCAATTGCTTTAATGTGTATGGAAGCCAAAAATATTGAAAGTTAAATAAGACAGAGTAAAAGAGCTAACAACCAGGACTCTGTAATGCTGCTTTCTTGACAAAGTAGAAGCACCTGGCAGTGGAGTTAGTATGAAATTAATTTGGTAGAAGGTATAGAGAGTGGTTTCTCTGGAGGATGACATACTGCCCTTCGCACAGACTGTGATGGTCCCTGGTAGCAGGCAGTAGATACTGGTGTGCTTTTGTTTTCTGGTAATTGAAATAACATTGCTACTATGTCTTGTAAATATTTCCAAGTTCTGAGAGTTCTACTGCTATAAATTGAATGCAGATCTTTCTGCTTAAAAGTAATAATTTTAAAACTGCAATCAGCTATGCATAAATTGCCTAAACCCATGCTGCTGTTCTTGGTTTCATGGCTCGGTGCTCTCAGTTTGTAAAAAAGAGTGGCTGTGCACTGAAAACCCTTGAGAAATGCTAGTCTTCAATTGCCTGTTTATGAATGATATTAATTACCAAATACCCAGGCATAATAACTACATAGAGAACTGTCAGTGACAATACCATGAAAACTCCTAAAGGCTTTGTCCACACAACCTGCATGCTTTTGCGTCAAGTTGACTAATAAGATGACACATTGAAATGTTCTTGTTTCCACCCCCTATTTCAAAGCCAAACATTGCTGCAAAGTTCAAAACTGTACTCCTGTGATGTTGCATCTTTGGGCCACTTGTTTCAGCATGTTTAGCTCTGTGCAGAGAGTGTGCGAGAAGGTTGAAGCAGCTTCAAAGGATAAGATGGTTATGTCTTAGCCAACACACACAAAAGATAGCCTCCATTTAACAAGCCACACGGCTTGTTATGCTCTCCACCCTAATAAGACACCTAAAGGGTGTGTGTAGGCCAGGGAGGCATTAGTCAGGAAGAGACGTATTGAACTGTTTTGCTGCATGGCATAGGCATGGCATTTCCTCCAGCATCACCTTTTTTTTTTTCCTTTAGGATTTTATACCCTTCTATGACAGTGCTTGCCTTCTTCAGTCCTTGAACTATTAATGATTCTGTTTCAGAATTCTTATCTGCAATTTTATCTTCCTTATCACTGTTCAACAGACCTTTGCACAGCTCTTTCTCAAACCGAAATAATTCCTCACAAGTCTGAGCCAAAGTTTTGCAGTGGGGCCACATCAGTGTGGGGCTTCCCATTCCTGTCACACCTGAGATGGGTTACAGAGGGGGGACAGAAAAGGAGACCTACACCACCTCACTTTTTATATTCACCAGGAAAAGGTCAATGAAACAAGGAATAGAATCTATGACAAAGAATTTCCTGTATGGGGAAATTTCACTTTAGAAAAGCTTCTAAGTGATATTTGAAAGAGTTTCTGAGGTAAGTCCTTTAAGATTTTTCTTACCACTTTCAAAACTGGGTAGTTTGGTGTTACACATATTACTTTTCACTAGTAATGTGATCTTGAAATATAGGTGCAAAATAATTAAAAAGATAAGGAAGAATCCCTCCATGTGAGTTTGAGACGCTTTCTAGCTGAATATTATCTGTTCTAAATAAAATGGCCTCTTGTGTGGTTCTGGCCCGGGCTAGACCTTTATAAAGGTTATAGTAATATCTCTTCTTCTGCGGAATTATTTATGAAACTGAGCGATATTATAAACTTCACATGAAATCAGTGAGCAATTTGGGTTAGAAAGCAGCTCTGGAGGTCTCTAGTGCACATCCAGCTCAAAAGAGTGCTGCTGCCAGAGCTAGGTCAGGTTGCTCAGTGTCTTCTTCAGTCCAGTTTTGAAAAATCTGCAAAGATGGCAATGACACAAAATCTCTTGGCAGGATATTCTAATATTTGACAAACCTCACCATCAACAGTGAGGCATTCAAGAGAGAAGTTGACTTGGTGCTCAAGGATATGGCTTAGTGTTGG
>VZRU01019376.1:250536-269277 GCA_013398155.1 Pedionomus torquatus | reverse complement strand
GAAAATTTTTTTTCCTGTGAGGGTGGTGAGGCACTGGAACGGGTTGCCCAGGGAAGTTGTGGATGCCCCATCCCTGGACATATTTAAGGGTTGATGGGGCTTTGAGCAACCTGGTCTAGTGGTAGGTGTCCCTGACCATGGCAAGGGGGTTGGAACTCACTGATCTTCAAGGTGCCTTCCAACTCTAACCATTCTATGATTCTATGTGTTTCAACTCACATCACTTAGTCTTCTGTGGATATTTAAGTTTGTCAACATCTCTCTTCAGCTGGGGAGCCCAAACTGGACAAACTGCTCCAGAAGAGGCCCCACAGATGATCACCAAACAGAATGACTTCCCTTGACTTACTGACTGTGATATTGCTGATACAGCACAGGATGCAGTTGTCTTTATCTCTGGGCACATTGCTGACCCATGTGCAGCTTGGTGTTTATGAGGCCTAGTGGGCCTTCTCTGAAAAGCTACTTTCTACCTACTAGACCTCCAGCCTGTCCTGGTATTATGGAAGCCTAGGTGCAGGACTTTGCACTTGGTTTTGCTGAAGTTCATGAGGTTCCTGTCAGCCCGTTTCTTCAGCCTGCTCTGGATTGCAGTCCTGCTCTCCGGTTTTTCAGCTACTCACCCACCCACCCAGTTTGTAAATAGTGATAATTTGCATATATGTTGCACTTTTTCTGTTTTCTTTTTTAAGTGATGTCAGTAGGAGTAGGTAGTACTCTCTAATCACAAAGAAAAAAGACAATCTTGGAGCTCATGGCAAATTTTACAACTGTGAGTTCACACAACTGTGGATAGGGACAGTTCTTCAGATATGCACTGCCGTTATTCCCTCCATTGACTTTAAATTTTGTTTTCCACTCTCTCTCTCCTCTCACTTTTGGAGGCACAAGAAGGAAGTGACCGAAATCCAAACTTGTTCTAAAACAACGAAAAGTCCGTTATATACTTTAGTAAACCAGCATTCCCTTTGACATTTCGGGTCTTCTGTTACAGAACGACAAACTTCAGCTGAAAAAATGCAGTGAATGAATACACCAGAACATTTTATAGTTTACATTTCAAAACATAACAAAGCATAAAAAGCTTCAGAAATTATATAAAAAACACAAGACCTTTACAACAGAGTAACTCATTTTGCACTTTATGTTCATTTTGGCTTGTAATTTGCTTAAAAGCCCTGCAGAGAGAAGCACTTATGTTTTGATAAAACTGGTGAGCATATATGTTAGTGCACTTAGATTGTCTTGTTTGCATGGGCAATGAAATTTGAGGTTAATATCATCTAACCTAAATGATGCTTACATTATATTTTACCGCAGAGTTGCAGGGCAAGGGATCTGGTCCATGCCTGTACAGTGAAGTAAGCACTTACCTCCCACATTTCTTAAATGGAGCATTATTTCCAGATGCCCTATGCTTGTATTGTGTCCTCAGTTCAACTCAAACGTCAGAAAGCAATTAACTGTTTTCATCCTTGCTTCTGGCCGGATGCACAGGCAGTTGCAAGCTGCCTGTTTTTCAGAACATTTGATGTGAAGGGCTGAATTTCCACTTCACTGCGTGGGATTCATCCCTCTGTCTCCTATTAACATTAATGGGGATCCCTTCACTAAATCCCCTTCAGTACACTGAAAATCTCTTCCTGTTTATAACTCAGGGTCATGTTGTTTTTTCTCCCCGGGTTGTGTCCTGAGGGGATTATTTCCATTTTTATGCCCATGATTTCATATAAAATAGAAGGAGATGATTTTAATATTTCCAGGCTGTATAATTTGCCTTTCCTTAATCTCTAGGAGCTTTAAGATGATTAGTAAGTTGCAGTTTTAATTTTCCTCTAAACTTGGTCACACCAAGAAACAGCTCTTCTGGCCCCCAAAACAAACAAATAAAGAATATAATACATTCACTTACATTTCTTTTGTTTTATTGTGAATTGCTTCTACTCCTGCTTCTGCAAGACCTGAAGTCTCAGTCTGCAGCATAGCTGGACTGACATTTTGCAATAGTACATTGTAGTTCCTTCACAGGCCATGTGTGCAGGTCCTATTTTAATGTACAGTTGGGAATGCCAAGGAAGTTTAACCCCTGGAAAGGACTCCAAAATTTCATGGCATAAAAGTAGTCCTTCTGTGGAAGTACATCGCTCTGTGTGTATATAAGGTGTTACTGATTTGTCTTTGCAGCTGCAGGTACATAATAGCAATTAAATAGGAAGTTATTTAGACAGATGTAAGCTGATCGTAACTTTCTCTTCAGCAAGGAGAAAAATTGCAGCAAGAGATGAAGTAAGAAAGCTGTGCAAACGCTAAGGAGTAAATGTTTTAAAAAATGTCTAGCATGTCTGTAGAGCAAAATGACAATGCTGTGTTCAAAGGCTGTGTTTATAGTAATAAATAAATTGTGCCTTGCAAGAGTCCTGGGTATTGATGTCAACTGGTACTGAGTGGTGTGAATCTCTGCAAAGATGCCAACTCACTCTCCCTGAGCACTTTGCCTGCCTCCAAGCTGCACGAATGTTGGGATTGCTCCCTGCCATGTGCTGACTCCTGAACCATGCCTGGGAAAAGATTTGTATCACACTGACCGATTTGGGTCAGAACAGTCCACCTATTTAATCGCACAGAGGGTTGTACAGCTTAATGCACTAATATCAATGGATCCATACTGTTTGCACATATATATTTGCTAGGTTAGATGGCTGGCATAAGAAAGGTAATGAAGATAGGAAGATAGACCATCTCAGGCTTTATCAGATGTAGCTACCAGGTACAAGCTTCTGATTCCAGGAGCTGACTCTGTATGTGGCCTTCTAGCAGCACATGTTAACACTGAAACTATTCCATCCTTGTTGCTGTCTATGCTATCTAGATTCAATATGCCATATTTATTTTATGGTGTGGACAGACCATATGTTCCTTAGAATTCAATTTCCATTTTAAAAATCATTTGAGTGTTCGGCTGCCTTAAACTTCCTGAAAGTCAGCAGAGTTTAGGTCACAAAACACTCAGCAAGCTCTTCTGCAAATGCTGCTCAGTGCCTTTCACAGGCAGTTGGCAGCCAGGGGAACAGCACTCACTGCAGCTCAGCCCCAGAGGACCACGTCTGGGTCCACCCTGCTTCAGGGCAGACCCCTAGCTTAGTAACCAACTTCCACGGTACAATAAGTCTAAGCTTGAGTCAGAAGGAAGAGTCCTATCAGCTGAATGATTCACACCATCTATAAACATCTTAAATATGATTACCTTGGCTACAGACAATTCAACTTTTTTTAAATAAGGAACAATGTAGTCTGTTGCACAGCAAGCCTACATTTTTAAATAGACATAAATTTCTTAATAATAATAAAAAGTTTTATTGTATTTTGCATGAAATTCATTTCCATGTGTCTTAACTTGAAGATCAACTAAAAGTTCTAGCCTTTCTCCTTCTCCCTTCCATTTTGTAAAAACTGGAGATCACATACAGGTAATTTTTAAGCCCCAAATTAAAGGCTAAGAGAGGTGGTAGCAATTATCATGTGAATTTTAATAGCTACCATATTTCTTTCTGTGGGCTTTGAGCCAGACTTCTTAAATGGTACAAAAGACTGAAGTACAATTTTATTTTTTTTCCAAGTCCATAGCATGTCAAGAATCACGTTTATGAGATTCACTGAGTATGTCCCTGCTGGCTATTAAAAGGCACTAGTAATTCTGCAGTTACATTGTTCATTTATCATTGTCTTCCAGCACTTCAGAGAATAATTGGGTTTTTTTGCCACACTTTTCAAAGGATTTGATACCAAGTTTTTTTTAAAAAAACTAGGAGGGGGCAGGTTTATGACAGCCATATCCTGATAATGGAATGAGTTGCATCAACAGGGAATACTGGGACCTCCTTTTAATTATCTACGCAACCAAGGGTCCAACTGACTGCTCTTTACTCCCTTCACATTTTTCATTCAGATTATATTCCTCTGGGGCATATTCATTGCACTCCAATAAATTACATTTGTCAATCCATTGCAAGTGATGTTTTAACTCCTGAATGTCTGCAGCGCCTACAGCTGTACAGGTTTAGAGTGTCTGCTGTGGTGTGGAAGATGACACCTGCAATGGTATTCAGGTGATTTGAGTTGAGCTTGAGTTGACAGACCTTGGCCAACTGTAGCACCAAGAAGGAAACCTAAGAGCTACATCCAGGCCATGAAATCTTATGTATGTAACAAGGTCCTTTGCCCTCTGTGTTCCTTGTGTTTGTGCTTTATCCTTATAAAGGATGCAATTAGGACATTGAGCTTGTTTTCCCTGTGTTTCTTGTGCTGTGTTAAAGTAAAGAAAATAGGAATGTAGATATAGGATAACAGGCAGGTTAAGAAACCTCTGTTTTTCAGCTGCTTGTATTGTTTGAATACACTCTTTATCACTTAGATTTTTAACACTTTCTTGTGATAAAAATAAAAATTATTTTTTTCAGGATGTCAGTCTACTACTTATAAGGTATCTTTGTTAAGGGATTAAACCCCCTCTTCAGTACTTTTTGCAGGTAAGCAATGGAGGAAAAGGCTTAGGGGAAGTAACAAAATCTGCCTTACTGGAGATCTTTAGGAACCTTTGAAAAGAATGCCATAGGTTTAGCATGCCCAGTTGTGGGGAGAATCAGACTGAATGACCTGTTGAAATCCCTTGTAAGTCTGTCTTATATGAATTCTGTATGAATTAAAGCAAAAAACCCATGACCCTAAATCCTTAAGGAAGATACAGGACTAAACCTGGGGTTTTCTCTTTGGCTTAAAAATCTCTAGATTGCAAATGTGGAAAAGGGCATTGCTTATCCTACGAGCACAAAATAAGCTTTGGAAAAGTTGTCAAAATCAAATACTGCCCTTGGAAGACTGCACAGCTATGAAAAAATATAACATTGTAGATCTGGTTATTTCATTCCTAATGACTCTGTTTGCAGTGGGTTCGTGGTGCTCATGGATTTCTGACATTAAAAAAAGGTATAAATCACAATATAACAAGACAGATTTTTAAGTCCCCTTCCATCTTGCAAGACTAATGTAGCTTTCTACAACAGCAACAGTGAAGTATCCATGTAAGGACGATGGATTTGCCATCTCACAGAAAGCGGACATTTCCCATTTTTAAAAAGGTATAGTGCAAGACTCTCCACAGATTATCAAAGGCACATCCTTGCATTCATTATGCTTGCTTCAGCTATTTTTAGAGTTATTTAATGACTAAGATTTACTTGCTTTACTTCATAAAAATGCTGGAAATCAGGGCAGCAAGCTCAGAGAAATGTTGCCAGTACTCGCTGCTTGTGCTTCTAACCCTTTCTCTGCATGCTCGAGTGAGCTCTGCTTGTTCCCTCTGTTTGTTGTCATTGTTTCTGCTTTGTTTTGGTGGACATGTCTGCCAGGGAGAAGGGAAAAAAAAAAAGATAGAATAGAGAGAGGGAAAACAGGTCACAGCTGAATAAAGGAAATCTGTGAAACAATAGCATATGATATAACAGTGAACTACATGCTAATTAAATTTTTCTATGTTTTAACTTTATAGCATAGTATAAATGATAACATATTGTCCCTATTACTATAATAGTGATGACCTTACACACATTTAAAATAGGGATAACTATGTAAAGTTATTTCTGGCAAAGTTATGCTCATTGGAAGTTTGGAAAACATAATTCAGGCTTTATGGTGCATCAAAGAAAACCCATAGCGTGGGCAGTGACACAATGACATTTATAGAAGGTCAAATGTTCCAATGGACTGCTTAAATGAGTTCTTGCTCAGCTTTGGAGAGAAAAATCTAGTCTTGAGACAGGAGTGTAATTAACACCTTTGCCTCTTGATTTCTGGCTCGTGACATATGAACTCACAGAACTAAAACTCTCACTGGATAAATAATATATAGCACAAGATTCCCTTCAGCCTTTTTAAGATGCTCATGCCCTTTGAAGAAAGGAAAAATGCTATTAAATAAATATGAGGTTGTTTGTATTTATTTTGCAATGAAATGTACAAGGCAGCAGAGAACCTGACTCTTGATATTTTCTCTGTTAGAGATGAAGATACCATTCAATCTTGCTCACAGAAAGTGGAAAGAGGTGAAGTCTCTGAAGAACTCACTGAAGGAATTATAAACTTCCAGTGAACAAAAGTGTGATATACCGATAAAGAAATTAATTCTTTCTCTGCTCTTAGGCCATTTTGGGCAGTTACATAGATGACAGAAGGGGTGTCACTGGACTGATGATCTATTTTTTCATGCACTTCTGGAAGGTACTTATGAGTCATGCTGACACCTTCTCCTTGGGTTATTATTGCATTGAAAATTCTGTGATAGATCAAGGTTTTCAAATGCGTCTGTGGAGAAACATGCCACTTACGGATTCATAGTTCAGAAAACGATTCATTAAAGAATGAGAAGAGCATATTTTCTTAGCATATCTTCTATAAAGCTTATAACGGAAACTATTGATAGATGTGATAAAGGTAAGGAGCTTATGCCTCAATTTTATCCTGAACATGTTTGCGTAGGTTTGAGAAGATGCACAGTATCTGGTGAATGTTGACGTATCTGTGCATCCTGCTCCATGCTCAGACAACCTGGTTGGGTTTGATTTTCAATGGTGGGAGTTGCTGATAAGAACTATAAAATTAGTTCTAACATGGATTTATTGATCGATTATACTAGGAAGACAGAATTTTCCAAAATCATAAATCAGGTCTTTCAGAAAAAGCTTGAAAGAGCAAGGACTTCAGTATGGAGGTTAAATATTTGAGAAGTCTACACTGAATGATTCATTGGTGACTTGTGAAATGGCAACATTAGGACATCGCGGTTAAAGAGGTAAACCAGAATGATAAACAAAAAGAACCAAACCCCATGTTTTTGATCATAAATAGGTGTTTAGCCCCTTAGTCCTCTCAAAATTCTTATAGTATGGCAAACTGATTTAATCTTGGTGATTTTTTCTTTATAGAAAGATTCTGGCAGATTCTGACAGATCACGTAGATCTGTCAGATCATGTGCCTTGATCTCTGCAAGGCACATGAAGAGAAGTCATGCAAAAAACAACAGAAAACTTCAAGGAGAAGCTCTTCAGTGCTCTTAGTTTTGTGTGGAGGTTAATAATCAATAAAAAGCTGCCATGAATTAATTACAAATATGGAAATAATTACATTCTCTCTTTTAACCTCTCAAGGACGTGACATGCTCTATTTCCGTGCCAAAGCTCTCTAAACAGTGATGTAACACTTAAATGGAAATGCAAGCCTGCTTTGGAGATCTGAACTAGTGTGTAGGCCTTTTTCTGGCCTTTGACCCCCAAAGGGAAGGTTTTTATCAGAGAACAGCTACAGCTTTGTTAAAACACCTGAAAAATAAATTTGGAATAAAAAAATTTGGCAATTTGGACTCCACTAAGTGAAGTTAGACTTCTTTGATTATAAAACGAAACAGATAATTTTGTTCTTAGATGAATAGGATTAATAGCTAAGGCTGAGCGTGTATTTTAATTTAACTACCCTGTCAAATATATATGACACCTTGTACAAGGTTTTAATTGTCTTCTCAGTGGGTGTTCTTCTGCAGTGGACTGTTACTCCCTCCTAGTCCCCTCTCATTAAAAAAGCCCTCCATATTCATAGATGCTCAGCTTGACTTGTGCCCAAAGAGATTAATCAAGAGGAGACACACAAAACCCATCCAGCCATATCAGATCTAGAGCTGTGAGCTAAGAATTAACACCTCAAATTTGTTTGGACTGTACAAGTACATTAGGGCAGTTATTATCCAAGCACTGTACCTGGATGAACTCTATAATCCAAACTGGATTTACCAACTGGTTCATTGGTGACTTGGGAAATGGCAACGTTAGGGCATCATTGCTAAAGAAGAGCTAAACTACAGTTTAGAGTGCAGTGTGCATCTGTTTTCATGGTTTTTAAGGCAAGCAGGAGTTTGTCATGCACTCAGGGAGTTTTTCTGATGACATTAGCATTATAAGCAGGTTTGAATGTGTCCAAGACACTGAAAACAGCTGCACTGATATCTGTGTGCAACATTATCTTCGGTTCATTTTTGGTATGCATCTATTTTATTTTTATTTTTTTTTTTTTATATTTACAGCTGTAAAAATCTTTTCTTTGTTTAAATAACTGATTCTGGATGGCTGAACTTGCCACTTGAGTGAGATCAACTGAAGAGGAGTATTCTTTTTTTTTCTTTTTAAGGTGACTAATATACTCACTGGTTTGTGTAAACTTACTTCACCCCTCTCAGTGATGCCAATTAAAAGATATTACTGGACTATGGTTTTTATTTGCAGAAAAATTCAAATTGATATAATGCTGGACTAAAAGTCGTTGTTGTTTTGACCCATGAAAGACTCCCAGTTTTTGCTCCCACCACATAAATCCCTCACATTACTTCACTCTTTCCCATGAACCTCAAAAATGCTACCCTGTTCTGCACTTCCCCTGAAGAGCTAGCAAGATGCCCCAATGCTGGGTGTGAGCAGAGCACCATGAGATTGGGGTACCAGTCCTGGAATCTCCCTTCCCACTGAGATAATAAAATCTTCACTCTCCTACTATTTTAACATCTCCTTCTCACTTTTTCAAAATTCAGTTTGCCTTTTCTAATAACAACTGTCAAGAAATGTATGTATTTGATGCATTCTGTAACTAGTACTGTAATAGCACTTCTATTTCTCCACCTCCCCAAACATCTTAAGATACCACTTCTCTTTATTATGTGTAACCTTGCATTGATTACAAATAATTATGGTGTCAGTGACTACCGTTTCCAGAGCTTTGTCCCTGTAACCCTTCTACTATAGTCTCTTTGTGAGAGATGGAGAAGTAAAACTGTCCTGCAATATTTGTCTTGTCAAATAGAAAGAAATTGAGGAGAACTGCATCTTGTAATCTTCCAGGCAAAAATACTTATAAAGTTGTGGTCATAAAACTAATAAAAAAATCTATTGAAAAAAAATGCATCCTAACAGCTTCCAAAAATCGCACACTTTCAAGAAACTTGAATAATAATTACAGGGGAAGATGGGGAAAAAAAAGAGGATGCAGTATAAATGGTATAATGATTACTTGCTAATTTTGGTTACTCAACCCACAGGCTAATTGACCCTGTGCATATTCCTCTGTGTTAATCACCATGCTTTGTATGTCATAATAGCTAGGAAGACCAACATTTTCTTATATTGCTATTTTTAGTAGGCTTTACTGGGTAATGTTTGAATTCTTTGATAACTGGTAAAATGTCTTTCCATCAAAGAAGTTTTACATTGCTTTTTTCTTGCCAGATTAGTTGTTAATTGTGTGTGTAGCAAAATAATGCCACCTTAACTAGTTATATTATGACTTACACTTGTAAGTAATGTTGTGTTTGACTTCCATGTGAAGAGCATCTGAGGTTCTTAGTGGAACAGATGGACAGTGAAAAAAGTATAGCTGCCTTTCAGTGTGATTATTTTGCTTTGATAGTCCGAACTGTGCAGAATAACTGCAGTTTATTGTGCCCTATAGACACATTAAGGATGTTTCACCAGACCCTGGTGCAAATCTGATATGTAAATCTAAGCTCATCTTTAGAATGATATTTTAGTTTACTCAAAGTCCACTGTTTCCAGCTGTTTGTAGTTTGTAATCTAGAGAATGTATTGTTGCAACTATATTTAGCAAAAAGTATTTTATGACAGATTTTTAAAAAATTACTGCAGTCCAGTAAAAATAATCCCTTTTGAATGGTGAATCACAGAATCATAGAATGGTTCAGGTTGGAAGGAACCTTAAAGATCACACTGCCATGGGCAGGGTCACCTCCCACTAGACCAGATTGCTCAAAGACCCATCCAGCCTGGCCTTGAACACTTCCAGGGATGGGGTTTCCACAACTTCTCTAGCCAACCTGTTCCAATGCCTATATGCCAATATGCACATTAACTTTGTACTAGGAGCGGATCTATTTCTTTCTGTTTCTGTGAACTGAGAAGTCTAGGAAAACTTTAATGAGAATAAAGTGCACACTGCAAAGTTCTTCTAGGCCCAGTTTATCTTCTGCAAAAAAAGATGGAAAACCAGACCTGATCCTCTAAGGAAAGTGATGATCTGAAATATGGAATTAGCAGAAGGAGAAAGAGGTTTCAGACTATAAACCCCATGGTAATATATCTCCAAGCTTTGGCCAAGAACTCTGTTCTTGTAACTTCTCACTCAGACAGGACTTGCTGGGAGGGCTTCTTAATAGAGTAAGAGAGACTCAGTAAGGCAAAGTTTTTACCTGGTTAATGTTGAGAAGATACTTCATAAGCTAAGGACGTGGGCTGCAAAGTAACCAATTCTTGAATACAGCAGTTTAGACTGGTTGATTGTTACTATTTGTGAGTTTAGTGATAGTAGTGTTCAGACATATCAGTCTCTCTTTCTGAAGGTATTTCCCCTTCTTGTTTAGTTTAGCCTACTCCTACCTCAATGGGAGAGGCTCAAATTCCCAGACCAGCTTCTTAACACATGCACACATACTACATTAGAGTGAATATACATTCTCTGAGGACTCACTTTCTCTAACTGAGTTTAAATCTAAAATGTCTTTGGTATTCATGGAAGACAGTACCTTCTTGTTAACACTTTTCTCAAAAGCATTTTCTCTAGAGCTCTAGACCAAACTACCTTATATCATCTTTTTCAGCTTGAGATATTCTGCAAGGTTAATAATTCAAAAATGATCCCACAAAATACCTGCCTGGAATTCACATACATTTAGTAGCATTTCATTAAAAACTGAAATAAATGTGCCTACTTTTTCACAGAAATCACCTGGATGACTTTCTTTTTTTCACAATTAATTTACGATCAAAGAATGGTCCTGTTATCAGTGGAGACATGAGACACAGTGAGTCCTCTGCTTTGTACAGAAACTATAGCATTAGTAATTAGTGGTAATGGATGAAAAAATACGTATCGGTTTTAGAAGTCAGAACACATAATGGTGCAAAGGTTCCTAAGTAGGGAAGTTTAGTATGCTGCATGTTTGTGCTAATAACTGTGCATTGGGGAGTTATTAAGAATTTCTCTCCTGATCAGATCTACGTGAAGTATGAACACTTTGCTTCCTAAAATTAAGCAAAAAGATTCCGCTAATTGTGTTGCTTTTGAAAGAACACTTAGGCAATTAAATGACCAGGGAGAAAAAAACCTCAATAACTGTCCTTGGTAATAAAAGGATGTCTCTACATAAAGTGTTTCTGAAGAAGCATGCTCTAGGCCAGTTCAGGGACCAGCTATTACCCGTGGTGTTGCCAAGCAACACTACCGTGCATTCTTAAAATTAAACTGACTCCTCTTTAATTTTGTAGAGCAATGGGGTTGAAACAGGGGAGACACACAAACTCTTTAATTGAACAACAGAGCTGGAACTTTACAGAGTTACTCTCTGTGTCGTTAAATAATGTATGACCATTCTTGTTCTGTAGCAGAAAGGTTCATTTACTGCAACCATCACTGTAATGTGTGAGCAGGTGTGTGTATCAGATGTAGCATACCAGTACTTCTGTATAGATTTATCAATACCAAATTACAAATTCTATTATTTCTTCAATCAAGAAATTGTTCTGTGCTGGTACAGTTATCCTTCTATCATATATCTCATGCTGGACAGGGACTCAAAGTGGTGATAACAAGTGACTAACAAAGCAAAGACAAGAACAGCTGATCACCTCTTATCAGCATAATTCACCAGCTGCAGTTCCGAGGATCTGCTCCTCCACAATTTTATCCAAAGAAATCAACTAATGAAGTGTTGCATTAAGAGGCAAAGTAGTTTTGGCAGAAAATACCCCCCCTTCTAACACTCCTCACCGAGGTGGGAGGCTAGGTGTGGCTAGGTTTAAACTTTGAGTGATGCCCAATTCACCACTATCAGTCCAGTCATGTTCAATAAACTAAACTATCATGATTCTGGGTACAGTAGTAGTGGACTGTACCTTCAGTCTAGTCATGGTCATGGACTAGCATGGCCGTTTTCAGGTCCTTGGTGGCATTCAATGAGAAACCAAAACGACTAGCTACTTAAGCAGTGCAGTTTATTTAAGCAGGAGATATAAATGTTCTTATGGATTGCCAGTCATAAATACACTGTCTGCAAAGCACACAGAAATAAAAGTATCTTTAATCAGGCAAAATGCACACAGCCTGACTATGAATGTAGAAAAACGACTCTCTAGAAAGATTTCTAAGTTTCCTGAGGAAGTACTTGGTATAGTGAAAGTTTTACCCAAAGGTGTCCCTATGTGGGAGAAGAAAGGCTCAGCCCACCGACTGGTCCCAGAATTCAAAAGCAGCCCTCCTTGACTAGTTCATGATGGTGTTTTCCCTAATATCCCCCCTTTCTTGAGCTATTTTTATACTAGTTTTTACCTTCAAGGTGGAGTTTGAGTGACTCTAGTCATAAATACCTTTGTTATAAATGGTGTAAAATTTTCTTGCCCTGCATTTAAAGGTATAGTTTAAAAAAACTGACTCAAGAAGGAGTGGTCTTACCTTGGAGGTGGGTAGGCTTTGGGATGTAGGTGTGTTTTGGTACTATAATAAAATTCTTTTGCACAAAGGACAGCATTTTGTCAAAATTTGACAGACTGTTGGCTTAGGGTAGCAAATACGCAGCTTATCAGCTCCATGGGACTGTCTCATTCCCATATCTGCTGTATTATCACAGAGTGTGGCTGTAGAATCTCCACCCTACTCCATCCTCCATACTGCTTTACAAGAAATATTGTTCAGGGAATCACAAATGGAGTGGATTCCTTGCATACCAGCTGCAGCTATATTTCACCCTAGAAACTTTTTTTTTTTATTATTTTATACCTTTCCTTAATGTGTGAGCAATGTGGTATTTTTAATATAATTTCATTTCAGTAATTATTCCACAGAAGCCCCTGAATGAGGAATCTCGATTCATAAACTAGAGAGGTCACTTTGTATCCTGGAAAACAGGAGTATAAGGAAAAAACTTTCCGCTGCTGCCTGAGGAAGGAGAATGTAGAGCTCTGCAGAGTGAAAGCTCAGACGTTGAGCTAGGAGGTGCAACAGAAATATCTCTTAGGGGTTCCCAGAAAGGAAGACTACACTTTATTCTTCTGCTGCCTTTCTGTGGGTGAGAGGTTTGCAGATTTCCTAGAAAACACATTTACTCCACTAGATTGTGGACAGATATTTTCTTTGCTTTAGAGGAACATGGGTTGTGCAAGAAATTTGGAAGAGAATTAGGAGAGCTGATATTAATGTTTAGATGTATAAAGCTGATTTCATATTAATTGCTAGAGGTATGAAACTAGAAGAAAATCCCAGAACCCTCCCCAAAGCAGGAGGTGAAATTCAGCTCTGGATTCCAGGTATGGTAGGTTTCCACATGTGAGACACACCTAAGCTCCGAGGATGGAGCCAGTACAGGACACGTACTCTAGTAGTTGTCCATCTAGTCATCCTCCAAGGCTGACTCAGACACCAGCGTTTTGTCCCCTGAACAGAGGTTTTCAGATTTCCCTGTCTTTACTGATTTGTTCAGTGGCCTAATTATAAGTGATCAAGTAAAAAACTAGAACACCACTGATCATAATGAGAACTCAGACATGTAGCGTACAGGCTGATATCTATGTCATAAACATTGATCATGTCTGGATCTTAGGCCTAATGCTCCTCACAGGTGATAATTCAGTTGTCTAATCATCTAACAGGCTTCCCAGGGAAGTTGTGGAGTCCCCTTCTCTGGAGATCTTTAAGACCCATCTGGATGCAGTCCTGAGTGATGTGCTCTGGACAATCCTGCTTTGGCAGAGGAGTGGGGCTAGATGATCTATAGAGGTTCCTTCCAACTCTGACAATTCTGTGATTCCATGATCAGTACCTACTCCTGTAGCTCTTTGGAGGTATCCATATGGNCTGACAATTCTGTGATTCCATGATCAGTACCTACTCCTGTTCCAGCTCTTTGGAGATATCCATATGTCTATAGGTTCCATTCCTGGAGGATTCAGCTCTACACTCCCTCCCCTGCCATTTCTGACATCCTCACCCATACATCTTGGACACTGCATGATTTGTACAATGGTGCTGGATATTTTAGGAAGAAGCCTTCATGGCATCTTGTGGTTTGCTCCACGTATACCCTAGTACCCATATTCTGAGAGTCCAATCAATGCAGATTTAAGGCAAATAGTGGGATTTATCTCATCAAATTTCAGAGGTGCAAAATGTAGGAGCAGGTTTCAGTTGCCAGCCGTATCTATCTAGGACTATTTCAGACACCTAGTATTAGCTGAAATTTCTGCACAGGCCAGTTGGGTATGATACAGGACCCACAGAAAGACAGGTCTGAAAACAAGGTGAGATAACTTCATATATTTAAAATAGTAATAGATGTCCACATTCAGGTAGCTGAAACACATCCTAGGGGTTTATATCTGGGCTAATCACCCCATATTTTTAAAGTCTATACAGGAAATAGGCCCTCTAGAACTGCGATATGTCGTATGCCAGTATAAATGTCTGTTCTGCAGAGCTCAACAGAAGATATGCACATTGTTATTATCTAAAGCCAGGCAAGATGAATGTGGCTAGAGTTGCTCACTCAGCTTCTTCTTAGCTGTGAAGCAGAGATGCCACAGAAAGCAAGGTTGCATCTGTATCCTGTTTTCTGAGGAAATACTGCATAAGAAAAAAACCCTATACAGAGTGTGTTCTTTTAACAACATCACTACCTGTAGCTTGTTCAAAGTAGGTATATTTTGACATGAAGGTTTTGTAAGTGATTTTGGTTCCTGCAAAGCATAGGCTAAGAACCTGCACAGGATGTTTTTGAATGTTGTTCTAGGTCTATTTACTTTGATAAAGAGAAATAAAGATGTCTGAAGAGGTAATAACATAAGTCACCTATGGTATTCATGACTGTATAAATATTACTGTTGTGCCAGATATGAATAGGAGAGGTCAATAACCTCCAAAGCAGCAAGCTAATAAAGCTTAATAGTCTAAGATAGAGTGACATTTCTTGTGCTGATGCTATGTTATACTCTCTGATCCACCGTATTGCTTGCGCTGTTGGTAAAGGTGAAAATTATTTCTCTTCTCTATCATCTAAAGTTTGCTTCCATGATGATGTTTAAGCAAGCCTCATTAATGAGAAATGAGGTGTGAATAAATGTAAAGCAGTGTAGTTTTACACAGTAGATGGTAGGATTTTCAGTTGTGAAATCATTTTGTTGTCTGAAAGTCAAAGAATCATAGAATATGTCATATGTGAAGGGACCCATAAAGAACATGGAGTCCAACTCCCTGCTCCTCGCAGGACTACCTAAAACTAAACCATATGTCTAAGACTCTCCTTGCACTGTTACAGACTTGATGCTGTGACTGCTTCCCCGGGGAGCCTGTTCCAGTGATCAACAACACTAATTTTTCCTTAGATACAGACAACAGAGACATAACTGTATAGCAGAGATGACTTTCCACAATAATTTTCCTGTTCTGTCAGTTTTCTTCAGAGCTCTATAGAAATTGATCTGTTAACCCCTTTTCATGTGTGAAGCTAAGCAGAACATTTTTACCCTGTCAGAAATTGTTAAAGTATATGGGAAGGTTTCATGACCTTCTCTGATCATTAACATATTTTTCTTCTCATACGGCTAACTGAGGGGAGGCTCCAGATATATCCCAATTGGGAACAGGGTCCTAAAATGGAAACATGGCAAGAAAAAAGTGTTAGTGTACAGTAATACAGCTAATGTAGCTAGTGAAATTAATATTTCTAAGAAAGTTTCCATCCAATAACCACAGAAAAATCTTGATTTTTCTTTTGTACCATGAAAAGAAAACTGATGCATAGGACTGAGTCTCTTACAACTTAGTTGAAATATATTTGCAGTCTGATTTCTAAAATGTACCACATTCTTTGGGCTGGGATGAAACCCTGGTTCTTAATTGATCACCCTCCATCTCTCTTAGAAACACTCTGGGAGGGAAGGTCCCTTATATTTTATTTATATGTTCCTATTTTTTCCTGTTGTCCTATCTTGTCTTCAGGGCTTTAATGAAACAGTTGGGTACCCAATGGAGATAATAAAATGTATGACATTTGCAAATGCCAGTTTAATAAACATCTCCAGAGCTCCTGTGTATTGTCATTGGCTTGACTGACCATTAAAAGAATGAAAAGCAACTGCGCCTTTCCAGTTACAGTTTATGAACAGTTATAACCTATGAATAGTGAATACACTGTTCTGCTGACTGTCAGGAAATACAGTGTACCTAGCTAGCCAATCCCCTTCTTCACTGTAATTCCTGTTGATTAATCTTACAGAAACATACATTTAAAGTTCACCTGTCTTCTCCAATTACTTCTTCCAGGTACTGTAGGTTTTTTCACTTGGCTTTCGTAAATCTTAATTTTAAATACAGGGATCTTTTTGGCAGTTAAGCTTTTGTTTATTTTCATGAAGAAGAAAATTGCAGCTTTCTTCTGTTCCTATTTCTACTTTTGCTTATTTTCTCTTGCATCTCTCTGACAGCACCAGAGCAAGATTTGTCCTCTTCAACCTGTGCTGGTCAGGAGTAGGCATAAACAAGATAGTCACTTCTGCAGGATGTAAGAAAGAGACCCCACTTCTGTGGGTGCATGAATGTCTCTCCTTGGGCTGCAAAGGTGATTCTAACTTCCTAGAATGAAACACTAAATACTGAAAAGCCAAAGCTGCTGATCAAGGTAAACACTATGTTGTAATATTTTTAATAGTCAATACTGCAAATTACAAGGCAGTTGTTGTTGAATACCTAGAGAGGCGAGAGGAACTGCTGGAGTGATGAGGGAAAAGGAATTTCCATGGCTTCCTTCTGATGGATATACTATGTGTTGCTGTCAATTTGAACCTGATGGAAGAGGGATGTGAGATGTAATGTAGCTTTTGCAGTTTAACACTCAGGAATGTCTGCCAGGTGGTGGAGAAGTAAATGTGAATGAAACACTGGAGATCAACAAGCATGAAGGAATATGTGGAAACCTGTCATTTGGCACAAAGGAGTGGTAAAAATCATAAGAAACAGAACTAATGTTTGAAAGAAAGCAATTAAACTTAGGGAAATAATGCATAACTAAAGTGCTTGGAGCATCTCCGTGATGAGGAAAGGTTGAGAGAGCTGGGACTCTTTAGCCTGGAGAAGAAAAGGCTGAGGGGAGACCTTATTAATGCTTATAAGTATCTGAAGGGTGGGTTGAAGGAGGATGGAGCTGAACTCTTTTTAGTTGTTCCCAGTGACAGAACAAGGGGCAATGGGCACAAGCTGGAACACAGGAAATTTCATTCAAATATGAGGAAAAAATTCTTTACAGTGAGAGTGACAGAGCTCTGGAACAGACTGCCCAGGGAGGCTGTAGAGTGCCCTTCTCTGGAGACCTTCAAGACCTGCCTGGATGGAGCCCTGAGTGATGTCCTCTGGGCAATCCTGCTTTAGCAGAGGAGGTGCACTAGGTGATCTCTAGAGGTCCCTTCCAACTCTGATAATTCAGTGATTCCATGAATTGTGAGACTGCTCCCAGCTGCTTATAGAATATTTTGTCTGCCTCTTCATCCTGATTGGGTTGTCTCTAACATAATTCCACCATGATATCTGCCTTGTTGGACCTTCCCCTGATTCTTACCTGTAAACACTCAACCCTATCATCACTGTCATTAAGCTCTGATCAACCAAAATGCTCCCAAACATACAGTGCCTCTCCTTCCTTGCCTATCCCTTCTGAAGAGTCCATTGCAGCACTAGTTATAGAATCATCCCACAGTGCTTCCATGATGATAACTATATAATATTTTTTGTGGTGCACAATGGATTCCAGCTCTTCCCTGTTTGTTGCCCATGTTGCATCCATTGGTGTAGATGCACTTGAATTGATCCTACCGCGTTTTTGCAGGGACATGTCCCAATTCCTACATGACCATTCTCAGGCACATCTGTGGATTCAGTGACCCAGCTTGCACACAAGCAGAGGACATTGATTGGAAGGGACAGGATTAGAACTCAGAATTCTTGAATTCCCAACAGCTCGTACTCTCTGAAAAACAAAACAGAGGAGGATTTGAAAGGTCTACTGAAGACAGCAGTGAGCATTTCCTAACACCTAAGTGCCTGTTTCAGAAGACCTAGGCATGTTTTTATGGCATAGTTTCCTGTTGACAGCTGTAGTTTTGTTCAATATAACACTTTTGAGACTATATCAGGGCTAGATAATGAAGAACAAAGAAGCAATAAAAAGAAGACACAGACTTTCGCTGTTGTATTAATGATAGCCTGTTAGCTGCACAACATTTCACCATACCATTCAACTTCCCAGGTTGGACTGAGTCTTGGAACAAGCATGATCAATACCGTTGACCTCAAAGGCTTCATAATAAAAAAAAAACAACAACAAGTTAGGATTTCCCCCTTACATCTAGAAAAAATGGTTCTTCATGAGAAAATGTATTGGTGGAAGTAGGACTACATTTAATTAAGATAGAATCATAGAATTATAAAATGGCTAGAGTTGGAAGGGACCTTGAAGATCATCGAGTTCCAACCCCTCTGCCATGGGCAGGGACACCTCCCACTAGAACAGGTTGCTCAAAGCCCCCTCAAACCTGGCCTTAAATACTTCCAGGGATGAAGCACTTTGGCTAAATCCAAAAAGGAGGTTTGCTAAAAAA
>VZRU01019376.1:184723-250481 GCA_013398155.1 Pedionomus torquatus | reverse complement strand
ATTATATTATTGTTCTGTCATCTTAATTACATCAAATGTTCTGTCTTTGAAATAGTCCTGCACTCCTCTACTGTGATACAAAGAACATTTTGGGAAATAACAACCAATTCCAGGTACCTGTTGTGAGTATATTGAATCCAAATAATAAATTCAGGGAAAGAATGCAAAATCTATATTTTAGATACCTGACTCTGATTTATAAACTGGCCCCCTTAAGAGAACTTTTGATTTTTATTAGTATTCCAAGTTAGCTGATGCAGGGGTTTTCTTTGTTAATTATTTTGTATTTTGAATTTGATTAAGCAATTTTGTTGCAATATCCATTATTGAAAAGAGAAAACAGTAACACAGAACTCTAGAAGTTTTCCATATGAACAAAATTCATCACTTCATGGAGAGCAAGCAGAAGTGTCTGGAGCAGATCAAGTCTAAGCAGACTAATTTATATGTATGTTTTGTAGCATTTTGCAGCATTTCTGTTTGGAAAAGCAAACAGCTTTCTTTTGGCTCTGGAATGAATGTAATGATTATGCTCAAGAGCTGAAAAAGTCTGGGTAATTAAATTGCATCCAATTTGAATGGTTTCTTATATGACAAGCTGTATCTTACAGAGCTGGGATGAAGGAGCTGTCAGCAAAGCAGGTTTTAACTACTTTCTTATTTCAAAAGAAGATGAAAATGTCCGCAAACAAGGTTCCCCTTAAATTAAAAAAGGCAGTGAAATCTGGCTTTTTTTTTTTTACCCCCAGCACCATTCCAAAAGGATTACCTTGTGTACAGATAACTCCTCAGGGCAGCAGAGTGTGCAACAAAACAAAGCGGAATCTTGACTAATAAGAGAAACTATTTGAGGTCTCAAAACAACAGGAGCCTTTGGTGTATCTCAGGGTTTGTTTTGTGGGGAAAGAATTGGGTATCAGTGATACAGATCATAGAAAAGCTGGAAAATATGACAGTGTTCTGGGTAAAAGCTAAGTAGACTGGCTGGAAATGCTCCAGATGCTTAGTAGGAGCTGATTGTGGCAATACATCTCTTGGGATACCAGTGAAGTGTCACTCAGTCTCAGGACAATGGTGAATCAGAAGACAATAGAAGATGAGGATCCACTAAAATGGATCTGCACACATGCTCCAGTACCCACAAACAAAAAAAAAAACAGGAGTGAGAAAATTGAAAAAGATGAATAAGAATTCAAAGTTCAGCCTCAGATATATTTGACTGTCAATAAAGAAGCTGTGCAAGATGGCTGGGTGCAAGGTGATCGAGGCAGCTGGGTACAAGGTGGTTGAGGCAGATTTTTCCTCAGCTCAGAAGCTAGGAAAAACTGTTCTCATGTTTATGAAACACATAAGGAATACTTTAATGAAGCACAATGTATTCTTCAGCTGGTATGAGAACACAGTTTGTGAATAGTTAGCATCAAGATAGGGGTAGGAAACATTCTAAAAAGCCACAGGTTCTGTTCAGTGCTGACTGTGTTAAAAGCTATTGATAAAAGCAATGCGCTGGTTTGGACAAAGTCTGCTTTAAGACATAACAAATTAAAGTCTGTAGCGTGCATTGATTCGTATTTCTAGCTTCCCCACCAAATCGAATGAGCCATAATTGGGAAATGTTTTTATCTGCTTACTGGTCATCTTCTAAGAAAACTTAACGTGTTTTTATGTTTTTGTGTGGAGTTAGTGCTTGTGTGGTCTCAACTAGAGATGGACACGTGCAGGGAAACCATGCCAGTTCCAGCCCTAGAGGTGCTCTGCATTTTGAATTAAGGTTCCAGCTTGTTTAAGTTTTTGAAACAAGCAACAGTTTCATTTTAATCACTGTCTGTCACCCCTGAAACATGGCTGTAAAATGAGTTCCAATTACACTGGTGAGAACCTATGGTGCAGCTTAAGGAACTGAATAATTTGATTAGTTTGGGATTTAGAAGCACCACATTCACATACTTTCTTATAATTCTTTTCTAATTTTTACATTTTCTCAATGGATATGTTAAGATGAAAGTATACGATCAATTAAAAATTGTTATTCCAGAAGAGCAGCTGGCACACATATCATCATTATGGTCTGTCATCCAATTGCTTCATAATGTTTAATATACCCCGCATTGCAGTGCCTTTTATAAGCTATTTCAAAAGCAAACTATACTTTTCCCTTGTTTGAGTATACAACATTGTGTCCGGAGGAAATTTCTTCTATGATTCTGCTTCATCCTGGTATTAATAGTCAAAATAGATTGATTTCTCCAAAGGAAACAATATGAGATGAGGAGGACATATACCATGACTTCATTATTTTAACATGTTATGAGCTTGTGAGGGAAAAGCTACTGAAATATATTCTACTAAGACCTAGATGTTCAGTTTAAAATTTCAATATTGCTGCTATAGCTACATAGTGAGCACCTGGAAAGAAAAAATACTAGGGCTGAAAAGGGGATGATGCTGTCTTTACTCCTAACTTGCTCAGAAGGGCACAAGATAACATGGTTTGCCCTGTATTTCTTTAGTGGGCAAAAGCTGAAAGATAGTTCCATATTAATTGCTTTGTTCAGATCAGAATGTGCTTTTCAAGAAAATCTCTAGGTTGTCTCTATTTTCCTTTACTTAGTTCATATTCTGGAACAATGTAAGTGTGTGAACTGGAATCCTTTCAAGTAAAACTAAAGAAAAAGATGCCCAATTGTTAATATGCCTTCAGCTCAGAGAAACTGTTTAAGCTAGTCTGAAAGAGCTCCTTATGACATGGATATAGTGGAGTTATCAAGTACTTGGTACAAGTACAACTGTCTCTCTGTTTCTCCTACTGTACCGCATTGCTTCCTAATGAAGCCATAGTCACAGACCTTGTTCAAGAATGGCCCAACAAAAGAAAACAAGCTCTGCAGTCTCTCGAAAGTTTCCTAGTGTTTCAAAGTCAGTAATGCACTTGGTAGAAAGAAATTCAACCCCCCCAAAATGAAAACATGAGGTATTAAACAACAATAATCTTGTATGTTTGAGGTGGAAGTTTGGATTGCTGTCCAGTTTTGCAGGACTAGAAAGGCATTTTGAGATGACTGAAAGGGTTAATGTTGGGAGTGTGAACTAAAAAGAAAGCAAACCATATTACTAAAAATAATTTCACAGTCCAGTTATAGAACAAATTGTGCATGTCAATAGTTTATGTCTAACATGGCTGAGCATGGCTTCTCCCTGCCAATTATGACCACTAGTCATCAAGAGGAAATTCCATTAAAAACACTTATTTTTATGGGGAATGGAGCTCCTCACACAAAATGTACCTGAAGAAAATTTTGCCAATATAGCAAAAGATATGTCAGCAATTGTTTGAACTCAGAGAGATCACACCATCTGTGCCAAACTTTCTCCACCAGTAGACAGTGTCAGTCACAGGAGATCAAGGTGGTCTATAAGGAGATAAAAAAATGGTTTTGGCATGGATGTTTCAACCGGTTTTCTGTTCTTGAGCTTCCTTAGTAATCAGCAACAACTTTAAAAGGGTGAAACAGTTAAGAGTAAATAAGAGTGAGCGGTGCTTGGGTCTGAGCTATGCCTGATCTCCAGGAAAAAAAATGTTTACTCATTATCCTTAGGAGCACAAAATATTTCAGTGGGATTAGCATAAAGGAGAGGCTGATCACAAAAAGTCCAGTCACACGGGATCTCAAAATGTCACCTCTAAGATATGTTAATGCAAGAGCTACATGACAAAGATGGGCAAGGCAAATGCTGGAGATACTGTGATTTTTCATCCTATTTATACTGAATTTTAGCAAAGTCAAAAGGGTTTCAAGTAACAAATAACAGACAGGGGCTTTGTTGAGACTATATTTCCTTCAAAGCTGGTTAGTGGTTTGTTTATTTCTAAGTGTAAAGTGGTCTTAATCTCACACTTGCTTCTGACCCTGTTATTGATTTCTTCTGTAGCTGGGTACAGGAATGGACATTCTTCAGTATATCATTTGAGGCATCTATTTTAAGATAAGAACACAATTCTCCTTTGAATTTGTGATTTGTTGGATAATACAGGCACTGCAGTGGTCACTGGAAAGCATGATGGATAAGCATCTAAGTTGACTCTACATGGAATCAGTTCTTGTTGGCTTGGTTTTACCATCTTGTGAATACAAATGCACTGCTTAAGTTTGGACCTGAGTTATGATTGAACCATATGCCCTCTCTGTAGACTGTTAACTTAAGCACAGCACTGCATGCACACAGCAATGTGGCTATTGGACCAGAACTGGTACCACACCTCACTCTGTCTCCTTTAAAGACTTAACTTTGTGAAAAGCAGTAGGTAGTTGGAGGTAGTTCACTGTGGTCCCCTCTTGTCTTCTCAAGGCACAGATGGAGACACTAATGAAGCCAGACTGTCTGTGGAAAGAGGTAGATGTCTCTACTCCATAAGATTTACATATTCTTCTCCCCTTCATCAGTGCCAGACTTCTGTTAAGAAACCTACAGTCATAGTTTTATAGCTCTTTATTAGTGTCTTTCTCTACTTAAACTTCATGGCAGTGCAAGTTTGTACTGGATTGCCACTGAGCAGAAAAAAGGTAGGGTATAATTCAATGGTATCTTGATCTTCTAGGTCCCATTTCATTTTCCTGAAAATTCCTCTTTATATCTCCCAAAGAAGGTGTTAATAGTTCATATATTATTTTTTGTGGGTATTGTATATTTAATATTTTATGAACCTATTGAAAAAGTATTAGGTCTTTGAATTTTATCTATTTTTCTTGTGGAGAGGATTCAGGGATTTGCTTTGGCACTCTAGCACTTGTCAGCTGTTTATGATTATCTTCATCATGTGTAGTTCAAACCATTTGCAACAGACACTTTCAAGTACCGGTTCTTGAAAGAGAGTAGTGCTCCATACCCTGTCTGTTGATCCCACTTTGCCTTTCTCCTTCATTTCATCACACAGTTTCCCTGTCTGCTCACCTCCCACAGTCATTTTAGCTTACTTCCCTGATCTCTGCTGCTTTGTGTTGTCTGCTACACCTTCCAACTTACTTTAAAAGTGTCCTTGAGGGGAATACAAAAAGTTTGTATGCTTAGGAGATGCCTTAGGTGATGCTTCAATACTTTGAGACTAGTGTTAGTTGACATATGCAGTTTTCCCAAATTAGCATCCCATTTTGCTTGAAAGACTGGAGATAAGGTTACATACACAGTGTTCCTATATACATTTAAGATTCTCTTTACTTAGACAGACTTTTGCTTTTTACCTTTTTTTTTTCTTTCTAGAATACAATTTCATGTATTCAAGTATCTTACTGACCAAAGGCAAGAAATTTGCTTATTAAGAAAAAAGGTACATTCTTATTTGATTAATTAGTTGTAGGAGCAGGACTTTAAGACAATGCCCACTACCATAAAAATTATTATATGATTTTTGATATCTAGCAATGTAGCTAAAGTATTGACCAATTAGAAGTACTCCTTTTCTTGTTTGCCTAGGGAAATGCAGCAAGCATAATTGAAACATTTCACAAATTTAAGATGGGGGGAAATTTCATAGTGAGACATAAGGCTTAACTATACCCTATGTGCATCTTGAAAATGCGTCTGGAAGTGACCACAGCTCCCATTACCTTCTTAATGTGATATGAAGAGCACTTCTAGCGACATGGCAACACTTCTCTACTATCTCATACAAAGATTAAAAATATTTTTCTTATGAAAGGGACTTTGATGTTTGGATGCTATTTTTATAACTATTCATCAGCTTCTCTTCATACTGATTATACTTTTTAGTTAATATATACAAAAATTGTTTCCAGGCAAGTACTAATTAAAGCTATCTTTATGGACAAATAGGAGAACAGAAAGAAAAACAGTTTGAGTATAGAGTTTTGCCTTTAACCCTTTCATATACAATTGGGAAATGGGTTCAGGGATTCATAAGGAAAATCCAATAACAACTCTTTGTACTGCTTTATTGTCAGAGTAGTATGGCTGATAAATACAAATTGATTACAGTATCCTAATAATGTAAGTAAAACAGAATACTGTTATTTAAGTAGAGAAGAAACTAAACCTATAGAAAGTCAGGAGAAGGCTTCAAACTCAAAACATTCTGGGTTCACAGAGTCACTGTGTTCGCCTGTACTGTAGCACCTATGACCTCATCATGCCTTTGTTACAAAACACACAGTTTCAGCTGTTTCAGGCACACATTTTGTTTATTCAAAATAAATATATTTCATCAGGAATGAATGAGATTGTGAAACCAGTTGCTACATGACATAAGTTTATCTTTTTTTTTCTGATATCAATGAAATTATGTCACAAATCTGAAATACTGGAAATATTGCTACTCCATGCAAAGCAGGAATGAGTCTTTTGGTGCTGTTCAAACAAGTTCTGTTTGGTTTAGATAATTTAATGCTTCACTCTTCTGTAGTTCCCTTTCCAAATTTTTAGCCTGATTTTGTAAGGAAATGTGCGTTACGAGATTATGACAAGAATCTGTTTGTGTGTGATCTGGACAACTCTTAGACTATGGATCAAATAGCAACTCAAGTAGAGAATAGAGAGACTTTAGTTTGTTTTCTTATGGGAGAAAGAGAAGAAACCCTCACCTCATTTATTTTCTTGTCAGAGAAGCAATACATGCTTTCCTTTGTCATTTGTTCACAATTTTACTCCACTGATTTTTTTTCCACTTCACTTGTTCACCCAGTGCCTCTCAGCCCTTGTATGGGTACACATAAATATGATTCAACACACTATCTTTATTCATCAATGAGCACATACTTAGATCACACTGTGTTTACTAGGACTTACAGGGTATGTTGGATTAGGTTGGGGTAAAAAGGATAAAAAAAGAAGGGGCTATTTGCCTCTCCTTTGTGCCCCTGAGCAACATGAAATACAGGCCGGCAATGATTTTGCTCCAAAGCTGCACAGGAGGATGACTTGTTAGGGTAAGATTTCTGGACTTGCTTTCAACAAGATAATGTGGGCACTTCAAGTGATTTCAGCCATAGCAGCAACCAGGTTCACTCTGTACGTATACAGCTTCTCAATGCCATGGCTGGATTACTTAGAACAAATTGGTTTGGACAACTGCATTTCCTTGGAACAGGCCACTCCTACAAGACTGGGCAGCCTGGATTTTTTTTTTGACACATTGTTATGGTTGACTGTTAGTTTGCCTTGTTTTCAAACTGTTGTTAATACTCAGATCAGTAAATAACCCACAGTGGGCAGATTGTGATTGTTACTGTAAGTTGACAGAGAACCTGGATATAAGACATCTGAATGTAAATGCTGCCAGTGTTTCAAGGTTTGTGGGTATTCTTTAGAGATAAAATGGAAATGCACATAAAATGTAAAACTTCTGCAATTTCCCATTGTTGAGTGGAAAACGATATTTATAATGAAGGGCTTAGTCTTTAGTTCAAATGTACAACTAAAACCCAAAAGAAGAACATACTTAAAAGAACTTAGCCTTTTTCCAGGCTATCTGAATTTCATGACGGCAATGCATGTCTTTAAGGATTTTGTTACTACGGAACAAAGGCTTGCAGATTTCTCCAGAACACAAATGCAAGACTCATCTTGACAAGGTCATGATGTAAAAATGAAAATTCAACAAGTTCTTCTAACCAAGTGAGGTGAAACTAGACAATGGAAAGAGAATTGAATCCAGCTATATTTAATGTGTCAACACATTTTTAATCTGTGAGAAATGCAAGTATATGCCAGGACTGCATGTAGCTATGTGAAATATGTCATGCGCTTTGCATAATTTATATAATTTACAAAACTGGATTAAATTGTAGATGATTATGATTTGACTATATTTTTTATCTGATGTCTCAAGTATTGCTTCCAATTATTGAAGAGATAATAAGCTGAAATCCTTTAATACACTCAACACTAATTCTATATCTATCTTTTCCTCTGATATGGAAAATGAATCTTTTGACTTTTGTTGGACACACTAACTTAAAGTAAGTATTAAGATTTCTTTAATTTTTAGCCTTAAGATCATGTTCTCCTTCTGTCAAAATTAAGTTAACTGAAGGTATCTGTTTCACTTATTATTATAAGCATAATTTTAAATATTTTCTTCCTCAGCCAATAACCTTATGCTTTTCATTTGGGTCTATGTGAACAACAATTTCAATATCTAAATGCAATCAAAAATACTGTTGGATTGACAAAAATATCCTGAGAAATAAAAAAGAAATATAATCAATACATCTGATCCTGTTAATGGGCATGGGGCAAAATCCTTAGAGATATACAGAGCTCTTTAATAATCCCATTTTGTCAACATATCCTAACTCGGCCAAGGATTCAACACTTTTGAACTCCCTCAGCTCTTCAAAATAGGGCTTTGATGAGACAGAATTCAATGCAGAATTTATGTTGGCTCTATCTATATAAATATATTTGTCTGGTAGGCAAAAGAGCCTACTTTAATGTTTTAGGCTTTCTTTAGGTTGCATTACTTTATTGTTTTACTGATTGGAGTTCCCATGGTCATGAGGACACATATAGAAACACCCTTATGGTAAGCCATACTATCATTATGATAGTATCCCACACCATTCTCTTGGATTGGATGATCATGCATTTAATTGGGTAATAACCTGGCTGGATAGCCAGGCCCTTAGCAAGTCAGATGGAGTTAAACGCAGTTGGAGGCTGGTCATGAGTGGTGTTCCCCAGGACTTGGTATTGTGGCCAGTTCTCTTTAATGTCTTTATCAATGATCTGGACGAGGGAATTGAGTGCAGCCTCAGTAGGTTTGCAGAAGACACCAAGTCAAGTGGGAGTGTTGATCTGCTTGAGGGCAGGAAGGCTATACAGAGAGATCTGGACCAACTGGATCAATGGGCCAAGGCCAATGGTATGAGGTTCAACAAGGCTGAGTGTCAGGTCCTGCACTTGGGTCACAACAGCCCCATGCAGTGCTACAAACTTGGGGTACTGATCATCCCCCTGTACTCAGCATTGGTGAGGCCCCACCTCAAGTGTTGTGTTCACTTTTGGGTCCCTTAGTACAAGAAAGACATTAAAGTGCTGGAGTGGATCCAGAAAAGTGCAATGAAGCTGGTGAGGGATAGACAGAACAAGTCTTTTGAGGAGCGGCTGAGGGAACTGGGATTATTTAGCCTTTATAAAAGGAGGCTGAGGGGAAACCTTATCTCTCTCTTCAACTACCTGAAAGAAGGCTCTAGTGAGGTGTGGTTAATCTCTTCTTCCAAGAAACAGGCACTAAGCATCAAATTGCACCATGTAAGGTTTAGATTGGATATTAGGAAAAGAATTTTACACCAAAACTGTTATTAAGCATTGTAACAGGCTGCCCTGGGAAATGGTTGAGGGACCATCCCTGGAGGTATTTAAAAGACAGGTAGATGTAGTGCTTAGAGATATGGTTTAGTGACAGTTTTTGTCAGTGTCAGGCTGATGGTTGGACTCAATTATCTGAAAGGTCCTTTCCACTGTAAATAATTATATGATTCTAAGCTTATTTATGAGCCAGACCTTCAAGTAAACCAGCAAATACTGTGAATGTGGCCAACAAAATCACAGCAGGAGAGTTTGCGATTCATCTCTCTTTTATCATGATTCTTCATATAGTCTATGAAATTTTCAGTGGTAAAACATCTAATTCACATGATTTCAGATGCAAATGTCTTCATTTGGATCTGTGATTGTAAATTTGGAGGCAGCCCATTTGCATGTTGACAGTTAATCTCATCTTTAAAGACTTCAGTGAACCGAGACTTTTCTGGGACTAAATCTGTTGGTATTTCCTGTCCTCTGAGTATGAAGCTGTCCTATCCATACCCTGTAGTTACTGAATGGACTGAATCATAGCAAATGTGTTATGTGGAATTGCACACAACTGGCTTAAATTGGAAAGGTCTTTTAATGATAATCGTTGGCTGAGGTTGCTATTGACTTTTGTGTGAGTGCTGATTTAAATATTTGCTTCATTTGCTGTACAGACTCTGAATTTACATGTTAGTGCTGGTAGCTTTTAACTTCTCTTTTGTATATTTGTTTTAAA
Source organism: Pedionomus torquatus (assembly GCA_013398155.1). Classification (NCBI taxonomy): domain Eukaryota; kingdom Metazoa; phylum Chordata; class Aves; order Charadriiformes; family Pedionomidae; genus Pedionomus; species Pedionomus torquatus. The sequence goes on along the minus strand of VZRU01019376.1, from coordinate 240,436 downwards.
AAGCCTTTTCACATTATCCATTGGTTATTTAAGAAAATAATTGCACTATTGTTATACTCATTAAAATAAATAACACCTCAGCAAGAGAGATCTGATGGTTTGTTGTCTATGCTTGCTTACGAATTGTGTTCGTAAGCACTGTATCCTTCAAAATTTTCCCGCATTTGAAAACCATACAGGTCAATAGCTGTCTATTGGTAAGTGGCTGAGATGGTTGAAAAAAGTGATTTATTCCTTTTCAAAGATGCGGCTTTAAACAGCCTATGAATTAATAGGTCAGAGGGAAGACACAGAACCTACAAGAACAAATTACCTCATTTCTTTCCTGTAATGTGTTACTTATCTTCAGCTGAGATGTTAAGATTAATAATAATGAGAAGAGTAAAAAAAAGTAATCTTATTTGCAGGGTACATTAGCCTATTTTTTTTTATTTTTTTTTTGTTATCTGCAATACAGTTTTTTTCTCTGAAGTATGGTGAAGTGTAGTAAATGCTTTTTATATCTGAAATTATATATAATTTCATTAAGGTCAGAGAAAGGATGATGCCAATTTGTCTTCTTCCTATTTGGGTCTCTCTTGACTTTTAAGTATTACAGCACTGCATTGTTAGCTTATAAAGAAGACATCCTTTGACTCCTTTTACTGATGAGTTTACTCAAATCTAATCCAAAGCTGTAGTGGAAACGTGGCTCCTAGCTTGGTTGAACATGTGATAATTTGAATATATCAGCAAGAAGCTGAGGAAATACCAATGTAAAGTTAATTCTGAGATTAGATTAAATATTTAATGTCAATTATAAGATATATGATTTAGAAAATTAAGCTTTTATTAGCTTAAAGCTACGACTTTAATGTATTTTGTCTCCAGATTGTCCCTACATAAATGATTCCTTAATTCAATAAATTTTTTCACATTAGCATGTCTGCCTGTCACCAGCCTGAATTCTGTGCAGGTTGGTTATAGTTTTGTATGAGCAATTATAATATCGATACTGCTGTAGTAATAAAAAACAAAATCAAATGGTCCTTCAGCATATACGACACTTAATGGAAACAGATTCTATTCAAGCTAGTGAAATTGCTGAGACCTACAAGGGTGAAGAGTCTGAAAGCTGAATAGTTTATCCTTGCAAGGTAAAGAAGGTTATTACTGTGAGAAATTATAGCTCTCCTTTCATTCTCTGTACTGATCCAGCTCCTATTGAAATCAAAGGAAAGGCTCCTGTTGGCTTCAGTGAGAGCAGACTGGAGCTTTGTAATACTTGTGAGTCTCTAAAATAGAATAAAACTTCCTCTCTTGTTACTTTAGAGCTAGCTGATTCACAAGCGCTGAGTTCTGCCGTTATCTTCCATGCTGTGCAATCCAGAATATCACCAGAGCAATTGTACTAGCTCCTCAAACCTCAGCCTCTCAAGTGAAATTGGTGCTATGGGTGAGATGTTAAGTGGGGATGCAATGGATAGGATGAGATTTGTAGTGCTTAGTGTAATTCAAGGCACAGCTACCAAGTACTAGAGGGAGGAGACAGAGTGAACTAAGGCAGGCTAAGTAGCAAGTTCATGCTTTATGAAATTAAAGAGATGAACTGGAATAAAAATAAGAAGTAGAGTGGGGGTAGATTATTGCTGACAGATCCGTAAAAAAAAAAAAAATAAAAAAAATTTAGTATGTGCTCATCTTTGGATAGAGAAACTACTCCTTGCCAGTTCCACTGGAGCACTTAAAATACACACTGCATGTTCAACTCACACCAGCTAGAGTAAATTACTTTATTCTCAGGTTTGCACATCTAACCTGATATTTAGTTCTTTGTTGAATCTGGCAATAAAAACATTTTCAGGACAATAAAACTCAAATATTGCATAGAAGAATAATAAAATATTGCAAACAATCATCTAAAATCTATGTATGAAGAATAAAGAACAGTAATACAAACCACTGGGCGAGAGGCAATGATTACAACCCTCCAACCTATTGCAACAACACAATACAAATTCAACACTGCATTTCAATTAATTGAGAAAGTGGGAAATATAACTTATTCACTATAATTTGTGCACATATTGTTTCTGCATTACATTGTTAATTACCCTATAGTGCTTACTGTAAAAAGACCGCTCCATCACAGCCTCTTAAGTATCCCTCAAAATACACACTAATCAGTAGGTTTAAAAAAATGTACTTATTTTGATGGGAATACATTTTATGCAAAGGTGCATTCAGGCAATATTAACTAGGCCTAAGTCCAGATGGATGCTCCAATACCTTGTGGCCATATCACAAAGTAAATGTCTAATATAATCACTGCATTGCAGTGTAATGGATATCAGTCAGTCTTTCTCCCACCTCCTCCCCAGTTGCTGCTTCTCACTATTAACAGAAGGAAAGTTGAGCCTGTAGGGTGCACAGAAACTCTGGTATAATTCAAGGAGGTTTTCTAATTTTTCTGTCTGGGGAGTAAATTCGGATTCATTGGTGTGGGTTTTTTTCCTTAGTGTTAGAACTGTTCCTTCTTTTTCCACATAGTTTGTTTGTAAGGCCATGTGTGTATGTATGGCCATGTTTGCACCAAGCACAACAAGATAACATCTTTACCTATAAAAGGAGATCAAGAAACATAATATTTATTAATTTGATAAAAGTTATTAGATTTATTTAAATATGAAAGATAATTACACTTTTCATGATGTATATCTACCAAAGGATATGCCACCTTATTTTTCCTTCTGTCCCAGGACACAATTATTACCACTTATTAGGCATTGTCTGCAGCTGAGAAGAATACAAGAACTCCCCAGAGCATCTCTGGTTGTTCTACAATTCGTCTTTTCCGTTTAACTCTTCAAGAGAACAAGCATATCACCTAAAGAAGCAAATAATACAGGATTGGCTTTATGGTAAATGTCTTGCAGACATTCTGCAACTGCAGCTCTTCTCCTATAGGCTAATGAAGTCTGAGTGAAGCAGAACCTCCCTTGCACAGATGGTGTCCATGCAGCTGATGGTCTGCTTGCCATGATTCAAGTTGCTGGGAAGCCTGTTCCTGTAGGCACCACACAGGGGATGACTGACCATCTAATTGGTAAAGGGGAAGATTAAACTATCACTCATGTTAAATACCTCAGATGTGCAGATTCCCACATCTAAGCCAGCCGCTCTAGGCTCCCTTTTTTGTCAACAGAGGATAATTAGCAGCTGTAGTTTCATCTGACCTAAAACATTCATGTGGTTCATTATAAATGTTTTATCACAAATGAGATTATTCAAATTCTAACCACAAAGGACAATTAAGATGAGTTGTTCAGATACAAACATTAATGCTGAACATGCCTGCATGTATTCAGACAGACAAAATGCCAGTGTGACTACAATGGACCATACTGACAAGATATAAGAAAGACCTCATAGTTACTGTATTGCCAATCACAAATGATACGATGGCTATTGGTTTTGTGAATGCTATGAAGTTAAGTGTCCCCTCTATACTCTTCCAGCAGGTGGTCTGGATATTGCATTCACTTCAGGTTATATTTCTGTATATTCTCCAGATTATTTCTGTATACAGATATATTTCTGTATATTCTCCAGATTAGATTGGCTGGATTTGCTTTACTATGATATGTTTAAATACGTTTATATATGCATAAGTTTCATTAAGTACTTAATAATATAATAATGCTTAAATAATACTTTAAGGAAACAAAGCCAGCCACTCCTTTTTGGAGGAGAAGGAAATAGATACTGATCCAAATGAAATATTTTCTACTCACCAGCTTGTCCAGTTTGAAGGTCACTAACGAATTATACACTTACCACACATGTGAACATAGAAGGGAGAGCAGGGTAGCACAGGAAATAGTTGGGAACTCCATTTTGTAAGACAACATGACAGGCTGCAGTGGTCAGAGGCAGGGTTTACCAGGCAACTGTTCTGACCAGCAGCTTGCTTGCTTGCAACTGGACCCTTTTATGCCCCTTCTTCTACCTTTTTATGCTTCTGATCCACCTATATCCCCTTATCCTTGGTTTATCTAGGATAGGGTCAATTTTCACAAGAAACTAGGAGGGGATACAGCCCAGATCATTTACCCAAGCTGGCCAAAGGGGTATTCCTTACTCAATATATAGGTGGGGGAGCTGGCCAGGGAGCAGGAATGAGTTGCCTGGGAGAGGGCTGGGCATTTCAGTTTAAGGTTGGTGAGGGGTTAAAGTGTGCACTAATAGTATATTTATATTCCTATATGAGTATTATTATTGTTGTTTTCTTCCTTTCTTTGGTGTTTTGTTAAACTGCCTTTATTTCAACCCAAGAGTTTTTTTCCTTCTCCCTTTCCCCTCAAATTTTCCCCTCATCTCTGTACCCTTTCTTGGGGGTGGGGAAAGGGGGTGAGCAAGGAGTTGTGCAATCCTAGTTGCTAGCAGCGGTTAAGCCATGGTACCCCCTTTGCTGTCTTTGGCCCTTCTGGAGTTTTGTGTATTCCCACCATTCCTTTAAATAACCCTTAATAATTTTACTTTTTCCCCATGAGACCATTGATAATCTTCTTTCCCCTGTTCTCAGTTATAGAGTTCTGGATCAACCTCAAGGCAATCACATTTTTTTCCAAAGCACTCCCTGAACCCAAATAAATGTTAGTGTAGATGCACATTAGCTACCTAACACTTTAATTGGAGTTTGGAAAATCCACCTAGACAAAATGAACCCTTTTATGAACACTTTTTGTGAGAAAGAATGGAAAGAAGGCATTTTAGTATAATTTTTCTTCTACTCCCTCCTTTAATATTCATTATTTGAGAAAATGAAGAGATTTAATAAAACTGGACTTTCTGTAAGAATAGGGGGTGCAAAAGTGGGCCCCTTGGGCTTGAAACTTGATAGCTAGTTACCTCAGCAATGCCTAAAGTTGAACACACTTTTCTTCTCAGTATTTTCTACCAGGTAACATGGTCATCTGTGAAGTTGCTCAACATTCTTCTTGCACTGTATAGAAAACCTGGGCTCCTGAACTTGGTTCTTCAGTGTTGTGGTTTGGGACAGATTGGCCAATGACAAGACAACAGATGTGCTCCCCTACATCTCACTCCAAGGAGAAGAAGAGGAGAGATAAAGATATTTATGAGTTTACAAAAAACTAAACTAACTTAATGAAATATTAATAATAAAAATAAAAATAATGAAATAGATACACACAAAACTGTATCAAGCTCCTAGGGAGATGTCACCAGCAGCCACTGGGGAAATTCCAGACTGATCTTAGTGACAGAACTGCATTCTGGAACACACTGATGGGGATTGACAATAGACAAACCAATAGGGTCCTCCTCAGCTATCAGTCATTGAAGAAAGAGAAACATCAAAAGAGTGCCAAGCCAAACCCTTTGCTCCCTCTGCTTTTACAGTGACCATGGCAGATGGGATGAAATACCCTATTGATCAGTTTGGGTCACCTGGCCAATCCATTCCTCAGCACAGGTGCTACCCTTCCACAGTGTAAACAAGCAGGTTAGCTGATCCTGGTTGCCACAGCAACATATATAAGCAAGAGCCTCTCTTACCGATTGGAAAGTTGGCTCTGCTCAACTTGAAATCAGGATATTAGGCTTCCACAGGTAAGCAGGAGGCTCACAAATTGATTTTTGCAGGTAGTACCTTTTCATGATGTCTTCTATGGATATAACTCTTTTTATTCTAATGTTATCCTTCATACTGCTTGTATTGATAGCATATACAGAACCTTAGAAAAGAAAACAGAATTCATGTGTTATGTTTGTTTTCTGACTTTAATATTAATTTTATGAACTTTTGCAGTTTATAACTTGGAAATAATCCCAGAAAAATGAATAGATGGATTACTCTGACTGCAGTTTCAGTAATAAATAAAAAAAAAAGCATAGTGTAATCAATCAGAAAATATTATGCTAATTACTGTAAAGATAACAGCTGTTCATACTCTTTAGATTATTAACACCTTCTAGATTCCAGCAGGGAAGCATCCCATGCAATACTAATCTTCCATGTGCAAACAACTGCTGTTCCTTCCCAGGGAAGCGGGTAATACATTCTTCTCTCTGACAGAACAATAGGCAAGCAACAGCAGGCAGAACAGAAGTTTTATGACTTTCAAGATTTTGTTAATGTCATTGGTGCTGCAAACTGTACAATACATATGCTACCAGTAGAAAACAAATGTCGCTCTTATAAAGCAAAAATCACATCCAGCCTTCTATATGTAAATAAATTGCTGGATTATGACAGCTGTTAATCTTTTTTCGTCTTTTGACTCTTCCTTGATTTTTCTTTTTATTTATCCAATTAAAAATGTTGAATAGCCAACATTAGTTTTGAGCTGGTTTTGTGAAAAAGTCAAATTTTTACTTTATAAATCAAATCCATAGCCAAATTTGTAGTGCTCACTCCTTCTCACTTTTTGGATTACTGAAGTAATTTTAATTTTATTGCTACTTTAAATGTTCTGCTCATGTTATAGAGGAGGAAAAAAATTGTTATTATACTGAAAAATACCTTCCTACCAAAGCAAAGTAGCTGTTATCTGGGAAGAGGTGGAACAATGTTTTATCTTAGAAAAATATGAGCTAAGTAGTAAAAATATCCACTCTATATCTTTGTAATGTAGGCTTTGAAAATACAGTGGTAAGAGTGGTAAGTGCAAGAAACAAAAACAAACATAAGTTATAGAATTAGCAAGTTCAAGGGCTCTCTGAGCTGTTAGGACTAAAGAGAGTTTAATTAAAGTTAGTTTTTACAACCTTTAAGTTTCTCAATTATCATAAAGGGGGAGAGGAACAAACTCAGAGCATCTAATTCTGAAAAAAATTAGATAACTGGGTGATAAAGCTATCCTTCAGTGCTGTTATGTTTGTTCTGTGAATGAATCACTTGGCAAGGCGGGTGCTCTGTGTGCTTGCTTTGGCAAAGCTGTAGGCAGGTGCCTGTCTTCTTGCTGATAACCAGCCGGATTAAAAGGTTGTCACCCTCAGCATTCCCCATTCTTCTTCAACCCTCCCACTAGAATGAACATACAAAATTTGACATTTTCCATGTATTTTTTAATACAGGCAGTTTCCCGTTCTGTGCTTCTGTCAGAGTGCATCTGCTGCTCTCACCCCTTGCCCCTCTTTAAAGTATTGATCGGGTGCCTGAACTATCCTGGATCATTTTGCCTGTGGTGGGGCACCCTGAGAGCAGCAACTGTATAAATTCATTTTTCAGTTATTTGCATTGCTTACAAACTTTTCAGCTTCTCTGATACTTCTGGTCAGCCTGCAGATGAGGAACATCTTTAGTAGGGTGAATCACTGGGTGAATCAGCCCTGTATCACTCTGAAGCATTAAAGTACATTTTACTTCACTCCAGCTAGGGACTGAGTTCAAGGGACTGCAAAAATGCAAATTACCACCTCTCCTTACCCATGAACAGAAGGACACCATGGTGTGTGCCTATTTCTGTTCTTCTCAGAGTCATACTAGGTGCAACAGGTGATTTGCTTGTGTGGATGATAAACTGTTCCACAGCCCATCTCAAATGAGAGGCCACCTTCCTTCAAGGATCACAGGAGACTGGGAAACATAAAGACTTATTTCCTGAGATCTAGAAAGAAAAAAAAAGCTTCTCACTCTGTGGTGCAGTATAGATAAACTGCTAGTAGGCTGACTTTACCAAGCCAACCTGAGCTTCTGGGGCATCAAAGTTAGTTCTAAAATGTAGGATATGTATATTTCTCAGCTGTCGGAGATTCCTTTCACTGAATCATGGATGTTTCCAGTATAGACACCTGAGCTAGCATCGTGTGGACTCCTTGCCAGGCAGCAAATCCTTTTACAACAACAGTGACTTTGGCAAATGGAAGTGCTTAATTTAGGATGAAGTGAAGTGAACCACAGAAAGAGTTCCATAGACAATAAAGGCAGAATAGAGTTATTCGCAGAGGTGCAATGTCTGTATTAAATCAGCTCATCTTTGTGTTTAACTTAAAATCAGAACAAAGCTTTCTGTGTTGAATTTTAAAATAAGTAGATGCAGTCTATTTTAACATACTGTGCAGCAGGAACACTCAGTGTAGGAAAAGCTTTCACAGAGGTGAGTTTTTGTTAAGTGTTGTCTTAGTATCCCCAGTTCCACTCGTCTTTATTTTTATTTTTATTTTTTTTTAATTGGAATTGAAGCAAGTAAACCCAACTCCTCTGGCTTTAATAAAGGACAGCGCAGTGTTAGAAGTCTGAGAGATTAACAGAGCTTCAGATGTCTATAACAAAATTAGAGTTTGAAATAAATACACTCTTAGAAGTCTGCACGGATATTAAAAATCTCAAAAATTTAAGTGACTTCCTAGTTTCTGTGCCAAGGATTATGTGGTGTTTGACTTTTTGAAACTAGCTCTTTCATAGAAATTCTTGTTTTAACGGGTGTGTAAAATCTGCAAAATTTCTATCTATTGACTACAGTACTGAAGAGAAAAATGGACAGATAAAGAAACCTTCATCTGTAAATATGATATAAAAATGTGACATGTTAATGAAATAACATTTACAGCACAGAAGGACCAAATAATGCAATTATTTTTATTGATGTTTTGTGTTTAGGATGGGATGTGTAGGAGGAGTTTTAAAGAAAAGGTATTTCTGATATGTACTAGAAATGCCTTTAACCTAAACAAAAGCTAGAAACATATGGAACTGATCTTTTCTATGAATGTTACCAATGCCATTCAAGTCATGAAGTTAAAGATTTCCCTCATTACTTAATCTTTGGGACTTTTTGGCTTTTTTTTTTTTCCTGTGTGTATATCCAAACACTTTCTAATATAGACACATTTTTTTAAGCTTTTATTGGGGGAAAACAGGAAGATTTTGCAGGAAAAAAAATAAACAAAAAAACACCACAAAAAACCCAACTTGTAAAAGATTGTTTAGCGAAAGCATATTTTGTGACCTACAACTTACCTTTTTTGCTCCATGTAACAAAAAGCACTTATGTCCTTCTAAATGAGTGTTCCCATGATGTTCCCAAAATAAAGGAAACATCACATCTTTCTATCTTTTTGTAAATTTCTATTCTCATTAAAACTTTTTTATTGTGTATTACGTTCTCCATGGTAAATGGTGGATATACCATTAGATTTGCTCTGAAACAGAAAACCTTGACAAAGATTGGTGAATAAAGAGTTTGGGGAACTATCTATGAACCAACATTTTGTCTGTTTCCTCATACTAGCAGGTACTCAAAATAGACTTCTCTGGTTAATGAAGGTCATCATGTGCTGTTTGTAACTCTGTTTCCTTTTACTTTAGATCAGCTTGGCTTTCCAGTTTATGCATAATTTTCTAATGTATGTGCTAGCACTCTGTTATTCCATGAGAAATTGGCTGAATGTCTTGGGAAGCCTGGGATGGTTTCCAATAGTTGTTTATAATTAGGAGCATCTCAAGTGGTGATGGCTTTTCACATCAGTGGAAAATAAAAATATTTGCTTTTAGTACTTATTTAATCATCAGCTCTGCTAAATTGTAAGGTGTTTTTATACATTTCCCCCACCACCACCCCTGGCCCCGTATTTTTCTCTACAAAGACATTGTAAAATTTTCTGAAGGAAGCTGCCACAAGCTATCTCGAAAATGTCTCTCAAAAACTAATTTAAATCTTCTGTGATTCCATGGGCTTTGGATCAGCCCTGAAGAAATTTGCCATCTACTTGGATGAGATGTTTACTTCCACAGCACAATTGTCATAGAATGGCTAGAGTTGGAAGGGACCTTAAAGATCATCAAGTTCCAACCCCCCTGCCATGGGCAGGGACACCTCCCACTAGGCCAGGTTGCTCAAAGCCCCATCAAGCCTGGCCTTAAACATGTCCAGGAATGGGGCATCCACAACTTCTCTCGGCAACCTCTTCCAGTACCTCACCACCCTCACAGGAAATTTTTTTTTCCTAATATCCAATATAAATCTCCCCTCTTCCAGTTTAAAACCATTACCCCTTGTCCTATCACTACACTTCCTGACAAAGAGTTCCTCTCCTCCAGGCTCCCTTCAGATACTGGAAGGCTGCTATAAGGTCTCCTTGGAGCCTTCTCTTCTCTAGGCTGAACAGCCCCAACTCTTTCAGCCTGTCCTCGTAGGAGAGGTGCTCCATCTCTCTGATCATCTTTGTGACTGTCTGCTGGACCCATTCCAACAATTCTATGTCACTTCTTTGTTGAGGACTCCAGAGCTGGATACAGTACTCCAGGTGGGGTCTCACAAGCATGGAGTAGGGCAGTAGAATCACCTCCTGTATTTTTGCCTGGGATTGCCATGTCCCAGGTGCAGGCCTCTGCACTTGGCTTGGCTGAACTTCATGCCATTTGCATTAGCCCACCCCTCAGGTGTGTTGAGGTCCCTCTGGATGGCATTCCTTCCCTCCAGCGTGTTGACTGAGCTTGGTGTCATTGGCAAACTTGCTGAGGGTACATTCTATCCCACTGTCCATGTCTCCAACAAAAATGTTAAATAGTATTGGTCCTAGTGCTGACCCTTGAGGGACACTGCTCATCACCAGCTGCTTCTTGGACATTGACCACACCCCTTTGAATGCAGCGTGCCAGCCAGTTTGTTATCGACTGAGTGGTCCATCTGTCAAATCCATGACTTTCCAATTTGGAGAGTAGGATGTCATCCAGGACAGTGTCAGATGCTTTGCTTAAGGCCAGGTAGATGATGTCCGTTGCTTTGCCTTATTCCACCAAGTCTGTGGCAGCATGGTAGAAGGCCACTGAATTTGTCAGGTGGGATTTGCTCTTGGTGAAGCCATGTTGGCTGTCTCCAATCACGTCTTTATTTTCCATGTGCCTTAGCAGAGATTCCAGGAGGATCTGCTCCATGATCTTTCCAGGCACAGAGGTGAAACTGATTGGCCTATAGTTTCCTGGGTCTTCTTTTTTTCCCTTTATTTGAGTATTGACATTATGTTCCCCTCTTTCCAGTCAGCAGAAATTTTGTCAGATTGCCACAATTTCTCAAATATGATGGAAAGCGGCTTAACAACATCATCCATTGGCTCCTTCAGAACCCATGAATTTTATCAGGTCCCATGGACTTGCGCACCTTCAAGTTCCTCAGGTGGTCTCGATGCTCTTGGCCACATTCAGTTCTCTCTGGGCTTTCGCTTGCCTGATGGGGTTCCTGGCTTCTTGGACAGTTTCTCTGTATCCTGCTCAGTCTACCTGTTCTCGTTTCTACCATCCATAGGTCTCCTTTTTGATTTTGAACTTGTCTAATACTTCCTTGTTCATCCATGCAGGCCTTCTGGCTGTTTTGTCTAAGTTCTTTTTTGGGGTGCACCTCTCCTGAGCTTGAAGGAGGTGATCCTTGAACACTACCCAGCTTTCTTGGGCCCCTCTCCCTTCCTTGATGGTAAGAACAAGGTACAACACAGCTACCTCCTTTCCTCGTTGGCTTCTCAATCATTTGAAGAAGGAACTTGTCATCAACACATTCCAAGAATTTTCTGGATTTTTTTGTGCCCTACTGTGTTGTTCTTCCAACAGATATTGGGGAGATTGAAGTCTCCCATGAGGACCAGCATCTGCAAGTGCGATTCTGCTCCTATCTGTCTACAGAGGGCCTCATTGTCTCTGTCACTCTGATAGGGTGGTGTGTAGCAGTTCCCCACTGTAACATCACCTGCCCCTGTGCTTCCTTTAATCCTAACCCATAAACTCTCTGTCAGGTCTTCTTCCATCCCCAGGTGGAGCTCCACACACTCCAGCTGGCCTTTGACATAGAGAGCAACACCCCCTCCCCATCTGCCCAGCCTGTCCTTCCTGAAGAGTCTGTAACCATCCATTCCAACACTCCAGTCTTAAAGCCATCCCACCACATATCAGTAATGCCAGTTAGAACTGTCTGGAGGGCTAGGCCCAGGAAGTGGTTGTGAATGGAGTTAAATCTGGTTGGTGGCTGGTCATAAGTAGTGTCCTTCAGGGCTCTATTATTGGCGCTTGCTTTCTTTAATATCTTTATCAATGATCTGGACAAAGAGATCGAGTGCACCCTCAGTAAGTTTGCAGATGACACTAAACTAGGTGGAGTGTTGACTTGCTTGAGGGTAGAGGGGCTTTGCAAGGAGATCTGGATAATCTGGATGGATGGGCTGAGGCCAATGGGATGAAGCTCAATAAGGCCAAGTCCTGGCTTCTGCCTTTGGGTCAGAACAACCCCATGCAGCACTACAAGTTTAGGGAACAGTAGCTGGAGAGCTGCCCGGCAGAAAAGGATCCTGCGGGTGTCAGTCAAATGTCAGCTTAGAATGAGCCAGCAGTATGCCCAGGCAGCGGATAAGGCCAACAGCACCCTGGCCTGTATCAGGAACAGTGTAGTAGTAGGATTTGGGAGATAATCTTCCCCTTTTACTTGGCACTGGTGAGGCCCCATCTTGAGTACTGCGTCCAATTTTGGGCCTCCTTGCCACAAAAAAGACATTGAAGTGCTGGAGCAAGTCCAGAGGAGGTCAACAAAGCTGGTAAGGGGTCTGGAAAATAAGTTGTATGAGGAGAGGCTGAGGGAGCTGGGGCCTGGAGAAGGAGAGGCTTTCTCACTGTCTACAACTACGTGAAAGGAGGTTGTTGAGTGGTGGGGGCTGGTCTTTTCTCCCAAGTCACAGGCAATAGGACAAGAGGAAATGGTCTCAAGTTGTGCCAGGGGAGGTTCAGATTTGATATCAGGAAAAATTTTTACACTGAAAGGGTTATCAAGCATTAGAATGGGCTGCCTGGGGAAGTGGTTGAGGCACCATCCCTGGAGGTATTTAAAAGACAGGTTGATATAGTGCTCAGTGACGTGTTTTAGTGATGGGCGGTTGCTGTGTTTTGTTTTGTTTTGTTTTGTTTTTTTATCAGAGTTAGTTTGGTTGGATTAGATGATCTCAAAGGTCCCATCCAACCTAGACAATTCTATGATTCCTGTCATTGGATGAAATCTGAAAGTTGGATCACCTGACTGTTAGGACGTACAGCATAGGTCGGTAGATCTGGGGTACTGGTCTAGGCTCCCACTATAACTGATAAAGAAAAAAAGATTTTAGAGATAACATTAATCTCATCTGAAGACAGAGGTCTGAAATAGATTGTCTGGATCAGATATAAGAATGTTTTTCTCCGCTGGATATATTGTAAGTTTAGATGAATAACTCAGTTGTATCTGTGTGTAATATAGTTGTTTAACTCTGTGAACAAGAACATTCTTATCTGAAATGCGTGCAATTACCCACCACCCTTTCTCCCTGCTCCTTATTCTGAAAGTTGTATGACTGACTGAAGCTCCTGAGATTCTTTGCCTTTGCTAGTGATGGCATATGAAGCTCTGTGGGAATAATTCAAGTATAGCATGAATCTGTGGGCAAAAATGTCTTTGCCCATTATATAGAAACCATAAATGGCTGACAGACCTTTGGAAACCATTTAATCTTGCCAACAAAGATGACAATTCCATCGTACCTATCATCATAGCATGAATCAGGTGGAAATAGTCTCCCCTTTCCCCCATTTTATATTCTGTAGAAGACAGCTCATTTTTCAAGGTTTAATACTTATGGGGTGGGGGAGAAGAGAAGAAATACTGGGAAATTGGTAGTGCAATTATGTACCTTAATTCTGATAGCTGAATGATAATCCCAAATTACTCCTTCTGCTCACGGTAGGGCTAGGAGCTATTAGGTGATCATGCCTCATCTTCCTTTTTATTAGGTCTGTATACATTTGCTCTGAGTACTTTTGATTTATGAAAGAATCATATGTCAAGAAGCCTGACTGTAGTTGCAGAATTGCAGGAGGAGGAGAGGAACACAATTTTATGACTGAGATCTGAATAATCTGCTACATCCCTTATATAGGGATTCACAAACAAGGCCGCTGGATACTTAAGTAATGGGAAATTATTCACACTATCTCCAACTGACAGTTCTAGTGATTAGTACATAGAGACCTTTCATATCTCAAAGCATTAGCACATTAATCTGATCTTTTTAGGCAAGTGACATCAGTTATATACAGTCATATCAGAAGACTCGACTATGCAATGACAGGGCTGTGTTAATCTACTGAAGTACAGCAGTGATTTAAAAGAAAACAAATTTTGACTTTGCTAAAAAATTATACAAGTTCCATTTCTAGTTAGAAACTTTTAATAAGTAGATTCAGTCCTGTAAGTCAGAGCAAAAAATTTAATACTTTTGGTTGTGTTCCCATTAAGTCAATGGCAAAAACACAATTTTGCTCTTTATGTTCCTTTCAGCAAGTAATTTATGAGTCATGAATTTATTTATTACCTGACATTTTTTCTGTCACTTCCTCCCCTTTCTCTATTGTGCGATTTTTCTGTGAATGGTTTGTGGCAGATAATGAAGCCTCAACACTTGAAATCTGACTAATTCTGGCCAAAGTTGTGTTGAATTTTTCTTATTTTCTAGTGAATGGGCACATGACATTCAGTGTGATGTGTGCCTGAGATAAAAGATCAGTGAAGATGTCACCAGGTAAGCAAGGAGTATGAAAAAGGTAGGAGTTTAGATATTATAAGGAGGATTTGGGAGAATTTTTGCAATTTTACACTTTTTCTTTTCTTGGTCTAATCCATGTTGAGGTAGGGAAAAAAACTAATAATCAAGGTTTCTGGCTCAATATGAATAGAACTTAAGTGCAATTTTTCATCATATTCAATCAAATAGATGTAATGAACATAAAAATAGGACACCTAATTCTGTTTCAGATTCTGTTGATTAGGAAGATTTTTGTTAATGATTTAAATTAAATTAGGATTTCACATGAGGTCTTTAAAGTTTCTAAATGCCATCAAGAGGGTTAACATGCAGCATGCATAGGAGGTAAAAGTGTCTTATGGGTTTGAATTGTGTGTGTGCAATTAAGCGTGCTGAATCTTGCCAATATCACTTATTTCTGCATACATTTTTGTGTAGGTAGAAATAGATTCTGAAAGGATATTTGAAACTCTGGTTTATAAAGTTAAGATTGAGGAGCATTGAACAAAGCTGGTTTTGACACTTCTAATGACAGAGAAAAAACTTCCATGAATTTGTGGAACTGAATGGAAAGAATGATGTCAGCAGCTGAAAGGTAATTAAGCTAAAGAGTAAAAGACATAAAATGTAGTTATTGTGTCAGGTTCCCAAAACTGTGATGTGTGTAGCTCCCTAAAATGCAAACATCAAAAGAAATAATTTGCCTTGTGATTACAATGGTAAATGTCTGAGGCACATGTCTGTTTAGATTAAAGGATACTGAAAAACTCTCTTGGTGATTGCTTCTATGGATTCAGTGGCTTGAAAATATCTGTAAAGGAAAGAAAGAGGAAAAATTAATTTTGGGGAAAAGTAGTTGTTAGCAGGATGTTGATTCATGCTTAGGTTCTTCCTTCTATATGTGCACAAGCAATCCCTTATATTACTTAGCTAAGATTTTAAAGTTTAGCATGCTATTAGTCCCTTACAGAGAATTTGTTGTGGCAAGGAATACCTCAACCTTGAGAAGTAGAACCTTAAGTGAACGTCCTCATAAAAGGAGAGATCCTGATGTGCAGCCCACTGCCATATAGGGTAGCTCAAAGGGCTCTTGGGCTGTCTACTATTTATGGAGTAAGATAATTGACCTATAGTCGTATTCTCATGGGAACAAAATATCTATATCTCCAGTCCAGGCAGTGTTTTGGCAGTGTTGCCAGCCATCCCCCAAAGTTCAGATGAAACTCATCACAACTCCAACTGATGGTTATGACTTGAACAGGAGCTGGGGAAGGGAAAGAGGAGGAAAAATAGGGAGAACAAACTGCCACATTCATTTAAATGAGACCTTCAACAAAATGTTCTGAAGTCCTCAGTTTTCACCTCTTCTTGTTTTAGAAGTCCCTTGTGTATTTCTCTTGTAAAACAATGCATCCCTCAAAGGTTTAGTCTGATCTCTAATTCTGCCAGTAGCAGATACCTTTGCAGAGATAGCCATGTCATATAAAATATCAATCTGTGCTTTATATCACAGGGATAGGCACTGTTTCCTATAAGCTAGAGAAAATCAGATTCATCATTGGCAGGTAGAAACCAAGGATCAACAAGGATCTTGTGCTTTGACACTACAGATTGTCATCTTCTGAACTATTCACTCTAATGTTCATTCCCCTTGTAACTGATGAAGAGGAAAAAGCACTTTATCTAGAATAGTAGCATTATTAGATAACTATTATTTGATAATTATTATTAGATTAGATTATTAGATAACTATTCCCGATGAATCCTTCCCCCCCCTCTTTTTTTTCTTTGATAGTAGGAGCAGCTGGGGATCACTAAATACCATACAGATGCTTTAATGTAGTCAGATGAATCCTACCTTGTGAGTCTAGTTTTCCCTTCAGAAAATATTTTTGCCTTCTTTTCTGCTTATGACCAAACAAGTGGAACTGCCCAGCTGCTTTGGGCTTTATGAAGCAGCCAAATGCAATGATCCAAAAGTGTTGTTTTCTCACCATTCCAAAACAAAACCATGGCAGTGGAGAAGCAACTAAGTCCTTACATAGATGAGCATTATGCCCATTTTGGCAGTTCTAATTCCAGTGGTCTTTTTTTCTACCAAAACCTGCAGCAGTAGCTGAGAAAACTTATTCAGATATTGAAGTCAATGGTAGCTATATCTTTTCTGATGAGGTAGGCAATACTTTTTAATTAACAGTTGTGTGTGTTCTTTTCTTCTTTTCCCCTAGTAATAATGATTCATTTTTCAAACAAAGTTTGTGTTTTCAGATAATCAAACTATGCTGTTATCATGTGATTGCAGTACTGTGTGTGCACAGAAAAATACAGTAATTATTAGAAGTTTCCCTTTCAGGGTGAATAAAAAGATTAGTATGGATAGGAAACCCATTAATTTGTTAATTTAAATAAGCCCTCCCTATAGCCTCCTGATTAATTTACTCCATAATGCTTTGGACCTCCTGGAGTCAGAAATAAAGTGGGTACTTGGGTTACAAGTGACTTCTATGCCTTTGATTTTATTATTTCTCAAAATCCATTTATTGAAATGTACTGTCTATAAAATATATGTCTATTCAGCACAAGCAGTGTAGGCTCCCTTCTCCTACCCCGTGCCCACCAAGCCAGATCTCACCATGCAGAACACCTAGAAGCTGTTAGATGTTTCCAAATCCTGCTGAAACACATTAACGGTTACCCATGCTGATAGATAAGAAGAAATGAAATTACCTCTGGATAAACACTTATTTCATGAAAGCTGGAAAAAATAGACTTAATTAGTGTTGTAGGCTTAAAAGACCCATTGTTCTACCTGGAACAAAGGCTCTTTGAACATCATCCCCCTAGCAACCACGACATTCTCAACTCCACAGTGCCATCTGAAAGGTCCCAGAGTACATCCCTGTTTTTTCCTGATCTTTTCTGTCACTAATCTTGCAAGCAGCATGGCAAAAGGCAGGTTCAACACCCTTTTCAAAACAGACCATTGCTACTCTAGAATTGGCTGCCTCCGTCAAGTGTAGGTAAGGAGTTGAAAGACTGAGGGGAGCAGGATGAGATGGAGTTGAGGCTTTGATCTTTATGCACTCACATCAATTGCACGTGGACTGAGAGCACTACAATAACTGATACATCTTGCTTGCCTGCAGCCATATACCAGGATACTTTATGGAGTCTGCCTTTTCTGAAAGCAGATCTGCCCAAGCAGCCACCTGAAAGTTTGAATCACAGCAGTATGCCAGGAGCAAAACAACTACACTGATATTCCTGTCTCCATCCCTGTGAAGACACACTCTGCTTATGACACCACCAGTACTGTGTACAGTAGATGATGCTGTTACCTGCAGTGCATTTATTCCTCTGCAATTCCTCCCACCAGCCTATGAAGATAGCTTTGCTCTGTACTACTAAAAACTTAGTCTTTACCCCACCACAGTACATGCTGCTCACAAATTCATTTTACTGTAAGATGCCTCTATAATAACTTTTGACAACAGATGATGTTTCTGAGGCAGAGTGAGTAATAACTTGTGCATTTCAGCTTTTCAGACTCCTCACCTGGTTGTTATTTGTTGGCTTCCTCTATGTCCTCCCTGCCTAGAGAAGCTGTGGATGCCCCAACCCTGGAAGTGTTCACAGCCAGGCTGGATGGGGCTTTGAGCAACCTGCTCTAGTGGGAGGTGTCCTTGCCCATGGCAGGGGGGTTGGAACTTGATGATCTTTAAGGTCCCTTCCAACCTAAGCCATTCTATGAAAATTCATAAGTTTTAAATGAGCCTTTTTTTTTTTTCCTACAGTGTGACTGTTAAATAGAAAAAGGAATTCCTTTTTCTATTAAAAGATGATATTGAAGATGATATCTCCTGGTATTATCTACTATAATCTACCTACTGAAGATGATATTTTTTACTCTCCCTCCGTTATCACCTGAAACAATCAACATTTAGTCATAATTCTAGACTTGTCCTTATACCTTTTCCACTCAACTGGGATAAAAATCACCTTAATTCTAATCACTGTGAATTGTAAGGGAAGGTTGGAAAACAATATCTAAAAGCTCAAAAAGGAATGAGCACTGAGAACTGAAGTTCATTCTTACGTGTTTTGTGACTGAGACGTAGTAAATATGTATCTGCATGAAGTATATTTTTGCCCCAGAAGATACCATAGAAATGACTGCAAGTATTCAACTGAAACACACAAAGGATTGCTAAACTGAGGCATACAAAATGAGAAGGTGAAGGTAGACCCCAACATGCAACTCTTGCAGAGCTGTAAACGGAGGAGCAAAAAAAATAACAGCAAAGAGCATTTATCTGAAGGATGCATATTAAGACTTCCTGCTATCTATGTGTTTGGAGAAAAAAAATTAATTGCGGATATAGTTGTACAGCTGCAGGTCTTCTGCAAGCTGATAAAAAGAAAGAAAATATTTTTAATCGAGCAGAAGGTTTGTCCACTTTGAATACTCAAAAGCCTGAATTCTGTGGTCTTTTTCACAGGCAAAGCTGAATTCTATCTTCTTTTGTTTGAGACTACAGAAATAAAATTCTTTTTTGTTGTTATTGTTTTCTGTTTTAACTTGTTTATGTATTTGTCAGTACTCAGTTTTGATTGTAGCATTTGCAGGAATGGGCCTGAAGTCAATTTCCATTGCCAGTCATACATTTCACACAGCAACAATGAAGGATGAAAAAAAACCCCAACTTCCAAAGTTGGAAAATATGCTTATAGAAAAAAGAAATGAGCATACAGAATCCAAGGCAGGAAAATGTTTAAAATTATTTTGGGTTTTTTTGTGTTTTTTTAAAAATGGACTATGACTCCGAAAGATAACTTTCCTTGAAACAGCAGAATATAATAACGTATTTTCTTTCTCTAAGTTAAGTATGCAGTAGCATTGTATGAACTAGAGAGGAAGACTCCAGTGAACTTTCTGCAGTAACATCCAGGTGTCTTTTGGAAGTTTCACTAGGCAAATGCGAGATGCACTGGGAGGGCTTCTTCAGAGTGTACTCAGTGACCGTGCACTATGAGGATATGATACAAATTAGGGAGTAATCAAGCAGGAGTTCGTGTAAAACAGAAATTGTGAGGGGCGACAACTCAACTCCTAATGAAAACAGGGCCATATGTGCTCACCTGATGATGACTTAGCATTTGGCTAAGTCTATTGACACTGAGTTACTATTGACTCCTACTCACACTGGGGTCCCCATTGTCATCAGAGCCTCCTTTGCAGAATTGCATCTTACCCAGTAGTTACTCACCGTTCAGCCCAGGTTTGGAATTCCAATACTTTAGAATTAACCCTATTATATTTCAGTGGGGTTTTTTGTTTGGGTTTTTGACCTTTTCTCTCTGTAGTATTCTTTGGATTTCTCCTTGTGTGATGATTGATGACTAGATAAGAGTATGACACAATAGGTTCATGGACTACATCTTCCAGGACAATTATTTTTAGATGCGAAGGAAAGACATCCAGGGCTCTGCAGGCAACTGTGTTTCTATATATTATCAGCAACACTTTCTTCAGCCAAGCACTCCAGTTTAAAAGCTAAGAGAAACTTGATTCTACATACAACATTCCGCACAAGATCATTAAAAACTTTAAAGGTCTGCAGAATTTGTTTAGAAAAATTAAATCCCGTCTCCATCCAAGACCAGTTTAAAAATATCATTGAGCTGCAGCCTCAGGACATTAATCCTTTACAAGCAATTGGCTATTGTTTATACATTTTTACACCCTTGCTTTTTGCTACTCGGAGAATTCCCCCATAGACAATGGCTAAAGAGAAGCTGTAACATGGCTGTTTTTATCTTCAGTCTTATGGCAGTTCCACCTGAGGACCCTTTGCTGTTTGTGCAGGAGCCACCCCCTATATTTCAATGGGCCAGCACAAGGAAAAGAGCAAGGGAAGACTCCAATACAATATGTTTGTTAGTTTTAAAATGCAGATTCACTGTTGACAGAAGCTGTATTTGACATGTAGCAGAGGATTGTATTGTCTTCTGTTTTCTACATTCCTTCAAAGCTAAAGAAGCTTTTTTTTGGTGTTCTACCTTGGAGTCTGTCAAGCACTCCTATCCTTTCATTAGTTTTTTGTGTTCATGTTCTCTTAAAGAAGGAAGCTTCGCATATTCCTGAACAAGCAATGAAAGGTTACTGTTTAATCCCCTGGGCCTCTGCAGAACTAATTTACTTTGCTTACTGCCTTTTCCTTCCCTTACTTCCTCCATTTATAATTACATTAATTACATGCCTATAAAAATATGTTGTCTCTTTGACATTAATTACTTGGCAGTGAAGATTAATGAACTTTGTAAAATGCTCAGTGTTACAAATTCAAAAATGGCTAACAACCTGCATGGGTCAACAGTACAGGGAGATCTCAAGAAATGACTACAGAAAACTTTTCTATTAGAAGCCAAGAGAAAAAAAAAAAAACAACAAAACCCCAAATAAAACACTAAAAAAAATCCCAAGCAAAATAAGAAGCAGCTTGGTATACAGAATGCTATGTGAAATGTTTTTGTAGATGAAATTTTCATACTCTGTAGCCATTTTATACTAGAATAGGTAGTCTGTAATGTGCAGTGGATTTTGGGGTTGGTTTCTTTTTTTTTGGTGTGTTTTTTTTTTTTTTTTTTTAACCTTAATGACGCTCAGTTTTGTTTCAACTTTGTTCAGGTTTCTTCCTAGGTTTTGAGTCCTTTTTCTCATATTGCCATCCTTGAACAAAGGACAAAGTCTACCACAGAACAGAACAATGATAGCATTGCTCTTCCAAATCTGTTAGGGTTTTCACAATGTTTGACCAGGCATACCTTTTCTGAGACAGAAAACATTAACAGTGTTATAACTGACTTAATAATAAGACTAGAGCTGCGCAGAAAATAGGTGCAATATTAGGAAAGTTGGAATAAAGTCCTTCAAACAGTGTGACCAAGACTGTTAACTTAGTTTCCTCAAAGTTATCTTGTGTAGGCTACATCATCCCTGGTGGGAGGAAGTCTTCTGGTAGGAAGCCTAAGAATACTCCGTGGGAGCTATTTTCCTGTATCTGCAGTTGGGGTACAGAGAAGAAGGTTGGAGAAGCACAAAGAAGAAGAGAGGAGCAGTTTGCAAATGTACATTCCAGAATGTGCACAACAAGGGATTACAGCTCTGGAAATGCAACTGCATTGGGACACACTGGATGTCCTGGCACTGCAAGCCTGGAGAAGATTAAGTCACACAACATAGTCTAAGACAGGCTATAGGTGACTTAGCTTTTAGTTGGTATTGGAGTCAATGGAAGAGGTGTGTCTGAAAGTGGTGACCATCACTTGGCTTCTATAGTTACAGTGAAATAGCATAGGGGAAGGGTCAACAAATGGCATTATTTTTATAGTATCCTATTCTTTCCTTACAAAAACTGTATGGATGTGGGAAAATCCCATTAGAGTGAACCACTTCCCCAGTAGTGAATGAAGACAGGATTTAGAAGTACTAGCAGAATATTTAGCTCCATTAAAGGAAAAAGACTGTCATAACTGCCAGGTTAAATACAGGTAGGAAAATTCCTGTGTCAAATTCCAGCTTGACATACATACATACATGACCCATATGTGTGTATGAAGCCATTTCAACTACTGGTTCCAATTATGGTCACAGCCTCTGTATAGTTAATTTCATCTCAAGTTCTGCAAGTACTCCTGTCTGGAATATGAAGTCAATACAATTATTCCCGTCTAACAATCACAGCATAGACTGAAAAGTTCTGCAGGACCAATGTACTTTTATAGAAAAATATGAAATTAATTTGAAGTTCTCTGTAACTTTGAGGCAAGATATATTTTGCAGATCTAGATTACATATGCTATTAAAGCTCTTCCCTTAAATTATATCATGTAGTAAAATTAATGCCTTTTTTGATGACTACTATGTCATCAAAAGAAAAATATAAGTGGCCTAGAATTCAGTCACTTTGTGGTTACTAGATTCCTGTCAACTGCTTTTAAAATGCATTTTAGTGTCTTGTCTCTTGAATATTTTAAAAATATTTAGATGTGTTCTTTTGTTTTTCCAGCATTTAAGACAAAAAGGAAAATAATATCCAGTCTGTGAAAATAAAACACAGCATAGAGGCTTTTGGTTGCATTTTTGTTTCTTCCCTGGATTAAGAATGTTTATAGAAGTAAAGAATTATCCCCAAAGGAACAGAAGTCTCCACATAGTCTATTTAAAAATCTCATTTTCAGAAAGAAAATTGTCATTTTGACATAGCTTCCTTCTCCCAGGGTTTTCAGTTCAGTATCTGGCAAACAACATACTAAACACATTCATCAGCAAAACCATCAGTGTGTAAAAAGAACCAACTGTATGAAAGACATTGCGGTATTCGCAGTCATTGCTTTTACAGATTAACTCAACCAATTTAAAATTCAAATCCTACAGCCTAGAAACATGGATTATGACAATTTCTCCAGGTGATGATTTCTCTGATCAGACTGAAGCAAAGAAAACAGTGTAGGAAACCAACTCCTGCAACTATATTTCAAGAGTAACTTTAGTCATTGTAGAATAAGAATATTAAAAATGTAAAATGAAACTGCTTTGGAAGATAACCTCTTTTTATTTGTTGTCTTGCATTGAAGAATTGTTCCTTGAATGTTCATTATCAAAAAAACCAACCCAAACATTTGTTGTTTCATTAAGTCCTAGAATACCTAGGTTAGATCCAAGCATCAGAAATAGCGAGGGCCTGGTTTTTGACTCAAGTTCAATATATTCTTCCATCAATGGTAACTTTAAGGAGAAAAAGACACATTACTAATCTCTGGACTGGTGACACAGTTTAGTCAGTCCTGAACTGAACTGAGTTTTATGTCATCCCAGATACGTTTTCCTAATAAAGTATAATAGCAATCTTAAGAAGTATTGAGAACCAACAGAATACATTTTGGGAAGACAATAACTTATTTGTGTATTTCCTCTCAGAGGATTTTGTGTGTTCTATGATTTTATGTCTGACTGTTTAGTTAATTGCCCTATGTGAATTAAAAATTATCATGGTAACTTAAAATTCATGGCAGTACAGAAAGCCAGCAGAGGATACTCTGTGGTACTGAGAATTTTTTCTAAATTTAAAGCCATAGGGAGTTCCCCTGTCCTGACCTGTAGTGTATCACAGGAGAAGCACCATTTATGGATTGGGCCTCCAGTCACCATTATTTGAATGGTGTGAATAATTTGCCCGTTTAAGAAGTGTTTAGGTGTACCTTTGCGGAATCCATGAGGATTCGCTTGGCAGGTGCTTTTCCCCAGGTGAGCCCAGCATCTGTCTGAGCAGGTCTGTCTCAACTTGATAAAGTAGGAGAGTGCATTTTGAGTAGGTAGTGGAGGTGCAGATGGAAGGGGTATGAGGCTAGCAAAACACTGCACAGCTGGAAGATGTTTCTTAGGTCCTTATAAATATAAATGACTGACCCCTCTGTAACATAACTGACTCATACTCTGTTTTCCTGTATCCATTGTGATGCAGCTCAAGACTTAAAATAACATTCTAGAACTCTAAAAAGCAAAGAGCAATGGGAAGAAAATGTCTGAGGTCCAAATAAGCCTGAAGCTTATCTGGTACATCCACTATACCCTGCCACAATGCACTATTAATTAAGAAATGAAGAGGGTGAAAATTATATCCTATGATTGACTTTTTTGCAGTTACTTTCACTCTTATTGTGTTTATTCAAAATAATTAAATAGCTGTATAAGGCCACACAACTGTGTCTTTATGCTCAAATGAACAAATAGAAGCAACAATTGTTTAACTTGGCAACTATTGTGTGGCGATGATGAATGTGGAAACAAAGATGCAAGAACGAGGCATCAAAATGTGAGCTCCTTCCCATCTGTTTGCCTCTTCATTTAAAAGAGGTTGATATGGGGGCATGACACTAACAAAAATTAACTGGATTATCATAAATAGGAACAATATTGCTTCTATTCGCTTACGCTAGGGCTGCACATTTGCTGTTCATGAAACGTGAAGAATATTAGAAACCCATCCTTGCAGAGTGGAGTTCCAGGAGCCTGAGGTTTTTGCTGTGTAAATAGGCATGACATCAGTTACGTGTGCCAGGTTACCCATGCAGCTAAGGCAGAGGGATCAGTAATGATGAGCTCCTGCACTGCTTCAGAGGCCGTCACTTAGTTGTACACACAGTGGGAAGGCTTACAGCTCACTTTAGCCTGTGCTGACACTCTCTGAGCTATCTAAGTAGGTCCCAGGTCCAAGGGAGAAGCTGCATACAGTTCTTAGCCTGAGCTAGTCAGTCTTGTTGACATGGGTCCTGCATAACACCATATGACTTCTGTGTCAGTGCTTATTTGTGTCTGGTGAGCTTGGAGCAGACATTGGCAGGGAAGCATGACTGTCTATGCTATCCATATATATATGTACCCATCCCTACATAAATATGAAAAAGCATGCAGAAGCATTGCACTGCTGCAGTAAAACGCAGTCTTAGAGTGCATAGTTGAATGGGAAGGATGCATTCAGTATGACTGGCTCCACAGGAGTCTCCTTTGGGCCAGGTACCTCTTAGCTATTTTCATTAATGCCTTCATAAAGCAGCTGACAACTAAGGTGTGTACATGCTGGACTCCACTTCCTAATATCACTTGTTAGCCCACTTTTACCCTTGTAGCCCTCTTTGTTGATTCCCTTCATTCTTACCTTGCATATAACTTTGCACTTCATCAATCTTAAAGACATGTTGTCCATAAACTGACAAAACAAAACCACTTTCAAATATAGAATAAGTTTTTAAAAAAAATCTTCCTGGTATGTATCCTTGAAGGTGGAATTGAAATCACTGCAGAGAAGAGTAGTCTCTTGGATTCTCACCAGTAATACTCTAAAAATGCTCCTTGTTCTCCCCATGGACATACTCAGGAGGCCCATGAGATCGATGGGTAACCAGGTCCTGTATTGGCTACAAAAGAAGGCTTTCTGGATGAATTTTACAATAGTTAATCAGCAGTTCTTCCTCAAGCACAGATTTTACTTTCACATTTAATTAAATAGAGCTGTGATCTAATTTTTCTTTGTTTGTTTTCTCCTGAGACCAAATATGCTTTTCTGGGTGATTTGGGAGTGCACAAATGATGGTGGAGCTATGGAAGCCTTAAATCACAGTCTGAACCAACTCAGTTGTTACTTCCAAGGTGAGATGTGTGCTGAGGTGAGAAGTTATATATCACTGCACATTTCAGAAGTCACATATGTTGTTTTGTAATGGTGTTGCTCCCTTGTATCTACCCAACCTACATGTTTCTTTTTCCTATGCATAATCTCAGTGCAGTTCTCAGTTGCATGCAGAGTGTTTCAGAATTGTGCTTTTCTCTAGTAATAAAAAGAAATCCAACAAAAATATTCAATTAATGCTATGTAGCAGTAGCTACATCAGCCTATTGAAGCTTTGTATATGTTAACCAAAATCATAACAATGGTATTACTGGACGCCAGTTTAGTCTGCAACCTGAAAGTGGTGTAAGAGAGAAGCTTGACTAAATCATCTGTTCTTAACTGACCGCAGACTCAGGAAGAAATTACCTCTTCCCTCCTTCTTTCTCCCCTCACCTGCTGAACAAAAGAAATTTAAACAAAATATGAATAGATGAGCATAATATAAAGGGAGGAAATGGAAAACATAAGCAAAGAATGACAAGAAAGGTTTTTAGAAAGGAAATTATCTCAGGAGACATAAAAAAACAACAAGGAAAGCATTAGACTATTGCTCAATAGAATTGCAAAACTATTAGCAGATGACATTAAGAAGGTTGGAGTTTTCCTTGTCTTTTTGGCAATAGTCTTCACTGAAAAGTATTATTTTAATCAGATGGCTGACTTAAAAAAACACAAGTTAGAGAACACAAAAATTTACCCTACATCATCTGAATGACTGACGGACTTTCAAAACTGCAAGTACTTACTTTAGAAAATCTGAAGGAGCTGGAGATGAGTTAAGCTTCCAGAAGACTGGAAAAAAACCAAGAAATATGCCTTTCTTTTTAAAGGAGGAAGTCACCATCCCCCCAGTGAAGAAATTCTGAGCTCAGATACTTTCAATTTCCAGAAAAAAAATGAAATATAATGAAGAAAACCTTGTGTTTTCTTCATAAGAACATAAAAGATAAGAGAAAGAAAACTTTCAGCAAATATGTTTTGTCAAACATATCTCAAGCCAATCTAACACAACCAGGCAGCAAGCTCTATGTTACAAAGGCTCATGGCTATCTTATTTAATATTTTTGAAGACAAATCAGAAAAATGCATAACAATTCTTATGTAGATGGACTGATGTTAGAAAACTTCTTGGAGAATAATTATTGAATGTTCATTGCTAGGTGGGAAGGATGCACTGAAGGAAAACCCACAGGAATCTCCTCTTGGCCACATTCTTCCACATCCTTCTGAGTGGCCTCGGTGAGGGACTGCACCAACTGGGAAGGGTAGTGGGACTGTAGGTTCTGAACTACAGCTGCTCAAGGCCTATTGGAGACATGGTGCAACTCAGGGCACATTTCCTTGAGGTCAAGTGCAACCTGCAGGTTGCACAAATACAGGGTAGAGAACAAGTGGCAGGGCAGCAGCTCTGTGAATGACACGGAGTGGCACCCAAGGCAAGCAAGCACTAATGTTGTACCACTTGGATAAAAAATGTGTCCTTGGATGTATAAACAGGGCTATTACGTGCAAGGGACACAAAATAATTATTCCTACTTGATCCTGGTAATACACGAGTGGACCTGTGAGCAGTGTTTATTACCTAATTTCAATAAAATATGCATAGCTGGAGAGAACTGCATGGTGAGCATGATTTAGAAAATCTTTTCAGTGAGGAAAAGCTAAATGAAGACTTGGCGTTCTTTAGTTTAGAAAAGAAACAGCTTAAGACACACATGAAATCACATCTCAAAAAATTAGCTATTAAAATGAAAGAATAAGGTCTTCCCCACATTTTCTGTGGAAAAGACAAAAAGTCGTAAGTCTGAAAACATCTGTCAAGACTGGTATATGTAGAGCTGAACACACCTTGGGGAGGAACAGGAAATGGGTGATCTAAGTGCTTTCCAGTCCCATGCTTTGTGAACTATAGCTCTGTATCTATATTAAGGAAGCTCAATATTTTAATTTATTAGTGGTGGTACAATTTTTAAGTCCCTTTATTTAAAAGCAGTATTTTTCAAGTATAAATAATTGGCAGCATGCGTACTTAGCTGACTTAGAGAATAAGTGTATGAATTGAGTAAATCATCATTTCCTCGTCTGATCTCAGCTGGACATGACCAGAATCAATGCAAGAGCCTGAGTCAGATCTTTAGAAAACCTTCAATTATTTTGGATTGATTTCACTTTAAAGTGTTACAGTCACACTGTGATTAATGGCTCTCTAGTTATGGTACAGTTTTTCAGTATAGCTGTCACAGACAGTCCATTTCTAAAGAGATGCTTTGGGCTTTATTGTAGAGAACAAATAAGCAGTGCTGGCCCACTAAGAAAGAAATTAGCTATAACTGTTAACATTTCCACGCATATTTTCCCATCAAATCTACCCACTAAAACAGATCAGTGTTACCAGCTGTTTCAGGTGTTTGTGCCTAGATTCTTACCTCACACACCACATCATGTCTTGCTGGTAAAGTTTCAGCTTGAGAAAATCTCTGTGTTGCCTGACTAAATATGGGAACTTGAATACACAATACTTATACATTTGGGTATTTTTCTACATTTGGGTACATTTTTCAGGGTTTCCTGCTGGAGCATTATACTTTTTATCGGAATTTGACCTTCACTTGGACTGGAAGAGAGAAGGACATCTGTAATCCCACTGCTTTGTGCACTCACAGGGATGTTCAAGTCCCTCTGTGAAACCAGAGATAAAGCTTTTGAACTTAATTGTATCTATCTACTGATTCATCCAGATAGATATTTATTTTGCTTCTCTGCCATTTGTTTACACAAATATGGTGCTGTCCTTCTGCCTGTGGGTGAAATGTCCCAAACTGAAGCATACTCTAATCATTCCCACAGAAAGTTCATCCCTGTGGCAGCAGAGGTGAAGGAAGGCTTAAGAACATTTGCAAAACATTCAGGAGCTGTGACTGTGCTTGACTGTGCTTGTCCTTCAAAATCTTGCATGTTAAACTGTTGGCTGTTGTCTACCTTCTGGCAGATCTGTACACACCACAACTGTGCAGCAACTGAAGAATTTGTTGCATAGGATAGCTGTCAAATGATGTTTGGCATGTTCAGTGGCACTTTAAACAGCTAATGGCTTGTTCTTCTGGCAAAGCAGGGAATTTGAATATTTGGGCATTCCTGATGTCTCTGAAATCATTGAGGTGGTTTACTTGGGACTTTGCATCACTGCATAAAATAACAGAAAAATTTGGGTTGGAAGGGATAGTTAAAGGTCAAAACCCCAACCTCCCTTCCATTGAGCAGGGGCATCTTTCACTAGAGCAGGTTGCTCAAAGCCCTGTCCAGCCTGACCTTGAACACTTCCAGTGGTGGGGCATCCACAACTTCTCTGGGCAACTTGCTCCAGTGTCTCACCATCATCATAATAAAAATTCTCCCTACTGTCCAGTCTAAATCTATGCTATTTCAGTTGCTCATGTCTAATTTCTCATCCACCAGTATCGCTAAGTCTTTTTCCTCTGAGCTGCTCTCAGTCCTTTTAACCCTCAGTCTGTATTGATACTGGGGACTACCCAGACCAAGGTGCAGAACTTCACATTTGTTCTTGTTGAACTTCATGAGGTTCCTACCATACGAATTCCCTGCAGTAGCAGTGTTACTGCTCCACCTCTGCCTCCCCCAGGTATGCCAGTTAGTGAGAGAATCAAGGGGTGTTTGAACAGCATGTGTGTTACTTGTTCACAGCTTCTAAACATTCAAGAAAGCCTAAGATAGGAATGGGATTTAATCTATGTCTTTATTCTTTTCATTTTGAGCTAGTTTAATTGGGGCTTATCTGTTGAACACTTGACTTCTGAAAATGTAACTAGCTGTCTAGACTCTATTGCAAAAAAAAAGAAAGAAAAAGGATATTTCAAGATGGCAATTTTTCTTACTTATTTTGGACTCCTTTCCTGAGTTGCAATAATTTTCTCTGTGAAGGTATCTGCATGTTAACAGTGTGGACTCCAGATGACTCTGTTGACAAAAATGCTTGAGTTGCACACGTAGCACCAGTTCATTTACACATTTTTGTCCTTTTCTAATCTTCAAAGTCTTGGCATGACTTTTCCCCACCTTTTTTTTTTTTCTCTCTGGTGTTTTAATATGCTTCCTATTCTGAGGGTCTCCCAAGATCTGCATTGTCCTAAAATAACAGTTGGGTAAGTGCTGCGTGATAGCAGAATTAGCATCCCAGATGAATCATATTTGATACACATTAAAATTATGCAGAAACATGTAACTAAATGATGACTAATACAGGAATGACACACCGTCTGACAACTCAGGCAAGCATAAGTCACTACCTATAAATGGAGGTGCTGGAATCAGCTGAAAAGCAGTTAACTCTTTCAACCTGGAACAACGCAACCTGTGTTTATTGATCTCTGTGCACATAAGGAGACAGATTGATCTGAGAAGTCGAAGCTCTTCTGTGAATGGCCTGTACTCAGCAGTTTTCAAGGCAGCAAAATCCATCTTGGTCTTTGATATAAAACTCAGTGGGTGTGACTGGCCTGAGGACAGACACAACAGAAGCATGAGCTCTTGGCTTATGAGCACTGCAGGTACCTGCTTGCTGCATGGACTCAGCTGCTCTGAGGTGCCAAAATGTCCCTGGTCCCTGCCAAACAGGGAGACATTCTCAAGATTTAATGTGGAGCTGCAGTGAGGCAGCACGGCAGTGAGCTGCAGTGAGGCAGCATTTGTCCATATGGCTGGACAAATAAGTTCTTATAGGCCCTGCAAGGAGCATGACTGTGATGCTGTGGTGCTGTGATAATTAGCCTTGTTTGGGTTAATTAACAGACTTGTAAACTGAACTCAGTCCAGAGGTGCTTTTGCCTCCAGTCCTGGAGGAAACTCTTTAACAGCCTGTTCTGGCGTCTTTGCACCAAGGGCTATTACACCTTCCAATAGCATCCTTCAAAAGCCAGCAACCTAGTGCCAGTCTCTACCTTCTTTCAGTGCCACCAGAGCAACCTGGACTCAGAAAGCATGGTCCTGTGGTCACAGGCAGTGGTGCCATGAGTGTCAAGTATGGGGACAGGTCAGGGAGCATGGCAGAGCCCATGAGAGCCGTTGGTCCAGGGACAGCACCAGCATCAGCACAGTGAGTAAGGATTTGCCTGTGGAGGAGTCTGCTTCCAGCAGCAGGCTTGCAAGCAGCAGGCTTATCCAGAGACAGGAGCTGCAGCTCTGCTGCTCTCCATTGCGCTGTGTTTTGGTCAATTTTAGCTCCAAAGGAAGCAGGTTTTAGCAGCAGCAAATGGGGCTCTGCTCTGTCTCAACTGTTTTTTACCCCTGAAAGTAAGGAATTCATCTTTTCAAACACAGTCTAAAATACAGTCGTACAAGTGCTTTTCTTATAAAAACTTTTCAATGAAAAAGAAAGGGATTAAGGATATCATTAAAGTAAAAGCCTTCCCTAATACCTTATATCAGCACAGCCTTAACCATTTTAATTTTCTTCCTTTTCTGCATTATTAATAGGACTTTTCAAGATTTTTAATGGTACTTGTTGCTGTAGAATGAAGCAGATCAAAACCGCTGTTCAAACCCTTGCACTGTTTCGACCTGTTTGCTGCTGTACCTACCTGTCATGTTAAATCTGTTGTGACTTTGGTCCCATTGCTTCTGTTGGAAAAAAAGTAGTCTAACGGCATTTGCAAATACTGGAGCTGAACCTGCAGCTTTTAAGGTCCTTTGTGGCCAAACACAACGCTGTTCACTATAGCTGTGGACAGAGCAGCACCAGGAGAAGCAGAATTTTCCCAGTGTTTCTCACCAGATCAGTTATAGGAACAAAAACAGAATTTCACGGTTCTCCTAGACCAGTTCAGAGCCACTAAAAGTTGACATTTGAAGTGCTCTGGACTAGATTTTTTTGAGGTGACTATTTGAAGAGTTTGTGGTCAAAACATGAGGGAGGACTACCATGAATCCAGTTTTATGAAATCAGAGAGCATTCAAACATGTTCTTATATATCTCAAACAGCCAGAGAATGGCTGGAGAGCAGCCCTGAGGAGAAGGACTTGGGAGTGCTCATGGATGAGAAGCTCAACATGAGCCAGCAGTGTGCACTGGCAGCCCAGAAAGCCAACCGTATCCTGGGCTGCATCAAAAGAAGCATGACCAGCAGGTCATGGGAGGTGATTCTACCCCCTTACTCTGCACTCATGAGACCCCACCTGGAGTACTGTGTCCAGCTCTGGAGTCCTCAACAGAGAAAGGACATAGAACTATTGGAATGAATCCAGCAGATGGCCACAAAGATGATCAGAGGGATCGAGCACCTCTCTTATGAGGACAGGCTGAGAGAGTTGGGGCTGTTCAGCCTGGAGAACAGAAGGCTCCGGGGAGACCTTCTAGCAACCTTCCAGCATCTGAAGGGAGCCTACAGGAGAGCAGGAGAGGGACTCTTTGTCAGGAAGTATAGTAGATAGGTCAAGGGGTAATGGTTTTAAATTGGAAGAGGGGAGATTTAGATTGGATATCAGGAAGAAATTCTTTCCTGTGAGGGTGGTGAGGCACTAGAACAGGTTGCCCAGAGAAGGTGTGGATGCCCCATCCCTGGAAGTGTTCAAATCCAGGCTGGATGGGCCTTTGAGCAACCTGGCCTAGTGGGAGCTGTCCCTGCCCATGGCAGGAGGCTGGAGCTTGATGATCTTTAAGGTCCCTTCCAACTCTAACCATTCTATGATCCTATGATTTCCAGTTTGACAAGTGTTAGTTAGGTTACTTTAGTGATCATCAGACTTTGCAAGGCATGTACCATGTACCACCATGGTACATGCAACCTCTTCAATTTAGACTTGCTTTTTTCCTTCTTTTTCTAGACAAGATAAATTATGAAACTTCTTTGTTTGACAATTTCCTTCTTCTTGTTCTTCTTTTCTTTTCTTTTCTTTTTTTTTTTTTTTTGAAAATCAATGTTCATACCACCTCTCAGGGGGCACATTTTCACAGGGCAATGACAGATGATGTTTTTAATGGGTTCTGTGCAGCAAGTGTGGCACAGCTTATTATTATTCTCTCATAAGGTGCATTGAAAAGTAACACTTAATAAAAAGGACCACAGGAAGCCAACATCAAGTGGTATCTTTTATTAAATAGGAGGCATCTGTGGTTTACACAATTTGGGAAAAATGAAGCTTGATCTTTTGTCTATTCCTTTAAATCCATCAGGGAAGAAATTAAAAAGCTGCCTAGGATCCTAAATACAGATGGACCTTTTGATCCACCATGTACAGTTGAACATTGCAGAGCAGAACATTGCACCATCTAACCTTCACGTGCCATCCTTCCTAGAAGCTGGAGATATCCAGGATTCATAGGCAACCAGGGAGATTAAATGTGCCTGGATAAAATGACCCTATTTGAGAGACATTTTCTGTAGGAGCACCAGGGATTTTGTAACTGGAACCCACAGTCCTCCTGGCATCTGACACATAAGCCAAGAATTTTAAAAATAAAAAATATTAAGTGTCATACTACATTCCACCTCAAGACAGCTAAAAATGTAGGTCAACCTACAACGTCCACCTTGTGAACAAGACCTTTAATCTGCATGCACAGTGGGGATACAGGTAGCACACATGAAGATCTGTTCAGTTCAGCAAATGTGACTTTGACTTTAGAGAGGTGAACAGATCTCTGTACTTCAATGAAATGTAATTTACTTCCAAGGTGAAATCAGTTGCTCAGTTGTAGAAATCCAGTGCTGTCTGGGCACCTCTGAGGCATCCTGCCTCATCTCCAGATGCACTTCCAGAATGTGTGCAACACTAATCCATCTTGTGTGATACCTGCTCCTGCCTTGCAGCTGTCTCAGGCACTCACTCCAGAGCACAGCTGAAGACACCAAATGTGGGCAAAAGGCTCCTGCTCTCTCTCATAAGATCTTAAAAAGCTAGGGTATAAATCAGTTGCTTAGTGGTACATAGTCACCTAGCATCTTATTAGAAATCCCACTGGGCTTCCAAATATTGTCCCAAAGGCTCCAGACCTTTGTCACATCCACTATACACACAGAGATATTTCAGATGCTCTAAGGCCTGTCATATGGCCTGAGGTTCCTACATTTTAGCAGTGGAACTCTGATCCTACTTTATGTGTTGTAGGCTGACAGGGCTGAAACCTAAATCTAGGGGTCTGCATTTATATCTGAATCCCACATGCAGCCTTTTTNNNNTTCCTACAAAAGCTGGCTGATAGGAGCACCAGTGCTGATCTCTTCTGAGTGGACTGTGCAAATTCCTGTTCCCTGTCACTTCTGTTCAGCTGCTGTCTCTGCTCCTCCCAATGCAGGTTATGGCTGTGGAAGACAATATTTTTTTTTCCTATTTTGAAAAGGTAGAGTGCTGTTTCCTCTGTTCCCCTGTTCTACATGCCCTGCAGATGCAGAGGGATAACTGCAGGCTGCAGTAAGAAGCAAGTGATAGTTTCCATTGCTTTAGAGCTTGGATAGGGTGTACATTGCGGTACAGTATGTATTGACACTTCACGTGGGAGGCAGTAGTTGGTAGCTTGGGTTTTCCTCTCTTTTGAGATACCAGGACAGCTGGGAGCAGAGGGAACATCTGGCTCTGCAGCTCTTTTCTATTAATGCAGGAAATTCTCTGCTGTAATGGTGATGTGGTCCGCTGAACATGTGGCTTGGTGGACTTCTACCTTTCCCAGTTAACCCTTCAAAACAGAGACCAGAAGGGTAACTTCAGCTCTCAGAACTCATTTTTCCCATTGTTTTTGTAGACTGTGCTGGAAAAGGGGGTCTTTGAAAGCATTTGGGGCACATTTTGAAACTTAATTTTCAAAATCAAGGCTAGCCTGCAATATAATCAGGTCAGCCCAGGGGTTAGATATGCAACTGAGAGGTATTCCAAACTGCGCTGTTTCAGTTGATTGCAAGAAAAATCAGGACATTTTAGTAATTCATAACTGCCCTCAGGAGTTTCAGACATTTTGTGAAAAGAAAAACTTCTGCTTGTAACCACTACCTCAGTAAACCTGAAATACTTCATTCAAAGCACCTCGGATTCAGCAAAGTTCTTCTGGAGCCAAAATAGGATTGCACCTATCCCAGAGCTGTAGATCCTGGGAACACCAGGGTCAACATGTTGGCATCCTACCAACAGATCTGCTGTGGGCAGGAGAATACTGAAACCCCCTTGCAACTGCTCTCATAAATCAATGTTACAGCTATTTTTAGCCAAACTGACAAGAATGTCATTTTCACAGAACAGTTACTGGCTCGGGGGAATTTCTCCTTCATAGGAAACTTTTATAAGAGTTGGTTTTAATCTGATTTGAATTAAGATCATATGTCAAAAACTTCTGTGTGCACCGAAACTTCTGTTTTATTAGCCATTCTGAGACAGGAAATTCCAATGGAAAAGGGCAGTCTGAGTACAACTGAAATTAATGATATCTTTACTTTTACCAAGCCATATCTGCAGTTACCAAGTACTCGGAAACAGTATGCATAAACTCATTGATACTGGAAAATTCCCTCCTGTTTATCTTATTAAATCACCCAGAGTCAGTTGAAGGTATACCAAAGTAATTGGTTCAGTCACAGTGGCTCATCTAAAACCATGTATTGAAGAAAAAGTGTCTGAATATGCTTTTCATGAATTTTATTAATAATAATAAATAAGCAGGAATCAATTTAAAGAGAACACAATAGATAAGCCTTCTACAAATACTTCCCAGTCAGTTAGGACTTAATCAGTGCAAATATCAAATTACAGTCAAAATAAAAGCTTGTAACAATTTAGCAGTACCACGAGCAGTAAATCCTCAGATTAGTCAAAATGATCAAATGAACACTGCAAATAATCACTCCTAAATCCTAAAGTAAGAAGTTCAAGGAGGTAACCGCTCATTTAGTTCCAAAACACGATCGACTGTGGCATAAATCTTTAGCTGAGTAAATATTTTAGCATAAAAAACAAATGAACATAAATCTACATTACAATCTCAGAAGCCTTCTTAGAAGTTCACCATCAAGTACAGATGCTAATCAGCATGCCCGTTCTCTCCTCCCTCCCAGGGAATATAAATGTTACAAGGTATTTTGATAAGCACATATTTCAGTAGACTTTTCACTGGTAAAACCCTAGGAAAACCGCAATGTTGGATCAGAAGGGAATGCATTCTAGTTTAATATTGAAATACTTTCCAGTACTTTCCTATACAGCTACAAGAATTCCAAAGTGTATTCCCCCCAAAAAATCAAGAGTTAAATTCATATAAGAAGGTATTCATACAATTCAGCTTTTGTAGTCTTTGGCCCTACTTGCTATGGGGAATTGCCATTGCAGTTAGGCATATTTCTCATCATTTCTCATTTGAAAAATATATCTTTAGATTTTTTTTGGTTCCCATTTCAGGTTGAATCATAGAATCATAGAATGGTTAGAGTTGGAAAGGACCTTGAAGATCATCGAGTTCCAAGCCCCCTGCCATGGGCAGGGACACCTCCCACTAGGGCAATTTGCTCAAAGCCTTAAGAAGCAGTGCTGTCATTTCTACCAGGCATTTTGGGAGGGAAGGTTGCAAAGTGATAGTTTGTGCCTGGAAATTTCCTCGGTCCTTACTAAAATAGGGATGTCACCTACCTGAAGCAGGATCTGATGTCAATATAGTGACTAGGCTGCAGTCTAGCTAATTACAGAAGTCCCTTTTGAAGCTGCCTGTCTCTTTCATGTCTCCCGATTTTGACTTCTTTCCACAAACAAAAGAAAAACATCAGGTGAATCTTGGAGAAAAGAATCTAAGACATGGGTTTGAAGTTTCACTCTAGCTTCTGGAGCAGCTGATGTAACAGCACCCTACCATCTGTTGGTCGAGCACAGCATTGAAGCAGTACCCCCAGAGAGCAGTCCAAGAAACCATTCCCTCCCCTCACCCCTATCAAATGTCTGTGTACACCTCAGAATAAACCTGAATAGATTTAATGACAGTTGTCAAATCATCTGCCTCATCAGTGAGAATTAGGGAGGGCTGGCTAGCTGATTGAAGACATTTCTTCTGCTTGAAGGTCCCAAAATTTTCTCCCTTCTACAACTACAGCACAAGTTTAACATGCTAACTAAACTAAAGCCATCTTAGTTTACATAAATCTACATTTGCATAAAGACCATTTGTCACTAATACAAAATAGTCTGTTATAGATTATATTCTTTTCTCTTACCTCTTAATCTCTTTTTTTCCTACATTTTGTAATATCTCAAAGAGAGAAATTTTGGATATCTACCGTAATTTGATTTCAGTGTTTACACTTTAGATGCTTAGCTCCGACTTCAAGAAATCCACAGCCCTGAGGTCTGGCTAGTAATGCCTGTAGGGAAATTGCAGTTTTATAGTAAAAGTGCTACTAGCAGAAGTGAAATGATAAGCCAGAACAGGGGTGTATGTTCAAAGCTTCCTTCCTCCCAAATTAATGTTTTTCACTGCTATTGTATAATTTCTGAAGGCACAGCTGGCCCAGATTGGGTTCAGCTACCCTGACTTTACAGTACATAATTTTTAATTACAGAATGAATGTTACTATCAGGAATATAAGCATGGTCTACAGGTAGAGAACAGCCTTTTCCCATTTCTTTCCATGACTGTGATCCTTAACTACCGGACACAAGTCCTTTTTGTTTGCTCTCCTGGGAATTTCCAGAATTCCTAATCCAGGGAATTCTAGTATACCTACTATTCTAGTAGGTAACAACAAGTGGGGTCATAGGGGTCCTTCATCAAACCTCCTTTAACTTCTCTCCTTTCAGTTTGATAGTGGGAGTGATGCAAATCACCTACTCTTTGGGCTGAGGATTTCAAACCTTTTTCCTTTAAGAGCAAGGGAAATTGTGGAGAAGGGGGAAACAGTACCTGCTCATTCTGCTCAGGAACATTTAGGAGTGGGTTTTCAGCTATGAGTTTTGAATGACAGGAGAAGGGTACCTTGCAGTCCCAATTCGCATATCCAAGCTCTGAAGTGGAGCAAAAATTTCGAACCTATTCCAGGATTTAGCAGGTTTTCCCTACTCAACATGAAAAAAAATTTTGGAGAACATCCAACCTAATGTATTCTCTGTGCACATGCTTTGTGATATAGCTCAGGCTTAGGCAATGGAAAATATAAACTTGGTAACTTAAAGGCACCAAAGTCTTTTATTGGATCTGGCCTAAGGTGACTGTGAATGTAAAGTTAGAAAGACAAATGTACCAAAGCATTAGCATGGACATGACCATAGAA
The DNA here is from genome assembly GCA_013398155.1 of Pedionomus torquatus. Lineage (NCBI taxonomy): Eukaryota > Metazoa > Chordata > Aves > Charadriiformes > Pedionomidae > Pedionomus > Pedionomus torquatus. The sequence continues at coordinate 202,422 of VZRU01019376.1, read as the reverse complement.
AGCAATATAAACAATATTCAAACTCTTTCATGAGCTTATACTTTAAGTGAAAAATAATTTTAAAGAAACCAAAGCATTTCTAGGGTTGGTTTGTGTCAGGTTCTGGTGCACTACGTAAAATAAAAGTGAATTTTTCTTTCTATGGTATTTCAGCTATATTTTCCCTCACCAAGGTTTCAGCTGAAACTACCAAGACTCACGGACCTTGACAGAAATTACTTGAATTGAGGATAGAATTATTAGTTTCAGGTGGGAAATTTATACTTCAATGCTGTCATGAAAGGAGAGTGCTCTAACTGCAAAGTGTCCCATCTTTGTGAATAATACAGCTAAAGGAAAAAAAAATTAGAACTGCCATATCAGCTTAGAAGAATGAAATCTGGCACTGTCCAGATATTCATTTAAACACATTTGATTGTTTGTTCCTGACTTTTTAAGAAATATCAGTAGTCATAAGACAAAGAAGATAATTTGGTGTTTACGTGAAAGATATACCTTAACTGTGAACTGCAAGTACATACCTAGAAAAGACTTTCAGTGAAAAATGACAAGAAAAGTAACACTCTTAAAGGTCTGAGACAGACCTTTCTAACTGCAAACATTTCTTAATTTAGCTGGACTTTCATTTCAGGCTTGATTTCTAGTACTTATCCAATCACAACTATCAGACCTCAGTGCCAGGGTGCTATTCTTGAATTAGATTGATCTGTAGCAGAAGACAGTTGGGACAGACACCCTCACAAAATTGAAGGAAGTGGAAATGCTTTGCTGAAGACCAGAATCTTCCCTGTCACATGAACTGGAGCACGTGCTAGCACAGATGGGCAGAATGGCAACTGCAATGCCTTCAAGTTCCCCAGAGGTGTTCTTCAGCTACTAAGTGTTGCCTAACAGTTCATAGTTTTCAGCTGATTGGTGCACCAGGATCTGACACAAACCCACACTAGAGCCACTTCATGTCACCTCTCCACTATATTCTTACTGCCATGATCTGTGTACCAAATGGAAGCCCTAACTCACTGGACACCTATGGATCCCTAGAGGAGCTAGAGGAGCTGGAATTCCCAGCAAGGGACACTTACTGAAGTGCTGTTCCTTATTCTTCTTCTGAGCTGGGCCACCTCAAGAATATATTCCCACTGTTGGGCTTGCTTCAGGTGGTTAAGAGGTGTTGTAAATCCTTCTGGGTGATATTTGACACCTGAGAAGCAAATCTTGCCATTTTTTTCTCCTGCCATGATGCAACAGAAGCTTAGCAGTGAAGAAGCCACTGGCTGAAGCAGGATGTAGATTAAAAACCTGGATTATCACAGGCTCTATAATAAATGCACTTTCTCTATCTATATGGCAAAGTAGTTTATCAGGTTTAATTGATTGGTGAAATGTTAGCACAGCAATGATTTCAGGTAAAATCTGTATAAAAAGCATGAATTTGGAGCAATTTTTCTTCTGTGCTTAATGATCAGATTGTTCTAGGATTTAAAATGTTATTAATTAAGGACCTCAATTGCCAGTAAATATTGTTTGTCTTGTTATTATAACCATTTCCTGTAAGTGGTATCAGCAAGAGTCACGTTCCTCGTGTGGCAGTGTGCTCTCTCTATTTTTCCTTCTCTTTCCCCCCACTGGCTCCTACTCGGGCCATGGCCATCATAACATCAGTTGGGATAAGTTGCATCTGAACTTTGGGGGATAGCTGGCAACACTGCCAAAACACTGCCTGGACTGGAGATGTAGATATTTTGTTCCCACAAGAATACGACTATAGGTCAGTTGTCTTACTCTATAAATAGTAGACAGCCCAAGAGCCCTTTGAGCTACCCTATAGGGCAGTGGGCTGCACATCAGGATCTCCCCTTTAGTGAGGATGCTTGCTTAAGGTTCTGCTCCTTGAGGCTGAGAGATTCCTTGCCAGAACAAATTCTCTGTAAGTGACTAATAGCATGCTAAACTTTGAAATCTTAGCTAAGTAATATAAGGGATTGATTGTGCACATATAATCCTTTAGACATAAGCCTTTGACCACGTTTGGGACTAGAACTGGATCCAGCTGTGCCTAGACTCCTTTCTGAGGAGGAATTTAGGAAGCAAGGGGGTCCTTTCATTGAGTCTCATAACTCAACGGGAGGGTCTCCCTGACAGCTTGTCTGACCCTGTCCCCTACTCAGTAAATGAGCGAGTGTATCTTGCCATCAAATCTCATAAAATATCATTGTATTCACTACTAATTTTGTTAAATCTCTGATTCACCTTAATAAATACTTGACTACTTGTCTCTTACAAGTGAAGTCAATCACTCCGTCTGTGACACCATGCCATACTGAATCATAATATTTAGGAGTATACATAAAACTAAATAGTGCAACCTCATCCCTAGGTTAGAAAGGAAACAAGAAGGGACTGCCAGTCATGGTGGTTTTGAAAGTTTTATTGCTACAAGAAAAGATATTATCATATGAAGCCATCAATAGCTATTAGACACTTCCATCATGATTTCAGTAAACTTCATGAAATCATTTGGACATAGTTTTCTGCAGAAAGAGAGGTAGAAAGTGTTCATTTGGCATTGCTTGGTCATTTTAAGCTACAGTTCCCTTACAACAATATTTAGCTCTCAGCTACACAAGTCTAAGGAAGCATCTTGCCTTTAAATTGTCATTAAGTGAGTTTCCTGTGGAGATAAAACAGAAAGAAAGCTATAAAATTCAATCTTGGTAATGGATTGCTAGACCAGTTGCTCCCCAATGAATTTTGCAGCCACCATTATGTTGGCTATTATTTGGACAGTTACTGTATAACTGCTATTTAGAGATATATGTATTTTGTTACACCAGAGAATAGTTACAGAAGTTAATAACTGAACTAGATTAACACTTACCTTTGTAATGAAGTGGAAAACAGTTTTAAAAGTTAGGAATATACCCTGAGTCAGCATATATCTCCTTATATCAGTAAAGGTCAAGAGAAGATAATAATATGCCTGAGAAAACCTTGGTGTTGGCTAATAAGTAAACCAAAGTATTTCAATCCTACCTGTGCTGTACAGAGATTCATATTTAAAAGCATCAGGTGGCCTGGAGGTATTATATAAATTATAGCTGGTCTACAAACCTGGTGGTGTAGAGTTCCTGTGTCTCATATCTATAACAGCTGTTATGTGTTCCTTGTAAAATTGTGATCAAAATAATGAGAAGCCACACTGTGACCACATTATTTCACTGGTCTAGGTGTAGTACCAAAAAAGCTGAATGAATTTTTTTTTCATTTACATTGATCATGGGAAGTTTTCCCACCAGGAGTCTTTGGGAAGCACAGTAACTCTGTGTTATTCTCTAACTCAAAATAAAGTGTCAGTAGAAGACATCAGGGTACAGATCACAAAATCAATATTAACAAAATGCAAGGTCTTGGTGATATTCACCCAAGAACTCTCAAAATGTGGATCTGTAAGTTTCTGTTCAATTATTTTATTACATTATATAGTAAATCCTTAAATCAGATAATGATTAAATGCTGCTAAAATGTAACCTCTTGATTTACCTCACACTATTAAAAAAATGTGAATTGTTGCTAAATCATAACCATGTCAAATATTTCCATTCATGACAGGCAATTGCCATGCTGGGGGAGCCCCTACTCCAAAGATGCTTACTGCTGCTTCATTCCCTCCTCTCGTTCTTGATTGTTTACTTTATAAAATATAAGCAGTGACTGACAAAAGACACCTTGGCCAAGAGTATGCTAGAGCATCTCCTTTCATAAGACTTTTGCTTTTGCAGTGAACCTTCCCACCTTGCAGTAGCTGTTTTAAACATGTCTGCTGCTTGCTTTAGCATATTACCTTTTTTGGGGGGGGTTCTATTTCATCTGCTTTTCACTGGGTTTTTCTTTTCTTCATTGAAGAAATGGTACCTCGCTATGTCCTAACAGTGTCTTCTAGCTCTTGAAACGCTCATCATACACTCATGTAGTTCATCATCTGTTCCTTTTGCCTGACTATTCTGTGCCCTTTTTGACCCAGTCATATTTAGACGTTTAAAATGTCTTCATAAGTGAGTGCTTTGCCTGTGAATGCAACTAAAATTAGGATTTCAGTCCTAATATGAAATGATGGCTCAACAAGAAGAAGAGGAAGTACTAGAGTTACAAATAAACACAGCAGTATTTAATTCATCTACTAATCAGTTCCTTACGATTTTAAAAAATCTAAAACAGTCTGGCACTGAATGACAGATGTTCAACCACTGCATCCGGGATCTGAAGACATTGCAGCTGCACTGTGAAAAAAAATAGTATGTGGGCTCTCCCCAGATGCAAGTATAATGTAAATGCAAATTTATACAGTCAGAGGCCATGTGCAAACTTTCATATGCAATCTTATTTGCTGCAATTCCAATCAATGTGATTCTGTTGGATGAAAATCATGAACACTGGAGCCATTAATCATATAGAAAAAGGGGTCACCAACACATCTGACCTCCACAGCACCAACGAATATGAAATGTGAAGGCAGTAATTCTAGATGCTGTCAGATTGCTGATTGCAGAGCTTTCATGCCTCACAGTAATCCTGAGATATGCCATTTATTCGGTCACATCTGATAAGGCCTCTGACACCTGGTTTTATATTCCCTCCCTTCCCCCATCTGACTGCTATCTGACCAGAGCTGTTAGTAAAGACTTTATTTAAATACCCGTGATTAGATTTTTCATATGTAAAAAATTACTGATTTCCCAGACACCTACTGATTTAGACAGCTGGTGGCTTTTGTCAACCATACTGCATAGATACATGATCTGTGTCATTGTGATGAAACTTGTTGCATGACATGAAACTTCCTCATGGTGTGCAAATAAATTCCAGATCTGAAAGTGCATTAATTCAAACAGCATTAATAAAATGGGACCAAACAATTTGCTATTGACTGTTTTATTGATCACTTCTGCTCCAGTGATTTAGCTATATAGTGAAGTTAATTATTTTCTTATAAAGAAGTTAATTATATTCTTGTAGCACTTATGATGCTAATGAAATATGGACTGATTGCGAGCAAATTGGTTTTACACCCTGAAGCAACAGCTCATCCGACAGACACCAGTCTGTCTAACCATCAGTCCCACAGAACATCAGCTTAACTTTCTTAAAAGCTCATATTTTGCTTTTGCTATAAGCTATTTTATGCTAAGACAGTAAACTTGAAGACTGATATGTTGGAGGCTGTCACTCTGAGAACTGGTGACTTTCAAGCTGACTCTGATTTTGATTTTTTTCTGTGATAGCCCTGTTTTTTATGTTTCATAATCTTGAAGGATAGGTGCTTCTCTGAGGCTTCCTAGAGAAATACTCTTGGGGAAAAAAACAAACTTAAGATACACCTGAAACTGAAAAGTATTATTATTATTGTAATTTAACTAAAAATTAGAAGAAAGGTAAAATGGCATATGCATTTCTAGGTTACCTATATCTGTCATCTAATGATTGCCTCACTGCCTGGACATCTCATGTATTTAAAGGAACTCTAGAGGAAGTTCCAAAGTCAATTGACTGGAAAAATACACCTATATTAACTGCACAATAGAAAACACATTGCTTTGAGTTTTGGGGGCTGAAACCCAAACCTTAATCATTTAGCTAGGAAACATAGAAATGGAAGGTGTAACAGACTTTTTAAAAAAATGAAAATAACAATTGGCTATTGAGGATCATGTGGGCCATGCTAAGAACCACAAATTATCTGTGGTACTTCATGCAGTCTTCCTCTGTATGCAAAGGAGGCTGTAAAATATTACATAATTTTAGAAATGTTTCAATTGTCTCTTGCTAATAGGAAACAATAAAATCCAAGATTTTGGCATTTTGCAAAAAGAGGGAGTGGCAGGTCTATCTCATACCAGAGTGACATCACTCACATATTTATACTAGCTTCAAGTGACATGGTGTCAAAACAGCAAAATCATATTATTCAAGAGCCATTTGAGTGCTGCAGCATCCTGAAAATATCCTGGTCATGGCAATTGGCAGCTCAGTCTGCGTTGTTTCTTGTAAAGTTTCTATGATTAACTGTGGGGGTGCTTAGTAGCACAAGATATATGGTGGTTTATAAGGCTGCCCTACTGCAGGGAAGACAGGTCACTGTAGGGAATCATGCATCCCTGGGCATTTCACATGGAATCAAGTGGGCCCACTGTTTTGTCTATTTTGATGTGCACTGAGGAAGTTTTCTCTTTGGATCTTTGGTTTGCTGCCAAATATACCCTTTTGGCACAGAGCATTCCTACTAGTGGAAGGAGAGTAACTGTGTACTGCTTCTTTAAGCTGTACCAGAAACACAAAAAGCTTATAAAGAGGCAAAGGAAGCTGGAATTTGGGATGGAAAAGAGAGACAGACTGCAAGCCCTGATTTAGGTATATTTCTAAATTAGAAGACAAGATATATTCTGTGTTGGTAGGTTTTTTCCCCCCTTGTTTCCCCATTAGGAATGTTGCATTATTGAAAGTGGATTTTTGCTCTGAATACTTAGCCTCAGAAGGTCTTAAAATACCATCTGAGGTTGTGTACAATGTCTTAAACTAAACAGGAGAAAATTCTGCAGACTGAGGTGAATTAAATCTTCAGTGCATTCCTCTATGGTATTTCCATCCATGAAAGACAACATATACTTCCTGTCCTATTCATCTTTGGGAAACAGAGAATTCTTCCACTACCCATTTAAGATCAGGCCACTCGTGTTGCAGATATTCATAATGAACCACTTCTGCCCATTCAAATGAAGGTAATCACCTTCTAAGACTACTAGAAGTTAAGGAACAGATACCTTCTTTATAAATTCGTGTATGACTGACATTAAGCAACGAAAGGACATTGGTATATAGCTTACAGCATCTATTTTGTTGAAATATTGTAATTTCTGATCACAGTATTGAAATAAATATTAAAATCAACATTTCAGACTGATGATATTTCCCAAGAAGACATTCATTTCCACCACCAATGAGATAGAAAGTAAAACTGCCTCAAGCTTCATTTGACTGGCAACTTCAGTGGTTTGGTCTCTAGACTCTTAGGGGTTACTCTTAGGGGGTTTTTTTGAATGCTCTGAATTTGCTAACACTTAGAAGTCTAACATACCTGCAGGAAAGGCTTGTTCTTTTCAGGAGTTTGTGCTCAGCTTAAGCACCCAGTTATTACCAAACTGGGGACTGACTTCAACAGCTGTGCAGACTTCAGGAGGAATCATGGAATGAAGTAAACTTTCTTTCCATTGGGTTCAGTGCTGAGTAGCAATGGGACTGAGAAAGATTGTATGAATTTCAGCTGGCAGCAGCCAAAGCTTGCTTGGTCCCCAGCCCCAGCACACCCCTGTCAGGTGGTGGGTGGGAGTCTGCTTTCTCCAGAAACCTCATGACTTTGTGCTCTTGGAGAATTCTGTTCTCAGAGGAGCTGTTCAGATTCAGCTTTTTCACTCCCAGTCCTCCTTGGAAAATCTATTGTAAATAAAGACAACAGTGACCATACAAATAATAAGTAATAGGAGGAAAAATGAAACTACCCTGTTGTTAGTGTTGGTTTTATCGAGCCCTTGATTTTCTGTTGAATCATACTCACAGTCAGAGCATGCATTCAGTATTTTAAACAGTTAATTATTTAACATATTAATACCTCTGAAAGATCCTGCCATTTTCATCACATTTTTAGGAGTTCCCTGTTCAACCCCTTTTTGGAATAAATGATTCACCCATAGAATTCAAGCTGTGCTTTGTAGAACACTTATTATTTGTTCTTAAATGTCAAGAGAGGCTTTCCTGGAAGCCTGGTTGTGGTCTTCCAGCCTCTGGCAAAAGATTAAACTGCTATAAGCTTAGACTGTTATCACTAAAGTTGATTATGCTGTGGAAATTTCAGCATCTGACCACATAGTGTTTATTAATATTGTGTACCACTTCAATATTACGTGCTTAGATAGTGAATTTCAGCAAATAATATACTTCTTGTGCATATTCTGGGGAAGCAGAATTTACACTAGAAACAAGCTTGGAACAGAGCGTTTCTGGTGAATACTGACAATTATTTGCAGCAAGAGAAGATCTGTATTACTACTGCTGCTTTTCAAGCACCTTTATTAGCATGTCCATTTTTGGAATGAAGAACTTGACTGGGGGTATACTTATGTATTGCAGCATTAAGTGATAAATCTGATACAAATGCTGCTCATTCATTCAAATGGTGACAATAAACACCATTCATTCAAGAGCTGTAGTTAGCAAACTACTAAATATTTCAGATCCAACTCCATCACAATAAAATGAGGTAAAATAACTTTCACTATTGTAATTGTTCTCATCACTAAACAAAAACTTGGTACTTTTTGTGGATGTGAAAACAGCAGGCTCTCAATCATATTGCTGTTTGCAAAAGATGATTTGCATCACTGAGTTTCTACCCATTTGATGGAATGCCAGGATAGGATAGGTTGCATCTCTTGCAAGCAGCAGAAGATAAGAATTTTAAAGCTCTAGAAGCACATTAGGAAATACAATATGAGCATTAGCAACTCGCTGTGGACCAGATTTGTATAGGTCTACGTGCTATGTAAGGAATAGAGAAATTTGCTTAGTTTTCTCATGACAGTGCCTTAAATCAGAAGCAAGACAGCTGGCTGGAACTTGCAATAGCGTAACTGAGAGCAGAATTTAGAACAAATCTTGGGAAAAAAATGACCATAGTTCTTCTTCTCATTTTTACCTTAACAATGTTGTTACTACCCTTTCTTGTTGTAACACATCTTATGCTGTACATGCATGATGAAAATATTGAAACTATCTCTCCTATCTTATGTTAGAGTTTTGGATGGACATAGAACCAGGGTTTTTTTCTATGAATCAAAGGAACAGTGTATGGGTGTTCTTACTGTTTTCTTTGCTCCATACAATGCTTTATTTCTTTCAGAAATATGAAGAATTTTTTTTTTTTTCCCTCTAAGGCAGGAGGGAAAGGAAGAATAAGAGATGGGGTGGGTGATGCTTCTTGTAGCTTAGAGGAATTTTTGAGCATTGACAGTATAATGGCTCCAAATAAACAAGAGCTCACAGTGTCAGTTACAGACATTTAAAGCTGCAAGGCATCATTAAGTCACCTAGTCTGACTTCTGAATAACACAGACACTATACTTGATCCATTTCCCTCTGTTCTGAGATGAATAGCTTGTATTTAGCTAAATAGAAATATCAAGCCTTGATGTGAAGACTTCAAGAGATAAAGACATCGCTACCTCTCTCTGTGTTTGCTCACAGTGCTTAATCATACACCTTTCAAAGGTTTGTGCCATATCTTAAACTTGAAGCTCTGCATCTTTACACAATTTCCATTGGCCTTTTATATTTTCACTTCTTTCTGTCTTTATTGCCATGCAATGTATCAATGCACCGAAGAAAGATGCCCTCCTCTGGGACAGGAACTAGGGATCAAATATCCCATCTGCTATAGATGACACTGCTTGGGCAGGATATGAGACTAGAAGTTCTCTACATCCATGTCCTTTGCAATCTCAGACGTCACATGGTTCTGTGAAGTTTTCCCTGTGATAGGGACTGGGCAAGGTTTTCTGAAGCGCAAAGGGAAACCCTCTCAACTCAGCCACAATCACACACTCTGGTCTGTGAGTCTTTCCTATGACTTAGGTGCATATTTTAGGAGAAAGAGAGCCCACGAATTAAAAGCTTCAAGTAACTAGATAGTTACATATCTAGATAGAGATTACTTGCCATCCTCTTTGACATTCATCCGTGAGGGAAAAGCTTACCCATGGCTGTAGGTTTACTGAGCATGCCGCTGTGAGACAGGCAGGGATAATACTGCTTCTGAAAATGAGGCTGTGAATGTGAAACCACTTTTTAGATGCTACCCAAATGTGAAGGCATGGCTCTCTAAGTGTAGCTTCTAATCATTTGCAAGCTTATTCCTAAACAAGAGTAGTCCAAAAAGTGAAAAGCAACTTTTTTTTCAGTGAAAGCTTACTTACAGCCAGAGGAAGGGAGAAATGAAGTAACACTGAAGGGAGAAAAGGACTAACAAGTCATCTTTCATTGAGCTGTGAAATTTCTCCTTCACTCCAAAATAACAAGAGAAAATCTAAATATGCAATAGCACTATAAATGAGTGGAAATGAAAATAAATCAAATTTCTGTTCTCCATTCTGCTCAATAAGATAAGAAGACATTCATATTTCTGTCTTAATAGAGTCACGGACTTTTCTACTGCTCAGCATGTTATTACTCACACAATAAGTCAACAAAGACAAAGGTGCAGAATATGATGGAGTATTAGTTACTACTTATTCACAGAAGTTTGTTTCAGGGACATTGCTTGCATTGCTTCTAAGCTTATTTTTTGTTCTTATTTGTCAGGGAAAATTAAACACTTGCTATTATTTAAATTATAAGTACGTCAAAGACAAACAGGTTTTGTAGCAATTAAGTTAGCATACATACAGTTTTCAAAACTAATTTTGTCCAGAAGTGGTGGGCAAGTATACGCTTTTCCATAGGAGAATGAGCATGAAAACACTCTATCAGAGTTACAACTCACTGATGTTTGACCTATATGTCACCAACATACTGTAGGGTTCATCACACTTATCTACATGTGTCCATCTTAAACATCTACATCTGAGATGCCTCAATGTGCAAAGGAGAGTAATCAGCACACTCAGAGGTAAAAATCCTCAGAGCAGATGCAGAAAGATACACTTGAGTCTTGTGCATTACAGGCTCTCCATCATGTTTGATGTGGGAGCTTAGAGTCACCAGCTTAAATGAGGTTACCTCAGTTGATTCCAAGCAAAAGTATCCCTATTCCTATTTTACATATGAATTTCACCTGCTTGGATAAAACTAGCATTTTCCTGTCATTATGCAAGCTGCCTAGAATAATGCAATAAAGTATTTGAAAGATGACAAGATGTAATTTAATTGTTAATTATATAATTGTATACTTCTCAAGAAAGTGCATTGATTTTCATGAATTTACCTACCTCAGCTAAGTGAGAACATAGCATTTTGGCATATGATGCTAATGTATCAACTTCTAGGGTATAATTGTATTGTCCATTTTCCATTTTCTATTCATTCTCATGGATCAAGAAGACCTATAGATTTAATTTGCAGAAGTATCTTATTAGAATTTCCATGCCACCGGTGATATAACATATAACATAACATAATACATAAGCTATCTCCTTGTGAAACCCCAAAGGACTTCTGGCCTATGCAACTCATAGTTTAACTCCAAATTCTGAACTCTGAGGGAAGAAAAAATATTAAGCTGCAGTTAGAAGCTCAGGTAATATCCTACTTGAAATGCGACAGCTAAGGACCAGAATGACAATTTCAATTCTCTTTGAATTTGAAATCTTCCTTGTAAACTAAAAGATGGAGTACCACATTCAGTGGCACTTCAAATATGTAACAGAAAGAAGTCTGTGTATTAATTCAGATATATAACAAAAGCAGGAAAATTATTAGGAAAAAATACAACTTCCAGAGTATGTACATTCTAATTGATTTGAAGCTTTTCAAGTATCTAAGATGGTTTCCACCTTACCAGAAAACACTTTCACAATATATGAAAATTGTCTTCCTATTGTGATTTCCCCACTTAAAATGATTCTTTAATCAGAACAGTGCAAACCAGTCTAACAGAACAAGAAAAGAGAGCTGTATGATTATTAAAATTTATGTAGCTCATAAAGGCCCATATATTCGTTATGCAGCAGTGTCTCCTTCCATGCCGTACACCTCATTTAGGAGGCAGTCAAGCTAAAGGTAACTGAACCATGACTCATGGACTTCAGCTCACTGGTATGAAAGTCTGGGGACTTGAAAGGCAAAATATAAAATAACATTTGGGGAACCGCCAGTTCTTGTTGTGGAAACTTTTAGGAGCAGACTAGGCCTATACATCACACCAAAAGACAGAAAAAAGCCACCATTCTCCAGCTGAGCTAAGTTATTTCAAGTGGTTCCTGTAAATGAAATGAGGGAAAGGAAAATGGGAACCATGAGCACATAACTGGCACTTGGATAACTCTTCAGCGCGCTCACTGTTGCCAAAATGATAAATCTGGGGAGTGAGCATTTGAGCAGTCAACATCTGCGACAAAGGCATTCCGTCCTCTAATAGAAAAGCTCTACTGGATACCTATCCTACTGTGGAGAATGAAGCCATGATTTGTAGTCCTTATTAACCAGATTTCACCAGATCACCTTGGGCTCTTCCATACCTCCTATGCATCAAGGCTCCAGTGAATTCTGCTTCTTTAAGTTCAAAGGATTAAGAAGACCACAGTGGCCACAGGCTCTTCGTTCTTGTCAAGTCTTAAAAATTTTCCAGTCCTTTCTCTGAGTCTGGTGATGCCTCTTTTAACCTCAGTAGATGCTTTCCCTGCTTAATCTCCATTTTCATCTTCCCTTCATCTTTGCAAGTTTGTAGTCACACATTGGCAAATACCATTTTCTGAGTTCACCCATCCTTACATATGGTAATTGTTCCACATGCCAATTACTGCTAAGCAATTACAAAACTTTTCACAAGTGACAACAGAAATCTTAGATGGAGAATTAATGTCCATTAGTTGTGCAACCTGAGCTCTCTTTGGTGGGCTCTTCTGGATGACAGCAGCAAGGACAATTGCTCTGGACTGTAGCTAATGAGAAGACCCTTTGGATTCCTTGAGACTGCAGGACAGACAGTGGACAAATAGGAAGGAAGAAGCACCCTTAGGAGTCTAATTTTTGTTGCCTTTCCAAGAGTAGTAAAGCAAAAAATGAGCAAGGAATTCAGAACATCTGATTAACCATTGAGTGAATAGCATTGGTCTTGCAGTAGTGGAAACAAAAAGTACCTTAATTGTTTGAGAACTGACTTCTGGAGGCAAAAATTTCAAAAATTTGATTGGAAACTTTTCTGAAGCCCAGCAGTGTAATTGTACAAAGCTTCATACATATTTATTTCTATGAACAGCTTGACTAATGTGACAGTCCCACAGTCTTGATGACTGCTTCTTAAGTAGAGGAGCAGAACAAGAGAAAGCTCAGAGAAATATACCTTAAATGGGTAGAAAAATGTGTAAGAGCTATAGGCAAGCACACTTTTACATCTGAATGGCCACTAGCTACGCAGCTAACAGCAAACCCCAAAGAGGGATTTAGTCAGGCTTCAGGCCTTATTGAACCAAGAAAGTCCCCACATCTTGATGCAGTCTGGACCAATAAACCCAGTTTTTGCAAGTTTGTGCAAACTCAGCCTGCTGTAAGATATCTAAAGTAAAGATCATCTTCATTAAAGACTATTTGCATTACTTTAGCAGGGGATTGTAGAATATTTCACTCCTGACCTATACTTTTTTTTGCAAAGTGAAATTGAATACTATGATGATAATCATCAAAGTCGGTGGTCCTGGGAGTCCTAACAACCTGCTTCTGTATCTGCAGTATAGACATGACCAAGAGGAACCCAAGAAAGTGATCTTAGTGGATGAAAAAAATGTTGTGGCTGACTTTGCTCTCAATCACCACTAAGCCTTGCTCTGAATTTGCAGTGAGCTCCTAAAAGTGGGCTATATTCCTCATGGAATTCAGTGCATGAGGTACCTCCCATGCAGCTTCAGTCAGCTTCCTTCTACAGTCTTCACTGACTGTGGAAGGCAGGAGGCAATTCCTCACAAACTGAAGGCATCAAAGAACTCTCAAGCCTGTAGACGTCAGCTCTCTCCATTGATTGCCAAAAGGCTCTGAGCAACTAGAACAAGTGGACAACTAGTTCTTAGATGGCTGAAGTTAAGTATTATTACTAAATACTCCCAGTGGAGATGAGAGGCAAAACAGTGCTTCATATAATATAAATACGCAATGACAAAAAAGTTTACAATTTCAAGGACATAAACAAAGTAGTGAGTGAAATGAATGGGTCCGAGTGGATAACTCAAAAAAATGGTTTGTGCTTACAGAAGTCCTAGGTTAGTGTCTTTCTAAAGTTATGTATTATCTTAATTATCTTAATTATATGCAAGACTTTGAAGTGCTCTTTTCAAAGTTGAATGTTCATCTTATACATAACAGAAATAATAGATAGCACTCAAATTTGGAAGAAGGGAATGGCATTTTGAAAAAATAATCCAAAGGTTCTTACGGATCCAGAATGTCTAACCACTCTGTTTTAACCAGACGTTTGACACAGAAGTAGCATATTTTTCCTGAGCACATTAAAAAACATCCTCCTGAAATGTTCACACATCCTTGTTTTCCATACATTCATGTTCTTTTAGAAAGAACTCTCCATTCTCAAGGTAAGACATGTATTTTTCATTCTTAAAATTATTCAGATCAAATCTAATATTTTAGCTTTCTGGAACCAACACCTACAGGGCAAGGTTTGCTCATATCAATGTTACTATGGTCAGCATAAAGGTTACCACCTGTGAAAAAGAAAGCAGGTTAAAAATCAGCCTCTGATAAAATAATAAATCCAATGCACTGTAAGAAGAAATAAACATTGGATATGCTGTTTGAGTAAGGAAACAAAATAGAGGAAGAAACCAGCACAAACAAAATGCAAGTCCTAATTTCAGTAGTAGACATATGGCATTGTCATAGTAGTTCTTCAAGTTCTGTTTAACAAAGGATAAGTTCACACAATCACAAGTCTTGTGTTATTACAGATTAGCAACATATCATTTCTCATTTGATATGGATGTTCTGCTGCCACTGAAAATGTCATCACTTAGACAAAGTGGCATAACTCAGTTGTTTGGAGCCACGTGAGCAAAATTTTAAGTGCCCATGCCCTTAGGAAAAACTATCAGTTGTTAATTTTTTGTTTCCTGAGTCTAAATATATAAAGTATCAGTTACAGAGTTGTGATCATGTCTGTACAAAGTAACTAGGAACATACTGTAAAGTGAGATTCCTCTGACCTCATTTATGTGTCTCCACCTAAGCTAGACATCTAGGATCCTGTTACAAGCAATGGAGAGAAATGGATATTTCGTTTCCTTCCAAAATATGCATGTCAATAAGGCAGATAAATCATGCCCTGGCAGGGTCTTTTTCATTCTGCTGACTCTAAAGAGACCTGAGGATGACTAACTATGGAAGAGGCTGTCGCTATGTACATCCACAACTAGCCCATCCCTGATTGTCAAAACCACAGCAAGCACTAACATATGCAGGAAAAGAAATAACTCATGAATCTAAAAGGATTTTTTTGGAAGCAGGATCTCTAAAAATGCTGAAACAAAGATCCACTGGTAATGGTGATGACCAATGGGCCTGGATCTTGCCAGGCAATTCATAGAATCATAGAATGGTTAGAGTTGGAGTGGACTTAAAGATCGTCTAGTTCCAACTCTCCTGCCAAGGGCCAGGACACCTCCCACTAGACCACATTGCTCAAAGCCCCATCCAGCCTGGCTTCCAGGGATGTGGCATCCACAACTTCTCTTGGCAACCTGTTCCAGTGCCTCACCACCCTCACAGGAAAGAATTTCTTCCTAATATCTATTCTAAATCTCCCCTCTTCCAGTTTAAAACCATTACCCCTTGATAACGGGGTAACTGTATTGAAGCACTTGGGATTTACATGCAGCAATACTTCACTTCAGAGTGGTTGGCTCTCAGGATGAAAATGGGTGCCTAAAGCAAGACAACCAAGAGTGTAGTGTGGCGTAGACATCTGTCTCAAAAAGGCAATCTGAAATATCCTCACACTGAATGGCTGAGATGCATTTGAACTCCTGCTTTTCGGGAGGTCAGGCACTTGACTGAGACCTTGAACAAAAGTGCTTATGTCCACTTGGGAGTCATATCTCTGCACCTTGGTTAAATCCTTACTAGCACCTCTCTTTTGAAACCATTGAGCTGAGTTCACTGGCCTCAGATATCTTGATGACAAGAGTGTAGAGCTTTTGCCTACCTATGTGTTGTAAGATGCTACTGGAAATGTTTGCAAGGAAGGTGAGTGGGAACAATTTGTCTTCAGACAAATGTACAGTGCAACAGAGAAGAGATGCATGGAACAAGAGACACAAGCACCTGCAATGCAAAAACCCTCACTTGACAAAGATTTCTTTGTGCTCCTATGCTGTTTCTGCATGTCACTACATTCCTACTATGTTAAAAAAATAATACAAATAATTAGCTTAAATGTTGGGAAAAAAAAAAAGAAAAGAGGGAGAAGCTCAAACTTTAGATGTCATAACTGACAGGGGTAAACCTGTGACTTTATATACTAAATATTAGAAAATGATAAATGCCTTCTGGAAAATTGAGTAACCTTAGAGGCAATGGTCATGAGATGACTATCTAATAGTTCCACTAAGACTGCATTACTACTTCATTCTCTTATGGAGACAGACTGTACAATCATGTTGCAGTTAGAAGAATATGTATTTCACATCTGTTTTATTTAAAACATTTCTTCGTAGAACAAGCATGAGAGCAATAGGATAAGATGCAGATAAATCATCCAGAAATATATACATACATACATATATATATGTTTATATATATATATAATCAATAACAATGGAGAAAGTGCTAGTTTCTTATATTTTGTGCCCCGTGTCTGTGAAGCTGCAGGTTTCATTTGCTCTCCATGCAAAATGATTTACCTCCAGATACTGAGTGGATGAACTAAACCTGGATAAACTAACAGAAAGTTTAGTGGGAGGATGTATAAGCATGTAGTTACGTAAGGGCATTTTTACAGTCTGCTTTTTTTTTTTTTTAAGATGCCCTTCTCCAAAACACTCCAGTTTCAGAGTGTTTTGCTGTAGTTACCCAAACATTGCTTTTTGAAAGCTCTTTGAATGGAATTCCACTATCATTTCTTTCAGAGGAAAGAAGGCAGCATAGATTTGCTGTGATAGTTGCAGATAGCATATGGCCTAATCTGAGACCAGAGAGTCTGATGGGCTGAATCACTGTGCAAACACTAGAGCCTAAAGAAGAAAAGCATCCCAAACCCCGAGAACTAAACCTGGGCTGTAATAGGTTTACATTCCCCGGATTCAGTTGGAAGGTGGTAGTTCTAGTTATACCTGTCAAGGTATGTTGTCAAAGATTTTACATAGGAATAAATTTACTGATTTTTTGGTATCAATTTTTTAATGGTGCCCCCCACTGACACTTATAAATGCATGATGTGATTGATGGTGATTCACGAACCTGGTGATACTGGTAGTACAGATATTCCCACCTTATGACATACTACCTGATGAAGCTTTCACTGCACCTCTCTTTCTTCCCTCTTGTCTCCCAGCACCATCCCTTGAGTCTCCATGAGGTCTTTGCTCACAATGGTGAGGGAGGGTAGAGTTTTCACTCTTACTTTCTCCTTCCCCTGGGGACACTGTTCCTCTTCCTTTCAAGCAAAGCACCAGCAATATCGGGGAAGGCAGTCTTACTCCTCAGAGCAAGGAGGACTTTCCCTGGGAAGAAATCTGTGGGGAACAGATCCAAAACACCTTTTGCAATCAGACTGGCTAGTGTAGAAAAAGAAGAAAGAAGAGAACTTGGGTCCTCATCTGCAGACCTCTGCACTCTCATTGATCTCCATCCAAGGTCTAATAATCTTGTGACATGCATGAGTATTGGGATACTTTTGGGATTTCAGGAACTATCTCACAATTTTATTATTTTTTTTT
>VZRU01019376.1:0-184716 GCA_013398155.1 Pedionomus torquatus | reverse complement strand
ATTTTTTTTTTTTTTTTTTTTTTTGCAGAATTGCTCACCATTATTACAAAGCTCATCAGTCCCATCTTATGAAAGGCGTGAAATCTCAGGGTCTTACTGTGAGTATCTATTCACCTTTGAATCATACCCAGGAAGCTGAAGAGCGATATATTCTGCTAAGTGTGATTCCAGTCAGTTTATGAGAACACTGAAACAGAACTATTGGATAGAAAACCTAAACAGCACTAGATCCTTACTGTATACTACAGATTTTTAGGCTAAACAAGGATTTAGTACAATGGTTCCACTTGAACCTTTACAGCAAAGAAATATCACTGTCCCTCAAAATCAGTTTATCACAGTCACCTGTTAATGTTGCCAAAGAAGTGCTTAAAATTCTACTAGTCCCTTTTTTTTTCTGCTGTATTATTGGGTATGTATATGGATAAATATATACATATATATATATGACACTAGTCTATTTTTTTTTTAATACAGTGCCGTTCATTTATATGCTACAGTTCAGGGCCTAATAGAGACCTATAAACTAAAACTATATTTCAAGTAGCTTCCAGTCAGTGATAGACTGAGCAGAATTATGATCACCTCTTTTGTCTTAGAAGGGATCTTTTTCATTTATTTGAGGCACAGATTGGTATTTATTTACACTGTAATGACAATTCATTGTGAGCTCCTTTTTAATACCTTTATTATAGCTCTGGGTTTGGTTTTCTGCATTACTGCTTTTCTAAACAGTAATTTCCAGTTGTCTATTTCTGCCAATTATTTTTCTTCATAAATACACACTTTACATTTATCTATTTTAAGTCTCATTTATTTTTATCTGCCTCTGCTGGCTTGCCAATGACTCTGCAGGCTGCTATATGGCCTTTTGGATAGACATAAGCAATTCACAGCCATTATACAAACTCCTTGTCCCTTATACCTTTTTTATTTTCACTTGGTTCTTCCTGTTGTATGATTTGCTTGGATTATAATTCCTCATTATATTCATTTGATAATGACTAACTATTGACACTGTTGCTTCACTGCCAAGATCAACCAAGGCCAGCATTTTAATGCATCTGAATGTCATTGATAAGAGCCCTGAAATGGACATGTGATGCCAAGCTGGATTTGGATCTCTAGCTCCTCAAAGTGTAATGCTGTACAAAACTGATGTTCAGTTCCATTTCTTGAGAGAAATAAAATCTATGACTCAAAATAAAAAAAAAAGAAAACCCTGCATAAATAAGGATTCTGTAACTTGGAAGGCAAACATATTATTTTTAATTTCCTTATGTTTCCTTATTTTGAGATTTCAGCCAGGAAACTGTTGGGAAAACTGGTTTTCACTCAAAAGATAAAAAAGATCATTTAACATCAGTCTATTTAAATCTTGTTACTGATTTTCAGGATGAAGTTCAGATAGGAAAAGAATATGCATGCCTCATATTACAGACTGGCCACAAACTGGACACCCATCGTGAGATACATGACACAGCACCAGTTCAGAATGGGTTCAGTATTACAATTGTTCTTCCTATTCATTAATGCACCTATATCAAATCATTAAATTCTCATTACAGAAATGTTACAGCTGTTAAACACATGACTCATACCTGGAGTTCTGCTTTGTGGTTTCTGCTTTGTTCCAGGAGGTATGTACGACTATCAGGTTCACGAGTTCAGCTATTACCAGTTTAGACAAATTGCAAAAGGAAATAGCGAATAAATGTACAGATGTTAAATGCAAATTTTATTCTGTTTCTCAGAATGTCTCAAATCTTTCTGTGTATTTGCAAGACTTTTCTTGGTTAAAGACACCTTCCTGGTCACCGGCAACTCCTTCAGCAAACAACTGAAGGGTTCTGTACTAAACAAGTTGAAAAGCAGAACACAGTGTCAGCTTCAGAGAAAAAGCATGACTGGGGTCAGTAAGGAAAAGCTCCAGAGGGTTCCTGGAAAGGACCGTGTGAACCAGAAGAACTGACCAAAGGGATTATGAATCAGAAACTATTTTGAGGGAAGTTTCAGGCAGAGGTTGGGGAGGAAGGGGGCTCCCTTTGCCCATGGCTGCTGTGGAGCTTGTCAGCTGCCTGTAAGAACCATCACACAGGGTACAAGCTGGTGCTGAATGTGTTTCCTTATGCTTGGTCCATTGATGGCCTTCTGGAAAGTGTGAGAGCGATGGGGGAGAGATCAGAAGGGTGATATGATCTCTTACTGTTCCTTCCTTGGGTTTGCAGCAGGCAAAGAAAGCAGAATGAGCAAAACGGGGCCAGCGGACTTTGAGGGAAAAACTGCAGCCTGGGTTTCTCTATTGGACAAAGTCCCTTTGCAGTTACACCTCTCCTGCATCACCTCTCTGCCCTTGCTGGCTTTGCCCCTGCTTGGGTGACTCCGGTCCCCGTGGTGGGTGAAAAGACAACCAGGGAGGCCTGCGAGTGGCCCTGAGCAATAGCAAAAATAAGCAGGACCCCCCTGACTGCTGGCCATGGGGCCCATCCTCTCATCAGCAAGGCCCTGGCAAAGCAGTTAATTGGTCACTGTTCATATAGCTAACACTGTGGGAAAGAAATATTTAGCAACAGAGGCAAACAAAGGAACAAAATAATATAATGATCTTGTGCTGAAAGTGGACCTATCCAGAAAGCAAGTATAAAACCTTCAAAGGATAATTAACCACAGGCTCAGATGATAGTTCTGTTGAATTGGATAATTCATCACATTTTTAAATAAAGATTTGATATTAAAACTCTACAGAGCAATGGTCTGCTCAGAGTCCATCACTTTATATGTGAAGCCAGGATTTGTTTGTCCTGTCTATATTATTATGAGTTTGCTAGGTTCAGTTTTATCTGTGTGTTTATATTTTTATCTCCCTCAAGTACTTGGTCTCAAAGTTTTCCAGCAATTACTTGCAATCAGACCTTGACTTTATTACTGTGTATACATAAATGCCACCAGTAAATTCTGTCACCCAGCTATGCACCTCTTTGAAAAGCTCATAAACCAAATTAGAATAGAATAGGTAGTCCCACTCTTTGGGGAGCTTAAATATGTAATTTCTCTCACTGTGGAAAACACAGTGTGGGCATAGTTTGCGCATTTAAATACTTTCTGAATGGTCTTTAATCCTTGTTTAAAGGTAGGGGGAGGCCTGTTTGGCATCAGACTTGGCAGGGGGGTGTTGTGACAGACTGCTGTGGCCAGCTTGTGCTGCCTGTCCTATTCCAGTCCCAGTTACAATCCCCTGACAAAAACCCACAAAGCTTTTGACATCTGCATTTAAGTCACTTCAGTATGCGAGCTTAGAGAGGATGTGTTCACTGTCATAAGACCTTGTTATTGTGCCTGTTAATAAACTAAATTTGCAGTCACATTTCTCTTGACCGTGCTAAGTACTTGCTAAGTCCATCTTGAGTTATACTCAAGAACTGTGTTTCAGTTAAGGGGCACTGGCAGTTGACAGATAACTTCTCACACTGCCTTTCAGCTATAGTTTGCTCTATAAGTGGTCCTGAGCAGACAGGTAAGTTTGATATACCTACATGAGTAAGGTGCTTCTGAAAAGGAAACAGTGGTGCAGTCACAGAACCACCTGAAAATTTTCCTTCACGCCTGGGAAGTCAGAACTGCAGGGATGGAAGGGCCTTGTATTAGTAGGGATTTTTTTCCCCTGCCTAAGGGTTACCTAACTATTTTGGAAATTTATTCTCAACACTTAACAAAATTGAACATCAGAGTATTAATTTAATATTAAACTTTTTTTTTTTTTATTTTCACCATGCAGCTCAATAAAATCTATTGGCTCTTCAGATTCAGAGAAAATGTTCCCTTGACAAATCTTGTGACAATAAATTGACATGTTCTTTGTAAATGGGGTGACTGTGAGGACAGGCATTAGAAGCCACGTACCATACCTCTGCTGGGAGAAGTCAATAAAACTGGAGGAAGAGAACCATTGATCTAGAAAGCCTGTGTTCATGTGAATTACCTTTAACAAACTTAGTGGTAAAAAAAGATTTTCAGTTTCTAAGGGAACTTACTACATTTATTTCTGCTGCAGACATGATTTACCAACACTATCTATGTGAGAAAGGCAACTCAAGTTAGGCTGTACACTAACTTGGCCCCAGGCTCTGTCTGTCTCCACCTGACCTAGGGCAAACTTTTCAATATTCTATCCATTCTACAACTAACCAGTGCTTCCTTTCTTCAATTCTCCACTTTACCTTTTTAGTGAGTGAGTATTTCAAAGCTGGTATTGTAGAGTTCTACACGCTCCTCAGGCCTAGAGGATTAAGTGCTCTAACTCTGATATGACTCAGTGTTGTAGAGTCTCCTGTAAAATAAATAGTAATTACATCCAAAAATGACTAAAAGAATCAAGCCTTTAATTTTAGAATACATAAAAACTGAGATGGAGGCTCTGAGGCCATATCTCTTTTGTATCAGCCCTGATAAAAGATGAATGAATAAGGATATGGTAGAGGTTTAAGGATCAGGATACATAAAAACTGTTCAGTATCTTTTGCACTGCAAGAAATAAGTGGCACACAGCAGATTCGAAACATACAAAGAAAGGTGCTTCTTCATGCTTTACATGCTTGACTTATGAAGAACCATGGCACAAAATGTTAAAAGTTTATGTGGATTCCAAACCAGCTGGAAAATTCACAGAAGAGCAAAGAAATAGGGGACGCTCCTGCAGTGTTCTCCAGGCATCCACTGTTGGACACTTCTGGGAACTGTTGGGTTTCTAAGTGAATCACCTGAATAGCTCCACCTCATGTGCATTGGTTTACATTATGAAAGGGCGTCAGAAAGAATGAATGAGATCCTTCTCTTTCACACAGTTATATATACCACCTCAGCAGATTTTTCAACTGTTCACCCTTGTCTAAATCTGTCTCTACCCCATTTTTCTTCCTTTCCCAGAGCTGACTGCGTGGCTGCCATTCCCTAGCTGTGTGCCTCATTTCCCAACAGTCACAGCTACTTCAGCCTCCACCAGAAGGGCCAAAAGTAAATAAATTGCCCTTCTGCTCCTCTGACCTTTTGCTGCTGCATTTTGACTGTAGATGTTGCATTCAAGAACTCAACTTCCACATCCTATCCTTGTCACTTCCTAATTTGCCACCGGAGATGCATGTCTTAGTCAAAAATGGCCCAGATGGCATGTCTGTGGTAGATACCGGGAAACCCTCTCCATATCTCTGCCCCCAGGTTTCTTCTTCCAAAGCAGGAAATATGATCCCTGGCATCTTGGAGAAAAGGGGAGGAAGTGCTGGAAGAAATAAATATAAAGAATGACAAAGTACCCATTGTCCTAACTATGCAGTTTCAGATAATTTAAAATGTGTCAAACTTTTTCTTTCTTCATTAGGATGAAGCTGACTTGATAAATTTGACAGGTACAAGATTATACATAACTACAGTTTAATTTTTAATTTCAATTACTTATTTACTTGCGAAGCTTACTGTATCCTTTCCAGGACTACCATTTATCCAAGCCTACAGGACTTATTAGTGCTGAACTGGAGTCTTGCAGTAGTCAAGGGAATTATACTGGACCAGAGCAGGATCCCTTTTTCCCCAGGACCATTCCACCCCTGCCACTCCCCCAGGCACACCCATCCACCCACCCCTTTGTTCAGTTTACAGTGAACCCTTAAGGAAGAGAAACCAAAGGACCTTTCCCTGTAGCTGGGAAATAGACATGCTTTAAGGATAAGTCAGGCTCTGCTGAGCACCATGTTTAGCCCTGAGGAAGGCTGAGTTCTTTGTTGGCAAAAGACAACCCAGTTTATTCAGCAATAACAGATTTCAGGTTGGGAATGGTGCATATAAGCCAATTCTTTCATATTAGGATAAAGATCACATTTCCTTTAGAATTTTTACGTCTAATTGATTGCCAGAACATGTCTGAGGGTGATCAGTTATAGGAGTAGTTCGAGAAGTCTGACTGAAATATACATGTCTCTGTCCAGAACTTCCTTTAAGCCAAAGACGACCAGGTAGAAGAATAATACAGAAAATTGCAGAGGACTTCCTATTGACTTAACTGATAATCTATTAACTGATAATTTATTTGCAATCAGTGGAGAAATCCAAAATAGTTTATATGATTATTAATTTTCAGCTTATATGCACTCTTTTCACATATCAAGTCAAGGGTCTTTCACATATCAAGTCAATATTGGTTTTCTTTCCATTGCGAAACACAGGAGAAAAAGGTTATGAAAGCAGAATCACCTATAGATGGCAACAGGAAGCAGGAATGATAGCTCAGTTATGTGACAGCACTGTGTTGGTGAGTGAAGGAGAGGCATGAGACAGTTACATGCAAATACACTGAGACTGATATTTTCAAATAGTCCAGAAAAGCAGTGTGCACCCAAGGTGAGATGTTAATAGTAGATTTTCCCTGAACATTCTTTCCATTGGAGGAATATGGAAATAATCCAATTCATTTGTCATCACTGTAAATCTTAGTTGTACTTCTTCAGATACCAGAGCAAGTCACTCAAAGGCATTTTTCAGGTAGCATGGGTGGCATCAAGAGATAGATGTGACGTGCTAAATTCTCTTTGCTACTTGGCAACAAGTAAAGTCCCAAAGTAAAAGGTGAGAACCTTCCTTCTCAGGCAACTCTGTCTTGCCCTGGAGGCACTATCATCACACACTTCTGGGCCCATCCCAGGCCATCCACTCTCTCACTCTGCACTGCAGGTAGGAAACCTGTATGTCATGTTGTTAAAACCCTAACCCCTTAGTCAGATAGTAACGGAGATGTGGGACTATTCAGAGTCCCACAAGGATTATGTCATTGTTTGGGAACTTCTCTGAAACAGAAGGTATTATTAGGTCATATTGTAAGAGGTACAAAATAGGTAAAATATATTTAAATTTTCTAGCCTTAAATTAAAAAATATTGGAAGCTTTCTATATATTCACTTATTAACTCATTTTGCTATCCAACACTCATGTCTCTGCTAGGGTATTGTGTGGAAAAACATGTTCATATGTCAGACTGAAGCATGAAAAAAATTAATTTATTATTGTTTGTTGCAGGAGAGAAGCCAAATAGTAAACATACGACAAGTTCCCAGATCACATGGTTATGCTTTCTCCAGTAGGTTAGTTAGCACTAATTGATAGGGTTCTCCATTTCTAGATGTAGTGACACTCAAAACCAAAGGCAAGTATTTTAGAAAATTGTATAGGAAAGAAGCTAAGAACAAGGACTTGAAACAATGTAACATTTACGTAATGCATGCCAGAAACTTTTCCTTTATTAAAAAATGCTTTCCAGATAAATAACAGGCACTCAAGACAGCCATTATTTTCCTCTGCAATCATCCTTTCATGTAATCTATACAAGTATTCTCACAGGAATAATTACAAAGTATTCTGATGACTACTATTAACAATCAACTGAATTGCATTTCAGAATAGTTCCTCTCAGATTGTGACCATTTAAAAAGTATTGTCAACATATGCCCAGAAGTTTGGAGAGAAAATAGACCAAGTCTGCAAGGGAGGCAGAAAAACAGGAAAGACTGAGCCAGATAATTAAAGACACTGATGCAGAAGCTACATGTATGAAAAGAGGGTGAATATAATTATAGAATTCAGGCTCGTGAGGAAGAATTTAATTTTTCAAGCTTCACAAGAATGATCCTTGTGCAATCTTCTTACAAAAAAATAGGGTGCTCTCTTTTGAATTACTTCTAAATTGCGGAAAAAAATAGAATAGAACGATAGCTCAAATGATCGCATTTGAGGTTAACAGAAAAGTTTACTTCAGCTAGCATTTAAAAAGCATATAATACCAGATAGTTTTGCTAACCTCTGTCCTAGACTGTGAAAAGTTGGCATGATTAATTGCAAAGCCAGAAAAACAAATGCTTGCTTGTTAGGTTTTTTTTTTTTTCCCCCTATATATGTTATTTCAGGACTGTTTTGATACCTGGAGAAGAGCAGCAAGCAGAAGTAAAAGTGTGGGAGTGAAGTGATTGATTCAAGGAAGAAGAGATATCTTACTTTTACATCAGTATTTTACAAAATCTGGAAGAGATTTCAAAGAAAAGCAAGAGAGATAAAGACATGGAGTATAATAAGAAGTTGAATATCAAAGGCAGAGCTGTAAGTCTGCTCAAATGCCTTTTTATTGATGAGAGATTTTTGGGAAAGGTACTGCAGTGGGTTAATCCATTGGTACTTAGATATGCTTATGGGAAATTGTTGGTGGCAATAAAATAGAAGTCAAATTTAACAGAGTTGACTAAAGCAGAATTATCAGGATAAAGACCATAACAAAAAGTGTTCTTTAAGTATCAGACTTGAAATTGCCCATGCTGCATATAATAATATTTCACCTCTAGGTAGAACTAGGTAAAAGTTGATGATGAAAATCAAACTTAGAGAGGAATTGCAGAATCACAGAATGGAACGGGTTGGAAGGGACCTTTGGAAACCATCTAGTCCAAACCCCCTACCAAAGCAGGTTCACCTAGAGCAGGTTGGACTGGAATGCATCCAGGCAGGTTTTGAATATCTCCAGAGAAGGAGACTCCACACCCTCTCTGGGCAGCCTGTTCCAGTTTTCTGTCACTCTCCAAGTAAAGAAGTTTTTCTGCATGTTCAGATGGAACTTCCTGTGTTCTGGCTTGTGTCCTTTGCCCCTTGTCCTGTGACTGGGCACCATTAGAAAGAGTTTAGAGTTCGATTCAACACCCTAGTTCCATTGGTTGTCCAGAATTTCACTTCTTACATGTGAGTAGTAATAATGGGCCAAATACAGGCCTTTTCCAGACGTGAGATGGAAATGTATCCCAACGTCACAGGGGGCCAAGAATATGTGTTTCCCAGGGTATTCCTGTGGGCAGAGCCTTTGGCTTCTCTCCAGCCTCCACAGTAGGGAAAAGAGGGAGTAAATGAGCCCTCTACATCCTGGACCTGGCTCTGGGAGGGCATTTGTAGGGGTTGCTGGAGGGTAGAACAAGCAGGTTCCTCATGTGGTGGAACAGTGCTGGCAGGAGGAGAACTGAAGTCCTGGAAAGTGTACAGCAGTGTGGGCTTTCAGGGAGATTCTCAGGGCCCCCAAAGCTTATCCCACAGCTTCAGGAAGGGGGTCAGGCATCTGGGTGCTGCTGCCTCACACCCTGAAGATCCACCTCAACGCTTACTTATGCTAGACCCTCTCCAGAGCTTCTAGGACTAGTGGGACTGCTGCCTGGGGCCAGTGGGAAAAATCAGCATTTCCTTTCTCTTTAGGCCCATGAATATCCGTATCTGTGTCTGACTGGCCAGAGAAAATGTCACAGCTACCCAGCACCTCTCTGTGGCCTGGGATAGTGTCCTCCCTTCAAGGTCTCTCTCTGAATCTGGACAGCACAAGCAACCTCTCCACTCAAACCTCCCTCCCCACACAGCCCTCTTCACTTAGTGATAAGTTCATCTCCCACTATTTATCTAATGAAACTTAGATCTCTACAAACAGTTTTGCAGTTGATCCCACCTTGGCACTCTAAAGTATATTTCAGTCCTGTGGCCAATCTCATTGCTTTTATTTTTTCTCCAATGTTTATATATTGCCTTGAATTGTGAGTAATAGAATTTCATAGGGAATTTACAGAACAAATTGTTGAGGGATCTCAAGTGAATTTAGAGTGTGTACTGGAAGAATATATCCAATTAGTGGTATTCTGGAACCACCTTCCAACAGTATAAAGGAAAAAATACCTAATTTTAAGATGGATTGTGGCTGACTTCTGAGATGGACAACGATAGCATGAAGAATAACGTGATTGGTTGTAATAATCTTGATCATGATCAAGATTTCTCCATCCTGTGACTTACTCCATAAAGACTGTCCTCTGGCACATGTAGCACTGCTACAGCTTCTCTACCCATTGCTTCCCCTGCTAAGACATCCAAAGATTTATTTAGCCTTTTGATTACATTTCAGTAAGTAATTTTGATCCCTGAGCCATCAACCAGAAACCTTGTAACAGCACTAGAGGCAATTAAAGATAAAGCATGAAAGTGGAAGTGCGTAAATAGAAGACTGTACATTAAAAAACAGTTTTGTTACACTAAGGCTGACATTTCTCAGAATGACTACTTACAACATTACTCAAATTTACATCACAATAAATGTTCAGAATTTAGCTTGTCTAAAAAAACTGGACTGATATTTTTATAGGCATTTCTTTGGTATTAATCTCCATGGTATCCAAGCACTTCACAGGAAGAAGTGCGTGCACTGTGAGATTGCTTGAAGTGTGTCTTAGGATACTTACTGTGCATTTATTCATTTTCACACCGTACAGCATAGGACATTTTTGTTTAAATGAATGTCAGAGCAAACCCCACGCAGCTCCAGTCTGAAATTTTTTTCTCTCTAAATAGCTGTCTACCAATTCCCCCATATAAATGGCTTTTTGCAAATAAACATTACATTCACAGATTGTTTAGGCCTAAAGAAACAGTGCTAGAATTAACTTCTCAATTAAGACATCACCCCCTCCTTTTTTTTCCAGTCTATGGTTAACATGAAATGTGGTGTGATGGTATTGACTTCTTTATCACACAGAAGGAACAAAAGCAGGTTCCATCTGTGCTACTTAGAAGAACTTTGTTACCATATTTCCTCACATTGTACTTTTTCTCACAGTTAAGGAAATAGCATTATTTTCACTTTGCAGACGAAGGACTAAGGCTGTTTCCTAAATGCACAGGTTTGCAGCCTGACAGCCCCAACTCCACAAATAATTGAATAGACAGGCCTGGTTCTTGAAGGAATAGTCGCATAATGACTGGGGTCATTATGATAAATTGGAAAGCTTTTTGCTCATCTTCATGACAGCATGGGTTAGTCCATAAGAAAAGTTCAAGAAAAGCCTCTACCTTAAACTCTGTTCTTCAAGGGCAAATGCTGTCCTTTGAAGCTGGGAATGCTGCAACTGCAACCCTTTTCTGTGTTCAAATTACTGGCTTCCCTTGCTAGTCTCAATCAAATGCCCTCAACAGCTCTTTCCTGAGGTGTAGGAAATGCCACAGAATAACATGGCTCATCACAGTTTTCACATTGGTGGACGCAGGCATCCCTTATGTCCTGTGTCATGTCTGTCATCGACGTGAGTTCTCTGGGTACTGAATCTAACTCTAGTTGTCTTGATTCTATTTGTATGAGGTGAGAGAAGGTATTTCTAGGGTACCTCAGTCCAAGGTGAACGTCTAGGGCTTGATTCACTTGCTCATGCTTAGATATCTAATGTCATTTGAGACTCCCTGGGTTACTTAGGATATTTTTGGGTCTGCCAGATATGACACAAGTCCTGCTGAAGACCTGTGCCCATCTAGAGGCACCTGGAGGCAAGGCTGGACACCCCACTGTGCCCACATTGGCACAGGGTGCTTACATGTCAGTAAAGGACAGTAAAATGAGCAAAAATCTGTTGAGGCTTACTGATAAGCAAGACATAATATTATTATATCATTAGCTGTGATGTGTTATTAAATGTAATATGTATCTTTGTTACGTATATTGTTCTTTGTTTGTTCATATATTAAAACACCATGAGTATAGAGTATAAGATTAAATGTATGCAGCAATAAAAAAGTTACTATTTACTAATATGAAAAAATTCTTCAATAATTTAAATGTTCTGTAGGTTTAATAACAGGGCTAGAATAAATTTTCTAGTATAATACATCATTAAAAAACCCCATAGTCTCAGAAGAAGGGTGTAACCAAAGGAAGGCAAACCACTTTTCAGTATAGCACATCATCTGAAGAATTGGTCCAATACTTTACAGAATAATGAAATTGACCAAAAAATCAGAAATTATCAAAGAGAATGGAGAAGCACTCTCTACATGCTCACAACACTTGACTTCCACTAATATTCTCACTGAAGGGGATGTGTTGTTTTGAAAAATGTTTCTAAGTGCTGAAGTGCTTAGAATTTTTGTAGGATTTGTGTGGAAAGTACACACTATGTCTTTTAGTATGTTCTTTTCAAATAAATTTTTATATTACTAGAAGTGTTGGATTTATATTTCCTCAATCATTCACAAGCTATGAGCTGAAGATCAACAGTGGAAATGCTCTAAACGTGCTCTAAACGTAATATGGCCCTAAACGTGCCTCAAGTTTGACTTGAAGAACCTAAAGGAAAGGGTAGGAGTCCTGGGTATCTCTGGTGACTCAGCCAAGAAGCATATGATCAGTGCTGCTACTTATCCATCAGATGGCAGAAAAAAGTACTTACGGTCCTCACCTTTATCAGGTTAATTTAATGTAGAGACTGTGCAAATAGTAACAAGAAGAGAAAAGGAATTAATTAATTAAATGCATGAAAACAATATTTATTAATCCTTGAGGAGCACTACTTAAGTGGTGTTTCTGTTTTCTGAATCAGAGATGTAACTCCTATTCTGTTTATTTCCGAGGACTGTCAAACTATGTGCCATGGTCTCCTCAAGTTATGAAAAGGCAGGGAACAAAAGTAGAAAGCAGCCCTTCTGCAGCTGTGTGGGGGAAGAGTTACCCTGGAGCTGGAAAACAGGCATGGCAAAACAAGCCTTTTGGCAGGTGAGCTTCAGTGGGATAAATGAAAGCAGCCGGTTGCCTCTGGTGAGTCACACAGAACCAGCATTTAAACAGCAATGACCATTCTCTGTGTCATACAATTTCTGTAGCAACTATGGCCAGACTGAAGTGTAGCTCTACTCCCTGTTATGCCAATAACAATGGCTACATCCCCATTTGTGAACCGAGGCCAGCTTCCGTCAAAAGAACACTGGATGGTCTGTGAGAGCAGTATGAAAACCTGTTCCAGCTAGGATTCAGATTCATGTGGCTCTGCCAGCTCCAAGTTATTCCTCACACTGTGCCAAGTACACGATGAAATGCAAGTCAGAAAGGGAGGGCAGCTTACCTCTCACTACAGACCACATGGATTTGAGAACCTGCACGCTCTGTGGCAGTGCACGCTGATCACTTTGCCTCCATGCTTCACTGGCAAGTGTTTTTCATATGTGACAGTATATTCACAAAATACAGGCATATTCTGTTAGCAACTGAGAGTGTGTTCCTGGCTAGCATGATGGTTAGTTATTCAACAGGAGAGAAATCTGTATGCAGGGATTTGAGAAATACACACAATTGAATCACAGAGGGACAATAACACACAGGGACAGTATGTCAGTGTGTTGTGGCAATAAGGTCTTTCCCCTCATTCCAGTAACACTACTCAAAAAAGAAAGGTGTCGATGACACGAGTGAAGAGCAAGGCAAGAGGGATGGTGCTGCTTAGTCACACACAAGTTTCTTAGAATATGTCTGCTAGTGTTTGTGTGATATGCAAACAATATATTAGTGAAATATTTTAAATACTTCATTGTAGCACACTCTGTCTATATTCTCAGCCGTTACTTTAACACAAACAAGTATTTGGCAAGAGCAATTCAGAATGACTGGGTGGTTCAGAGTAGTCTTGATGGAAGGAGAAACAGTTACCACAGTATTTAGCAGAGCACAATATGAAATGATTTATGATGGACCTCAAAAATGACAGTAGAAAAATCACAGAAACTGTGGAATTGTTCCCCAGTGGTCTGATATGTGCTTAGGTGTGCTGTATAACATGCAGCACCTCATCCTGCTTGAG
Source organism: Pedionomus torquatus (assembly GCA_013398155.1). Taxonomy (NCBI): domain Eukaryota; kingdom Metazoa; phylum Chordata; class Aves; order Charadriiformes; family Pedionomidae; genus Pedionomus; species Pedionomus torquatus. The sequence goes on along the minus strand of VZRU01019376.1, from coordinate 171,049 downwards.
TATTCCTCGTGTAGAAGAGCTCATTGCAAGCCCAGTAGCAGTAGCATTGAAAGCACAAGGCTGTGCATTTTCTCAAGAATACAATTGTTTCCTGTTCCAAATCATCTTGTTTTCCTACTTGTTCTTGTCTTTTGATCCCATTGTTTAGAAAGGCTAGAGATCATTTAGGAACTAACTGGAAAGTGAGTCATGACACTTGATGACTGTGTTGCAGAGAACTGACTGCAACTTTTTGAGACTACCATTCTGTATACTTCTTTAACTAGGTATCTGGGTAGGAAACTGCTGCAAGTTGTGGTGAAATCTAGAAATAGTTGAGCTGATTTTCTTCAGATGGCTTGAAATGGATAAAAAGTTCAAAGCCTTTAGCCCAGAGGTCTCTGCACAGTAGAGTGAGTAATCTCAGGCACAGCTCCATGCTACCAGATCAAAAAGGCTCCTTGTAATTGTGCTCATGCAAGCAGTTTGTCCTATGATATAGTAGGCACACAATGTGCACAATTTAATTTAGCAGATACTATAGACATATTTGTGTCGATATTTTCCTTTAGTCCTAGAAAGAAAATGGAAATCCCCGCATCCTGCTCTGTTCCTTGTAATTGCACTGTCTTACACATATTTCTTATGCTGTTACTGTTCCGCATTCCTCAGTGCAACATCCCTATTTCTCCTGTTTAAAAAATAATGCGGATAGGATTCATCTTCTATAATTGTAAATGTTCATTGCTGGGCTAGGCTCTGTTTAGGCTCCCTTTATAGGTGCTGAAAGATAAATGAACTCTTTTAGAGTACAGTTTATATGACTCCAATTTCAGATGTCTGCTTTAAGATAAGATGAGTTGTGCTCCAGAAGTGTCTATGCCTCTCTATCAGCTGTAAAGGGAGTTTAGATTACTAACTTCAGTGACAGTGTCTACAATATTTATATCTATATTTTGCCAGATGAACTATACTTTGTGTATATTGCTGAGCTGAGTTTTGTTTGGGTTTTTTTGTTTGTTTGTGTTTTTTTTTTTTCCTTTGGGATTTGATTTCACTGGACTCCTTCAACATAGAAATAGGGATTTATTTTCTTGCCTGATAGCCATCTTCAGTAACAATAACTCAAGCAACAGATTACTTGGAAGTGTATTTTCTTTTCCTGTTCTCATGGATCTACTCTGACACCATGGAAAAGAGTTGTGGGGTTTCAGTTTTCAATGGTGGTGGCCTGAAGTGGTAGTAATGCTTGTGGGCCTATAGAATACAGAATGCAGACAGCGGATATGCAGACTGCCTGTCAGGATTATCGATTATTTATTTTGATATTCAATACTCCTAAACTCCCCTTTCTGTCTGGGGTGCATTGCTCTCTCTCACCTGGAACTTGAGGTGGTGGGAGAACTGCCTACATAGGGCTGTAGCAGGCAGCTCTCTCCTGTTCTGCTTTCTGACATGAAAAGGCTAATAGCCTTTCATAGCCCACAGTTTAAACCCTTCCTGGCTTTTGCATTTCTGGGACTATTGTCTGTGTGCTAGAATCCACTCTGTGACTCTAAGCTGCATTTCAGTAGCTTACATAGATGCAACGTAGAGGAGCTTATGCTATGAATTCAGCTCTCCTTGTGTGCATTCTCCTGGTAGTGAATCCTCCTTGTGGTGAATTCTGCACCAGGTTATTTGTGCAGATGCCAACCTTCACTGCCTCCTCTGACACTCAGTGCCACTTGATGAGGGCTTTGCAGAGTCCTACTGCCAAAAGCCCTCCACCCTGCTATTTCCAATTACTCTTCCCTGGAACGAACTGCATGAATTATTCCCTTCCTAGAATCAGATGCTACTGTGATTTGATTTGCACAAGTGTGAGATTGTCTGTGGCAGTAGGTTTCTTCATAGATGTATGAAATTAATACCTGTAGTGGAAAGATCTTCAGTTTCAATCTAGCTTTGTTTCATAAATGCAGAACTAATGAGTTCAGTGCCTCTATTAAGCAAATGAGTGTATGCAAGTAACAGATCCAGTAGCAAACTTTGGGCCAAAGATAATAGCTAGAAATATGCTTACTAATTCAACGCCTTAACCTTCCTCTTGAGGTTTCTGTGTTTGCTTATCCATATAGTCTCTGCTTGTGAATTGTTGGCATCATCCATGCCCAAAGGGGAGAAAATTTACAAGAATCTTGTAGAGAACTGATTTTTTCACCCTTTTGGATTTAACTGCACATTAGTTGCAAAACACAAGCAGCTAAAGGTTGTTTTATTTGTATATGTAAAACATAAAAAGAGGTTAAAAATATGTCTGTTGCCCACTGGTTGTTGAAATTACTGCAGATATACCTTTGAAAGATCTAATATGGATTATATTATAATAAGGGCTAGAAATGTCATGAATTTTTAAGGGGGAGTTGTTTTCCTGTTTTTTCATACTTTGAAGTATCTTCTTACACGCACACAACTGAACCACACCATAGATCCTCTGTAAGAATGAATCTCTTACTCAATCACACATTTCAGTGTTCAAAATTAGTGCTTTTTTTCCTATTGTAGTCTGGATTTGTGTAGAAATGCAGTAGGTACGTTATCCACTAAAAGCAGCTATGAGTTTTTCTTCATGCAATGTAATATGTAAAGAGTATAATTTACCAATTTGTAAGGGAAAAATAAAATAGGCAAGGTATCAGATGCTTCTTTTAAGAAGTTGCATAATGAACAAATTTGTTTTATTTGATAAAACTGGGGCAGCAATATACATTAAAAAAATTCATTTACATAAATGACATATTTAATCCATTTCTCCAGATGGCATTGAGAGGTTGCACTAGGAAAGCATAATGTGATTCCTCACACGTCTTACGTGCTTTATAAAGAAACTGTTCAGAGAATGAACAATAGCAGCATTGCCAAAGCAGATAGCTTGTATGTTGGTTTTATCACAATGTATCTAGTTGAATATTTATGGAAAAATTCCTTAATCGAATCATAGAAAAGTTGATTAGAAAGTGGTTTTTTTTGGAGGTCATGTAGTTCAACCTTGTGCTTGAAGAGGGACTACTGCCAGTAGTAGTAGGCCAGGCTCTGTCCAGACAGGTCTCAAAAGCCTCTGGGAAGGGAGCTTCCACAGCTCTTCCAGGCAGCCCCTTTCCAGCAGCACTGAATTGTGGAAAAGCTGTTTCTCATCTCCAGTCTGAACATCCCAAGGTGAAACCTGTGCCTCCGACAGTACTGTAGCAGTACTGGGAAGAGATTGAGAGTTTTGCTCCAATGTTTTTTTGTACCTGTCCTTCAAGAAGTTGTAATTTGCAACTAAAACATTACTTAGCCATCTTTTTATCAGTCCAAATGATCTCACCTCCCTCAACTTCTCACAGTCCATCTGCTCTTGTCCTTGACCAGCTGCCTAACAAGTTGCCTCTAGTATCTCAGTATACCCCTTGATGATGTGGATGGAGAGGACATGCCAAAACCAATATATCTATTGCTGCTCTGTACTTACAAGTGCTGAGTACAGGGCAGTAATAAATTCTTTAGATCTGCAGGACACAGTCATAGCACAGCACACTATAGAGTTGCATGAGCTGTGGTGAGAGCACGTTGTTATCTTCTATTCAGCCTGCAATTGCTGCAATCTTCATGGGCTTCTCATGCTACTCTGTTAACTGGTTGCCAGTCTGTACTGATGCGTGAGCTTTGTCTGCTCTGGTATAGTGTTATGTTTTTTCTTACTGAAATCAATCTCTGTTTAATTCTTATCTTAAAGGCCAGGAGTAGACCATTTAATGACTTATGGTTCACTGAATTTGAAAGACATTCAGAACTATGTTGTTAATTACATTGTCAATGACAGCATATATGTAGTATGAATTCTATGAGTCTTTGGGGATAGAGTTAAATCCTCTGTATAATCAACTAAGAAGCATTACAGCTTTCATCTACACTTCATATAGCATGGACACCAGAAAGTAGGGGAGTCAATGGGAATTTTGAGTTTAACATTTGTAGTTGTCACTGTTTTGAGTGAAGAGTTCTATCACAAAAATGCTGGTCAAAGCATTTAGCCTGACATTTACCAAGTATGATTATCTTTAAAACAACAGTATTTCATAGTCAAACATATTAGAAACAGAATGTCTCAGTGTTTGGGAGAGGCAAAATTTTGGCTGAGCATGAACTTTGTCAATTCAGTTTCTGCCCTGGACAACAGTTAGATCTATTCAAATCTAATAATAATAATAATTCAAATTCTGATAAAATCTAATCTTTCGTTAATGTGTTAATGGTTGCTTTCACCAAGGATGCCTGATCAAGGAACAGGCTCCACTCCTGTGTGTCCTAGAGTCTTCTCCTTCATGTATTTCAGATGACTATCACACTAAGCTCTATAGGATTCAATGCTGTTTTTCCTCCCTATCATTGTGTACCCTGGACTGGTGTCTGGGCTTTCACAGCTTCCGGTGCCATCACTGCTATGAAGGTACTTAGCAGCAATGCTCTGCCATATCTCACTCAAGTAATGCTATTTAGTCATGGAGGGGAAAACTATGGATGTTAGAGGGTGAAAAAATGTACAAGAAAACAAGGACTCTGCAATGCAAACTCTCACCCCTCCTGCGTAAAGGAGGGAGTCCTCCTTTACATAGGAGGGGTGAGAGTTTGCAATTTTCTTCATTGGCTTAATGTGTGTGTTTTGGTGAACCTTTGGCTTCTGTCTGACTACTACAAGACCCCAGAAAACAGCTCTACCTTAGCAAAGGGTACCGTTTCAGCTATACTATCATCCATGATGATCTTAGACTAAAATTATAAAAAACTGCTGACAACCTAGAAGCTGAAGTCACTATGGTATATAAAAATATGTGTCTATGATCTGCATTGGCTATAGAAAGCTAGAGGATGGGCTAATAAAACCCATTGGTCCAGATTCAATAACATGAAAAGTTCTGTGACACTCTGGGAGAACATATAATAAATAATAATAAAAATAAGCAAACATGCAAATTAATATATATTTTAAAAATCTCTGGAACATGTTGCTGTGTAAATTTTTGACACATACCAGTTATTTTGCACTGCTAATGCAGATGCCCTACTTTTGTGAACCAACTTCAAAAATGTGAGGGTTTTTCACTACAGCTATTAACTGACCAGTCTTCTAAGACCAGTCAGTAGGAAATCGTCTATTCCATTTATTCCTAACTTTCTGGAGAGCTCCCTGATGTTCAGCTTTGCTCATTTTCCATTTCACAGACTGAGTTCACTTTAACTGAAACTGCCAAGCAGTAATTCAGTTCTTAACTAGATTTGTGGTGGTGAGACAGAGGGTAACATAAAAAGGCAGAACTTATTGGCACGATTCATCATGATAGTTTATTGCACACTTGAGCCTACTGGGCAGAAAATATCATTAAATTGGGAGATGTACCAGAGCCTTCTGAATCTGGCAGGATGAGTGCCTTAAATCTCATGAGGTGCTGATGTGCTCAACTCGCATTCAGTCCCCCTGAATGGTTGCAAGAATATAGGTGGTGTTCCAGGTCAAGCTCTGCAAGGGAGACATTTGGTGTTGAGTTCACACTCTTAAATATTAATATGGAGAAGGCAAATAGTCATGGCAATGATTATGCTTACCTGTTATTTTGAGAAATGGGGCGTAACCCCATCTGTTTGGTTACTGAGTGTCATACACTGGATGTAACAAGTGTCAGCCTCTGTAAGGGAAGTTCAGAATCTATGTTTATTTTTGAGTAGACAGGTGGGTAGTAGTAACTAGTTTTATCAAAACACAACTAGGGGTAAAATGTGAATTGCCTGTCAAAATAAAAAGTGAAACCAGTGGAGTTCCTGAAGTGAAAAGAGATTTCTTAGTGAAAACTTACTGAGAGGATGGAAGAATTAAGTGTAATTGTTTGTGAAATAAAAAACTTTGGGAAAAAAATGCCTAAGCAGTAGGTACAAATAGAACCCAGATAAGGAAATCCCTATTGCATTGTGGGATCATGAGAAATCTGGGAAGTTTCTGTGTTATCTTTGGCCCAGCTGTCAGCTCCAGTGTTGTTACGGTCTGGAATCCTGAAAGGGAGCAGGGATTTCACAGTCGAAGTGGGTCGACACTGGCAATTCTGTGATCATGAATGTACAGAGGCGGGGATTGCATTTGAAGAAGAAAAATTAAGAAGACAACCTTACTTAAAAGTAAATAGCTGCAAAAGAAATTATACTTGCAAAAATGCAGGATATAGTACCAGTAAATTTCATAGTGTAAGCCAATCCAAAGCTTTCAGTGTACTGAAAAAGTTGGCATTGGAAAAATTTTGAAAGCCAATTAAATTGCAATTTTTAAATTATGAAGTCTTCATATTCAAGCAGTTTACACAGGAAACAGCTTATTTCTGGATTTCTCTTTGAATTTTGTAGGATATTCTTCTCACCATATGTTAGGGGGAATCACGGATAAACCTCAGTCTCAAATCTTTTAGCTTAGTGTCTGCTCCTGTTAACTATTAAAAATATTTTTAAAGACTCTTCTGAAATTCCTTTCAAGAAAACCCTAACAGAAAGGTAACACAGTGTTCCTCTTCTCTTAGGCAGTTTTGCAGATGTCTGTTTCTACTTTTTTAAGCTCTCATCTTTCATAAAAAAATGCAGTCACGAATATATGCACACAATGCTTGAATTTTCTGATAATGTGTATTTATTTGTATCCAGAAATACAAATGTTGGGATCAAAATACGAATATAAATAGTATTCTAGACGCACAGCCCTACTCCTTAACACAAAGTAAAGTGGAATGGATGTGGTTGATAAGGGAAAGTTGTTGTATGAGAACTTGAGGAAATGAAGCACACGGGTGTTTGACTTTTCTGTTTAGGTCAGTCTGGGGAACCACTAGGATGGCTATCTAACTTAGAATGACATACTGGTACTAGTGCTACCTGTATTATTCAAGGCACATTGGGCACATAATTGTACTTTCATTTCACTATGACATCACAAGCTGCACTGCTAGCAAAGAAATCACACACCCCTAAGAAAAACTTAGGAAGGAAGGATAATTAGAAATCTAAAATTTTAGTTGTGTTCTATGTGAAAGTTCAATTTGGCACATAGTTGGCAGTTTTTATGTGGTTCCTAAAATTGCACTCACTTAAAAGTAAAAAAAAAATAAAATCCATATGTTATCATTTTGGCAAAAAAGGTGTTTTGAGAGGAATGTACTGAGAGTTTAAAATAGGATTACATGAAGCGGTTGATCACTGCCTGTGATAGCCACAGGCTGGGCTCAGATTCCCTCCAGCCTAGTGCTTCTACTTGCGGCAGCCACATGTTGGCCCACGATTTATCGCTGGTATTGCATGTGAGCGTGGATGACAATAGAATCTCAGGACTCCTTAATGACTACAAAAGAGAATATGGGGGACTGATACTGTAATCTCTCTGCACAAAGTTCCCACTGTAGTTCAGAGGAGCATTGTTTTGTGGAAGGCTATTCTGAAACCTTTTTTCCTTTGGAGTACTCTGTCTGGCAGTGGCATACTTCCCTGTTCTGCCTGTGAGTTGCAATTATTTTACCATCTTTCCATGAGTTCAACGGCAGCTTGTTTTTTAAGGACCCCTGCTGTGGTTTCAGCCAATCCTATGTGATTTGTAAGTATGAAATAGACTCTGTAGCATGCTCTATTCCACATTTGTCAGCAGTTTTTTTCAATCACTAGTATTGTTCTCTTAATACGTTTTCTATTAATGTACAACTGAGAAATTTTGGCATTTACCTGTTTTAGGCTTCACTTTCAGTAGGTAAACTACAAGTCTCACTTGAAGCACCTAAGTTACAAATCTGCTCTTCACAAGCTTTGAAGCCAGTCAATGGATACTCAGCCCTGCTAGAATATGATCCAAAGCTCCTTTGTTTTGCTGGTAAGAGTATTTTAACTTAAACCCTCCTTCTGGTTAACAATCTTGATTGATGTGGAAGTTTTTGACAGATCCAGAGGCCCTCTCTTCAGAACTTGTAATCGTAATAGTCTCTGTAACAAACAGTCGTCAGCTTCACTGTGGATATTCCATTCTTTGTATTTTTGATAATACATTCTGTCAGTACAGCTTCATCTCTCTCAAGCACTGCCATAGGCTTCAAGACACTAAAGAGATGACAGGACGGTATTAAGCACTGTAGTAAGTGCTAAAGGCAGCACCTGGGTTCCCATAGAAGAAGTTCTGCAGGCTGGTTTAACCCTTCAAGTAAAGCTGAGCTACAAGAATGCTTCCGTGACACTAAAGAGGCTGCTGCGGCTCCTCTGGCTAGTTTCATTCATTACTTAGATAAAAAAATACCTGGCAAATAACTGACTACATCACTGCCCAGTTTGCCTGGTTCAGTCCTTGAGATAGCATACCCCCAGACATATGAATAAACATAACCACGTCTTCTGCTGTCTTATGTCGTCCTTCAAAAATAACAGATCATTACGAGACAAAAATGCACATTTTGATAAAAAGTATAGAATTCTCAGGTGGCCAACTCTGAGGCACTGAACTTGATGATGAATTTTATTGTCTAATTCCACATATATTCTAGGAAAATCCTTGAGGACTCCAGATGTGTACAGACACTGACTTGAGGACCCAAAAGAAAAGAGAAAAAAGATAAAATAAAGTGAAGTTTGTAGAAAGGAATACATCATCACATATCTTGGTTATCTCCCTTGAGGAATATCGTCAGACACTAACCAAGTGTTCATAGTCAGTCACATTCCAAAATCATTTAAAGCAACAGCTGCTAGATATATTGGATGATTAGAACAATATTTATCCCTATTCAGGATTAAGTTGTAGACAGCATTATAAGGTAGCATATCTCTTTGAGTCATCCACCATGTATGGTGCACAAAAATTTCATCTTTAACTTGTCAAAGCAATGCAGTTTAAACAGAGATTAATTTTTTTCTATTAAATTGTCATTTCAGTTTAGACATAAAACATAGTTCTGTTTCCAGTATATAAAACTCTGTCCTAAATGATAAGGAAAGCAGATTCTCTGTTTGTTTGCTGTCCAGAAAAACGAAGGATCCCAGGTGATAAGGCAAAACTATTAAGACCACTGACTCTTGAAAGAAGGCCTTCATATTTCGCATATAAGAGTTCTATATACTAGAACTCTTCAAGAAGGCAATGAGAGGATCTAAAATTAACTCAGGGGAGAGAAAAATAAAAAGTTCTGAAGGAGAAAGAACCTCACCTTTCATCTGTAGAAATGCATTCCCAATGGATAATTTGGTTTTTGCCTATTTTAATCAGTTTTCTGGGAAGTGACCTGGATGAGGTAAGTATTGGCCTTGAGTTTATGATCTGCATCTCTTGGTGGAACAAAGTTGCTGAGTGAAAAATAAAGGATTCTGGTAAACTGTTGAAATCGCACTGCAGTTTTCTTGCTACTTTGGAATTGAAACCTATGGACTGCTTGGGAAAAAAAAAAAAGAAGGCAAGGCAAGGCAAGGAAAGGCAAGGCAAGGAAAGGAAAAGAATACTCAATGTGTAGGTTGAGATCTAGAAATACTGGTCACACATTGGTGCTCAAGAAGAACTCCAGCAAGGTCCCTCTTTCTAACTCTCAGGCCAGGAATAGTATATCCTTAAATATCAGGAAAGGCTAAAGGCACTATTGTAAGAGGCACAAAGATTTCACTGTAAGCAAGAAGAAGAATATACTTTGAAAAAAATAACCTGTGTAGGCAGCTAAGATTATGGAATATGGCTTGCCTTTTCTTAATGCTTTATGGAAACCCAGAAAGAGCAGCCAATAGGAAAAGTACAGTCTGTTATGGACATCCATTACAAGTTGCAGTGGGTGCTTTGTTTTACAGCTTCGAAGGTAACACCAACTCTCCAGATTGTGAGGCCAATGAAATGTATCTTAAAATATTAAATCTCCCTTTCCACAAAGTCAGCAATATGGCAGTTATAGTCTTTTTGGAGATGTCTTGAACCTGATTGCTTGGAACATGGGCAGGGTAGAGTAATTTTTCTAGAGGTAAGGTGAAATTTGGTATAAAAAGGAGATAAGCATTCTTCCCTTCATGAAATGACTGAGTAAAGTGAGTTGTGATAAATTCATATGGTGACATGAGGTACTGAGACACATTAGGGTTGCAAAAGTGTTTGAGAGAGCTATCTATCCAAATTATTTGGCAGGATGCCTCCAGTTCCAGAAATATAATTTCCTATCAGGTAAGGGCTCATATGTCATTGCTGTTCCAGCTGATGAATGTGCAAACCACCAGGTTTTTGAATTAGCTGTGGGTAAGTGGTGGGAAGAACTGAATAAGAGGAGTGGGAGAGATAAGAACTGCACAATAAAAAATAATTTCTTCCTCCCTTTTTTGCTTCATTACTCATCACTGTCTCCATGAAGATGGTTCTTGCTTTTTTTATTTTTTTAATTGATATATACAATAGACAAATATACAGTTGAGAGTTGATAAAGGAGGTTTTATCTCCTTATCTTATGGGAACATCTAAAAAAGAAGTAAGGTTATCAAAGTGCCTGAATTTTTTTTAAACTACAGCTGCACTTCTTGATTAGAAAATTACATTAAAATTGTCTGGCATACTTCAGTTCCACATTACTGCTGGACATGGAGCCAGCATAAACTGGCTGCAAGTTTTTATACACTTATTCTTGGAAGAATGACTGTAAAAGAAAGAGCTGTCAGTATGTTAGTCATCAGGGCCAGAAGAACCAAGAAGACTTAATTAACCAGAACAGTATTTTTATACATTCTTAATCGCCTTGAAAATGCTGCCCACAAATCAGGAAAACACTGTCCATTGACTTTTAAATGAAGATGGTGAGTAAGAGGCTTGACTTTAGATCTTCCTGGGAAAAGCTGGTTAGTTAAATAAACCCTCACAGTCTTTTCTGTAACTTCTGAAAGGCAGGAATGTAGTGTGAAGGTATTTGACTTTGTGGCTTTACATACATATCCAAATGCATTTCTCTAGTCATTTGTGTTTGCCTTCTTCCATTCCTTTTCCTTACTTGGAAGGGTAAAAAGAAGTACTAAATAACAAAGAGAAGTAGTTGAATAAATGAAAGTCTTAAATATGAAATATTGTGATAGCACAAAGTATTCCAAAATGCTAAAATTAGGTGCTTCTTACATTTCTCATGGGGCAGTACACAGAAGCAGTGGGGTTTTTTCAATTTGCAAAAGAATATCTAGAGGTTAATGAGAATACTCTTACTACTACGGAATAATATGGCACATATACAGACCACATTATCTAGGTGTTTGGAATAATTGCATTTTGAATGATGTAGAATCTAGAATGTTTTTTATTCCCTGATCTGTGTAATTTTTCAGTGATTGACAAAACACTGAACAATGAAGCAGAGAGGGTAAACCAAGCAACTAGGAATAAAGAGAGGAATGTATTCTGAAACCTGCCAGCCTGCGTCCGCTTAGTGTATACGTAAATCAATTTTTTGCAAATAACCCCAGTGTAGAGTATATTGCACAGTAGAATATGTCCTCTGCTGTCAGTGTAAGAGCAGAAGGCAGATTCTTTCTTGGTTAGGAAAAAAGTTAAATGATATGCTTCCAAATTCCGTTTATGAAAGCACTCAAAAAAAAAAAAAAATAGAGGCAATGTGAATGGACTTGGTGGAATCGGTCTTCCAAGAAAGGAATGGGCAGCCATGAGCAGAAGTATAAGAAAAGTATATGCTCATCATCTAAAATGGGAACGTTCCGCACTTACTCCCAGGACATTCACTCAAGTATGCAATTGCTAAATAAACATCAGTTTAACTTTTCAAGATCTAATAGTGGCTGGCACATTCTTGTGCCACATTTGTCTCAATACTCTCACCAAAATTAATTGATTGTGCAGAGGGTTTGCAGGATCATGCCCCTAGGGGATGACTCTTTCCATTCTTTAATGTAGGCTTGAACTGTTTCCAGTATTCTCGAAAATACGGCTGAAGGTGGCTGTTAAAGTAGATCATAATTAGAGACCAGGACAGTCAACTTCAATTCAGCTCCCATCTTGCACCTCTGAAAATGTAACTCTCATGCTTAAATAAAATCCATACTTTCAAGTACAGGGCACGGAGGTTTACAGAGTAATAGATTTTACAGAGTAATTTGCTACTGAGAGTTTGCAAAAACTTCAACATATATTTTGAAATCAGAAGGGTATCATTGGTTTAGAAGACATCAGATTGGGCAGATTTTGCTAAAAATAAGATTTTGATCCTGCTCTCAGAGACTTCTCTGTGCTTCTAATTTGAATTTTGTCAGTTCTTAGAGAAGTGATTTTTCTCTCTCACCTAAACTCAGCTCTGTTTGATATTTTAGATGAGTGAAAAATGGAAGAATTTTAAAGAACTACAGTTAACTTTTGTGTTAGTATTTTTTTTTTTCAATTAAAAACTCACTGGAATCACAAAGCAACAGCAATGACAGACGGTGATGTTTCAAAGAACATGACAGCATTTCTGTTCCATTGCATTAGTTTTAGCTTGTTTGCAGGATTTTCCTTCTGATGAGAAAAGGAACTGCTTTTCAATCAGAACCAATTCTTATTTTTTTTAATCAAAAACTATGTGGAAGAGATACATTTTTTGAGATGATAAAAAAATTATCAGGTCCTTCAGAAGAGGAAAAAAATAGAATTTTAGTTTTAGGTACATGTTTTAACTTTAATCCTTTGTAACCATTTGTCATCCAAAGGGTAGTGAAAAGCCATTGCTATTTAGTTTTGAACCTGGGTTTTTTTTGTATAGGAACAATTATTGAGACACATCTGTAAAAGGTATCATCTAGTTTAACACTGTAAAACTACATAAAAAAAATGGGTAGTTTAAGAATTCAATGGTCAAAAGCTTGAAAAATACAAAATAACTTTTAAGGGCAAAATATAGTTGGTATAGTTTAGGAAAGAAATGAAAACAACTGTTTTCTACATGTGGCAACTACTCCATTCTTAATCCAACAGTGACAGTTGTGTCCCTGTAATGCACTATTCAAATCAAGTGTTACGTCTTCAGCTCAAACCCAGGGAACAACTGCTGTGAGTAAGGACTGCAATACTTAGCTTTATAGAAGGAACAAAAATGTCCTTTGGCACACACAATTTTCAGTTTTGTAAAACAGCTTTGAGAGAAAAAAATAGGAATGAGAGAGAGCACTTTTTAGTAAATCGCAATCTGAAGAAAGTCACATATCCCTAGTGCTATTATAGAGTGATTTTTACTTGTGGCCTATCAACTATGATCTGCTACAATAACACAAACAATCAGGAATCTTGCCCTGCTTTGAATACTTTAGAAATCAATGACCATCCTATGTTTAGCCAGTCATAAAAAAGACAGTTAAAAGCTTGAAAAACTTTAGAAGTTATGCCTACACTTGCCTCAGAGATAGGCAAGTCTTTGATTTGTATCAAAATAATAGCATTCTTATAACTCTGCCTTTTCACCTTAAGTTAAAACTGATATATGTAGGTAATTGGCTAATTTTATGAATCCCAGACCTTTGCAGAAATTGACGTCCATGTTTTGATCCCACCAGAGACATTTCTTACTGTCTTTGGGTGGTTTCTCTATAGCAAGGAGATCACCGGTGAAATATTTCCCAAAATCTATGAGACATAGCTCAAGTTTAAATACAAATGAATGGTTTCACTGGCTTTAGCTTATTTGCCAGTGCCAGTGGATGTTGCTCTGAGCCTCAGGGATATGGCACATTTTGAAGAAAGTATGGGAATGAGGAACAAAAATTACATATTTAGTCTTTGCCTGAATTGTGTATAACTTCTATGCCAAGGGAGAATAGTAGAGATTCTAGTATACAATAATTATTCATAAACATCGCTTACACTACAAATTCAACTGAATTTTGTAAGAATCTTTTCCTTAAAATGAATAGCAGTAAGGAGAGATTTCTTCCGTGTTTTTCCTTTTCAGGCAATTATATATCAAAATTCTTCATCAGGCTCTGTGATGGTGAAGGTTAATGTGGCCTTTGTAATTTGAGATGAAACTGACCATGTCCTTCACTTTTTCTGCGCTTTCACCATCCCTCCGCAGTGTGAAAACACAGCAGTCTTCACCACTACAGGCAACATTTAAAGATAGAGGTATCCAACCCAGTAAACCAGGTTAAATAGCAGGAAGGATGTAGGAAAAAAGACCCTAGAGTAAGAGTCCAGTTCTAATATGTCTATGTGAATCCGTCCTCTCCTCCATGAGCCTGATTTACACTCTTCGTAACAGCAGAAAAAGCTCTGGCAGTCTTTCCCATCCAGACATTCATAGACGCACGCATCTTCAAACTCTTGCCAATACATGGCATTGTTCAATGTGATGACTGTAGTTGGTGGTCTCATATCTAGTACAGAATAATTCTGCGGAGAGAAAAAGAAACCATCAGTTTGATAAGCTTCCATGGATGATGCAGATCACATTTAATAGTCATGGGAAAAAAATCATAGGTGCTGGGAATAATAAGAATTTTAGATTCGGGGAGCATCTTTCTTTCCCTCAAAAGATGCCTTTTCAGGTTAATTTCCATAGAGAGATTGTGAAGTGACAAGTTAAATGATTCTAGCTGTATTTTATACAGGCTAACTCAAAGCACGTATTTCCTAGTAACCACTATTTCATACTTAGGTGTTTCATTTATTTATTTGCTTGTGCAAATCTTATTTGTCATCCGCTTGAAACACCTGCAGCTACTGCATTGAAGAATGCATACTGAGAAGTATGGAAGATGTCCCCCCTCCCCAGTTAATTACAGAACAATCTCCACTTAGTATAGCTGCCTTCAGTGCCTCTGAACTTCACCATGATTTATAAAAACAGGTATGGTCAGCAACAGATAGTGATGATTTCAGTACAGGATTTCAAAACGCCATCGCTAGGCATGTCCCCTTAGTGCTTATCACATTAACCATGCTCAGAAGTAGGGCATTTTGACATCACACATCGTCACAGTACCACTGGTACTGTACTCTCCTTCTTCAATGTACTCCCTGTTCACACTTTTTCAGCTTTTCTGTCACACCACTTCCTTTTCATGAAAAGTGCTTTTCCACAATAGTCTTCTTTCTCATCAAGCCACCCGTTCTATCCTCACACGTCACCTCCTCCGCTGGCATCACTAGAAAAGGTCCCATCAGCTTTGCTGCCTGTCTACAACACCCTGGCAAAGCAGACTCCAAACCCATGAGTGTGATTTTCTCCACCTGGGGGGCCCTTCCTCTTCCTATGATTCCGCTGCCTTTGTCTGCAGGAGCATGTCAGGCGTACGCTAACAAGCTAGTCATGCCCCTGCATCATACTTGCTTGCATTCTGGAGGGTGCTCTGGGCCACTCTTCTACACTTACTGTACAAAATGCACATTTCCCATTGAAGATGTTGGGACTTGCCTGAAAACTTTCACTCTGCATGTGAAAAGCTCAGTGATATGAGTGATATCCCTCAGTGAAAATTTTCCTTTTTCTATTGACTTTGTTTTCTTTCTACAAATTCTTTGGTTTGACACAAAATAAAATTACCCACCTCGTTAAAAATGTCAGTCCCTGACCTAAGATCTTGATGTGGCTTCCCTCTGCTTAGATGTTAGCATCTCCAACATAGATAACTATATCTGAACAACTGCCCTGCGGTATCCAGCCAATTACTGCTAGGACACAAGTCATCTTATCATAAGTAGATGGCTAAAATCCCTCAGGTGCATTGCACTGTGGGCTGTAAAATCTTCCAATTCAGAAGTAGATTATTGCAAATATATTTGTTCTGAATGCCTTTATCTCTGAGGTGACACAAATTAAGCTCTTATGGTCTTCTCTCTCATTTTTAAAGTTTCAGATGGCAGGTATCAGAGTTTTCAAATGTGCTGTCACATGAAAAAGGCCTAAGACTATTGCACAAGCAATCATTTTTTTACTGCAGCCCTTTGGAGAGAAAGATGATGTAACTAAAGTATACATGGAATTCTTCTATACCCTTGCGTGACATACTGTTAGTTTCTTCCAGGCTTTTATGAAAAATTTCTACTCAAGGACTGAAATTTTCTATGCCTGGCTACAATATTTATGTTAAAAAAAAAGAGAAAGATTGATTTTCATCTTTCCAGACAATTTTGGTAAGTGAAGAGAAATAAGTTCTGCAAAGGAAACTTTCTATCAATCTATCAATAGACTGGCTTTTTTGTTGTTGTTGTTGTTGTATCAGCTATCTGCTCAGCACAGAAGATAAAATAAATGCCACAGGGAGATTAAATTCCACAAAGAAATTAATCTGATTGCTTTAAACTCTGTCAGCTAGGAGGAGTCCTGAAGTGACTAGATAGCAGGTGAAGGTGAAATGGTACCCACTGTGTCCTGTGAGGCCTGCTGAGCTGGGGTTGGGAGGAGAGTGGTGTGCACACAGTGGGCACCAGCCCAGTACCACCTGAAAGGTCTATCAAAGCAAGATACTTCCCAGGTGCCTTGAACAAGGCCGTTCAGATGCCATGTTAATAAAATTATTTCAGATAAATTGTGTGTTCTCTATGAAGAAAAATAAGGGGTGGAATTACTTCACTACAGATTTACTAAGATTGATAGATTTCACTTTTTAGGTAGTATTACTACAAGGCTGGAAAAGACACAAGGATATTTTAAGAGTCAGCGACACTGCTTATTTTATCAATTTATGCTATAATTTGAACATGGAAATTATTTATGTATACAACAAGGTCCTGTTCAACATCTGTCTTATAGTGAAAAAATAAGAGTAAAACAGTTGAAAAGGATGGATAATTTCCAAGCATATCAGACTAACTAGATCTAGACAGAGATTAAATGTTAAATCCTACCATCATTTTAATTGTGCTTTTTTGTTTGCTTGTTTGTTTGTTCGTTTGGAACAAGGAACGTGCCACTACCCATTCAATGTGCCTTTTAACTTCATCTTTCAGAAAAATCTGTCCAAGGAATGACAGCAGTAGAGTAGTAGCACATGTAGAAAGTGCAATGCTTGCTGTAAATCATTTGTTGTCAATGACCAGGCTTTCAATGTTAAAATGCGTTCTTTAAAAAAGTTGTAAATCTCATGGGGAAAAAAGCATGTAACATTTTTTGTAAAAGGTAAGCTAGTAACATGGAGCTAGCAGTTGTAAATGAGAAGCTGTTCTTATTTGGATCTGATAGCTGGGAAGTAGGCCATGCAACCAGCTGATTAATTAGCTCTCTACATGCTTTATATTTATATATATTATAGTTTGCATTCCAGTTTCAGAATTCATACAACTTAGAGGCACAATTTGCACTCAGTTTCAACTTTATTACTATTTTACATATATAAACTGTTATCTAGAACTTTAGAAAGTAGAATTATTTGAAAATCCAGCTGAAAGCTTGCTAAAAATTTTACAGATATGCATAGCTTAATTATTTTCTCTGAAATTCAGTTAAAACTCCATATAAGTTTATGCAATAACTTCTTATTGCTTATTTCATAAAATGTAATGAAAAACTGCATTATTATATAAAAAGACAAAATTTCTGAGGTAAAACTAACACAATATTCTACACTTGACCATTCTCCCTCCCAAATCATTTGATAATTCCTTGCAGAAAGAGGCAGCTATGTTCCTCTGCCACAATCAAAACCAAGATGACCCTTTAACTAAAAAGCAAAACATTATTTGTAGTCAAGTCAGGGTAAAGCATAACAACATTACAGCTTTCTCAGGAATTATTGCAAGTAAAGATCAGCAATGCATTCATGCCTCCATTTCTCTGACTAAATAAAGTAGTTTACTTACCATCACATGACCAAAACTGACATCAGGTAGCTTAAATGAAGATAACAAAAGTATTATTCAGAAGAAAACATACTTATTGCTTCATATGCTTCCAATGTTCAATAGCATTCCTTAAACCAAGCCTTTAAATGTATTTGTCCATAAAACACTTCATACTGAGTATTCTATATATTCAGAATAATATTCTGTAGTTTTAAACTCCATGAAACCTCAGTGGAATGCACACCTAGTTTCCATCCACTTTAAACCTTTATTCAAGCCATTACTTTTATTTATTTAGCAAACAATAACAAAATGAACACTTGTTCTTATGTTAATTTAAATCTCATCTGTGTTGCAAGCTTACCCTGATCTTCATTCACATCTGGAAATACATCCTACTTACAAAGCTATTCATGACATTTTCACTCATTCTATAGGATGGCAATTTTACTTTGATCATCAGCAAGTTCATTTTAATTGTCTCATATGTTCTGTTAACATTTTTTTGCCTTTTGTGTGTAATGCCATTTTTATAAGAAGCTATTAGAAGTTTAGTGGAGTTTTCATTGACTAAGTCTATGGCTTTCAAGGCCTTTTCTAATTCCATATTCATTTCAGCTTCTGCTTCATTAGCTCTTCATTCAATCATTTTCTATAGCTCTTCATTCAACCCCTTTTTACCTTATGACCTATTATTTCCTGAATTTAGCCATCTCTCTCTTCAATTTCCTCCTTCACATTTTTCAAATTTGTTTTTCTGTTTCTGATTCTAAATGTCCTTATTTCCGCCATTATGCAAAATGACATCCAACATCTCAAACACATAAGATTCTCCTCTGATTTTGAGTGCACAGCCCACTTCCCCTTCCCTAGGTTTACACTGAGTTTTTGTTCTCCATTATACTGCACCTTCTCATTCTCATAGTCAGTTATGATGTACACCTCTGTTTTTGTACTTAGGAACAGTCCCCTGTGCATGGGGCTAAAACAAGTGCTGGTTCCCAGTGGAGACTTTGCAATCTCATCTGTAAAGTTCATAAATATTTCTAGACCTGAAAAGCCATGAAATAGCAGATGCATTTGAATATACATTTATGTGCATGTATTTGTATAACACACTATGCAATCTGTTTCAGTGGGAGTCCTTTATGAGTAGCAGCACAGTAATTGGAGGACAAAAGAGGTGTAGGCAGGGTTGCTGCCTCATGGTCAGCAGGCTGCTTCTGTTGGGAACAGCCTGCACTCAACAGGCACATAACTGCTTCTGCAGTTACTGGTGTTAACTATTTTCCATCAGTTTTCAGAGCAAATCACACCACAAACTGGGAAGAGCTCAGAGGAGTGCAGTATGATGGGATTACAGGCTGTCATTGATTCTCTGCTGTCTGAGCCAGACACATGGCAGAAAAATTTAAATGCTCCCATCTTACCGACTTTTTCTTCTTAGTACAGTTTGGTTTCCTGCAACTTGAGTAGTAATTGAGGGTTGCATACTCCATCAGAGCAGCAAAGACAAATAGAAAGCATACAGTCACAAACAAATCCATAGCGGTGACGTACGAGACACGGGGTAATGACTTTCTTGCAATGGTACTCAAAGTTGTCATGGTCAATACTGTGGTGATGCCTGCAGAGAGAAACTTGGTTTAAATGTCTGCAACATCACTTCTCCATCTTGCAGAAGAATCTTTGGAAAACATGCAAACCCACACAAAACAGAAATCCAACGAGTATCCAAATAATTCATTAATTTCATTTGCTAGTATAAAAAATAATGAAAAATAACATCAGTAGAACCACTAGTATTTTGTAAATACAGATTTTCTCATCTGTTTATATTCATATTTGCAAAAGTGACATTTCCATGCCTCTTGACATGCTTTTCCTTATCTCTTCCTTTTTCTGTTCCTACTTAGGTTGGAGATGGGAGTGAGAGAGGAGAGAATGAAGAATTTTTCAAAGAAAAGTATAAAGCAGCAAAGATGCTAAATCCAAAATAAAAATATAAGAAACATAGAAAACAATGAAGAAAATGTGGCCTTTTTCACAGCAGTTCTGCTCTTAAGAAAAATATTTTGTTCAGAAAAGAAAAAAGAGATGGAAAAAGAAAAGAAATGTCACCGCAAAGTTCTGACTATAAACTTTGAAAATTTGTTTTCACACCTCTGCTTCCCAGGGAGTTCTCCACTGCTATTTTCCTTCAGTGTAAGGAAAAATAGAATCTCATACAAACTTCAGATATAACATTAATGGAAATAGCCTTTTTAATTCATACAAAGCACCACATCTTAGATTGATTTAGCAATAATGAATATAAGGGGAATTACTTAGTGTGAAAAATACTGAAACAATAAAACCAGTCCTAGAATGAAATCTATGGGGTATCAGTTATTTGGCTTCTGATAACTCATATAATTTCTCTTCATTCATGCCTGAGGAATAAAAATCTTTTCATTCCCACTTTGGACTGATGCTTTTAATAATTTCTGCAAGCCTTCTGAAAGAAAAAATAGAACTCCACAATGGCTTAGGAAGAAAAATAAAGCTTTCACTCAAATAGGCCTCAAGAGAGAACCTACTCTAAGAACAACATAAGCATAAGGTAATCTTTCTTTTTATAGTTAAAGTGATATTTTGCAATGGTACACAATGTTTGAATGGCAGGGGATGACTGAAATTACGCCTTATAGTAAAATTCTTTCCCAAAAATGGCACTCTGGAGAGAAATAAATATCTGTGGATTACTTTTGACTACTTTATACTTATGAAGGAATGCCCAATGCCCATCTCTGATTTGTAGCATTTGATGGAAACTGCAGAGATTCAAAAAAATAATCCCCCGCCCTGTTCAAATCATCAGAAAGTCCCTGGAAGAGCCAGGAGGCATATTATTGCCTGGTCTTCAACTTTCTTCTACAATGAATGATAAATAATTGTATTTCTTAAATATCCATTACCCAGAAGCAAACAAACAAACCCTGAAAAATTGCTGAGGAAACACAACTCAGTAACCAAGATAACAATCAGTAAGATCAGTAACCAAAAAAGCAATGCTGATTGGAAGTGGGAAATGTGGATTTCCTACATACGTTGTACATCTAAAAGCTACTGGGAAAATATTTCTGGTTCCTGCCAACTGTGCCACCTTCAATAAAATTACATGTGGCTGCCATGACCCATTAAGCTCTGCAGACCCTTCAGCAACAGTTCTGGATCTAGCTGAAAAAGCTCCAGAGACAAACTTGATGCTTAGCCGTTCGTCACAGTAGTCAACTGAGAAGATGTCCAACTGCAAAAGGTGTTGACTCATTAGTCATGATTTTGCCATTCCTAACTTTAAGTTAATTAGTCTTTCTGTATGACTGTGAATCAGGCAGGCCTTGGGAATCTCTAACTTCAGAAGAACTGATCCAGACTTTGACATACTCTACATATGAAATTAAGTTCCTTAACACTTTCTAACCCACATTTAGATTTCTAACACAAATCTGTCCTTTTCAGAGCTACATGTGCATGCACCAGCTCTCATTATTATACTACATTTAAAAATTTCCTCAAAGCCTATAGTTTTCTTCCAGCACAATATACAATGTCTTTTTTACCTGGACTCAAGGGAAGGTTTTTATTTCCCACTCATCCTGTGAAAGGATCTCAGATTACTTTAAGACACCTTTTTAGTAATAGACAAGAAAGAAAAAACAAAAAAGCAAAACCAGCCCAGTAAATCATGTTCCAAATGTCTCACTGATACAGAATCTGGGAGTTTTGGGTGGTTCTGGACTAATTTTAGCTGATAAAAACAAAGTAGGTTCCACTAAATTTATAGACACAGCAATCAATGGTGTAAGATTTATTTTCATTTTAAGATATGAGTAGTGACCATCCTCAGTCTCTTTGACAAAAAATCACATTTTGCTACCAGAATAGAAAGCCTTGGGGAAAGGAAAGTTTAATGTTATCACAAGCCATCACATTTTCTGGATTATAAATCACATTTTAAATTATAGCAAGGCCATGAAAAAGACTGCTAAGCACATAGGTGGATACATCCAAAGGTAAACAAACATATTTTTACTTGTATTATTTATACAAAATATTTTTATGACATGAAATCCAATAGAAATGCATCATTCTTCATTTAAACTGAGGCTGGGACTTGATTTCCAGATCACACCATAAAAAAGCAATGAGTTTTTGAAATAATAAAAATGCTACCCAGTATATCAATTTCACATCTAACACATCAGCACAAGTTTTAAAATATTAAAATAAGTCATATGGGGATATATAAAGAGAGAAACAGAAAGAAGGTGCACCGGATGATAATTATGTATTCCTATGCACTTAAAAGTTGGAATATACAGATGCACATATATGAATAAATGGCAGCATCCATTATTTCCAAAGAAAATATCTAGTTTCCCTACCCTTGACTCATTTTATCTCTGTTTGTTGAGTAATTTCAAATGCCATAAACCTTGCCAGATGAAATTGTTAAGTATCACTTTGGGGAGGCCCGTATAGTATGAGCTTTGCATCTGTTATTGAAATTCACAATGCTCTTGCCCAAACTATTTCAACAGAATATTAATATCAGACAACTTTGAAGTAACATGGTTTCAGAATTTTCAGGTAGATGAGTGTTAAGGAGCTTACAAGTTTGTGTATAAATGCCGTTTTGTGACATTTATATTCTCTGAGCAAATTCCATGCCAAAGATGTTATTTGATAAATCAAAAAGGATTGTCTGGGAGATCAAATGATGCAGGGATACATAATATATGAGAACTCTAACCTTTAGATCATTGACCTAAACAGATATATAAATTTTTTACTATTTGAAAGCTTCTTACTGGACTACAGTATGCAAAGTGAGGTAGCAGGAGCTTCAGTGTTAGAAACATTTTGGTCAGTGAGGCTCATTTTTCATTTTTCTAAGGGTACACTGATGAGATTTTGGGGGAAAAATGTACTGTTTTTTAGCCATGCCGTCACTCATTTAAAAACTTAATTTCTCCAAATTTCCAGTGTGACACCTGTTTTGATCACTTGTTTGTTTTTTTAGTGAATGAGCTTAAGATGGAATGACAAAGACAGCAACGTTCCTTTTTTATTAGACATCATCTCTATCTTTTACATCAACACATTGCTTGCCTTAATACTTACTGTATTTTCTTTGAAGTT
Organism: Pedionomus torquatus; assembly: GCA_013398155.1. Taxonomy (NCBI): domain Eukaryota; kingdom Metazoa; phylum Chordata; class Aves; order Charadriiformes; family Pedionomidae; genus Pedionomus; species Pedionomus torquatus. The sequence continues at coordinate 148,092 of VZRU01019376.1, read as the reverse complement.
GCTCTGTTAATAACTTTCTAGTCACATCACGTTATACCCATTTTGAAAAAGCAGGGCAAAATTGGGATAAAAGCTTCTGTTTAATTAATCCCCTTAATCTTCAAGGAATCATGGAGTCACAGAATTATCAGAGTTGGAAGGGATCTCTAGAGATCATCTAGTCCACCTCCTCTGCCAAAGCAGGATTGCCCAGAGCACATCACTCAGGACTGCATCCAGGTGGGTCTTGAAGGTCTTCAGAGAAGGGGACTCCACAACCTCCCTGGGCAGCCTGTTCCTCACCGGAAAGAAATTTTTCCTCATATTTGAATGAAACTTCCTGTGTTCCAGCTTGTGCCCATTGCCCCTTGTCCCGTCACTGGGAAGCACTGAAAAGAGTCTGGCTCCAATACAGTCTATTCTTTCAGAGATCATAACTTTTCTGCAGATGCTAGCTATACTAGACTGTGAGCATTGGGGGAATAAAATTTTGATTACCAGAGACAAGCAAAAGCAGCACAGATCATTATTCCCTCCCCGCCCCCTTCACTGAACGAAGGATAGAATAGCCTGGGATCAGAAAACACAGAGGCCTCCCGAAACAAATTTTTCCCTCACAGCTAAATAGCCCAATTGCATTTATTTTTTTCCAGCACAGAAACAGAAATAACTTATTACTTAGTGTTACTGAGAAAGGGGCAAAACCTGTCCTTCATGTAACTGCAGGTAATTGCCAATAGCTTAGGAAATTACTCATTAATTTCAAAAATTAAAATATTCCCCTAATGCTAGCCCTTTACATTAATGCAGCTATACTTGGGGCAGGTTTGGTGCACTGAGTCTCCAGTTCATTTCAACTAATTAGAAGGAAAATTTCAGTGGTTTTGCCTTTGGCTGTGTTACAATTTCACGATGTGCCACTATCCAAATGTGGATGTGTACTCTTGCTCAGACAGATTTATAGGTTGTGTTATAGAAGCAGACCTACAGTAAACTGGGAACATCTGTTTACTGCATCCCAAGAGTCAACAGGCCATTGCCCGTTTGGGAGCAACAGGGCACTTTGCACAAAAAGAGATGATTCGTGTATATATTATTTTCTTGTTATCTGACTTTATTTATAAAAGATAATATTTTAGCTCAGCAATTTAATTCTTCATGGAGTTTTAGGAGTTAGTCATGATAGCCATTAAATATAGCCTTGGAACATCTCATTTTTATGTTCTTACTTGAAATTCATGACCTCAGTACATGAATATAGTTTTTGTCTGATGTGCCCACCAGCTGAGGGAGTCAGGCAGGGAGTCACACTGCTGTGACTAGTGATCTAACCTACTTCTGTGTCTAATTGGAAAACAGAGCTGTGCAGTCTGAGGAATGTCCCTCAGGGACAGGGTATGAACACTGCTTCCAGAAAATTAGTAATGCACTGTCTTTTCTCCATTTTCTCTTCAGCATTACGAAGGACAACTCAAATGGATGGTATGTGATTCAATGCACACATATGGTGCTTCAAAGTCCTAGTTTTAAAAGACAGAGCATGGTCAATCCTTCCTTATCTTCACCGAGTCACCCAATTTAAAAAGACAGGATTTCAGCAGGGAAGGATACTTGAGGTCTGTTTTCCCAGATAAATTGTTGATGCCACATACCTGGAGGTGTTCAAGGCCAGGCTATATGGGGATTTGAATAACTTGGTCTGGTGGAAGGTGTTCCATGGCAGGGGAGGCTGGAACTAAATGATCTTTAAGGGGCCTTCCAACCCAAACCATTATATGATTCTATTGCTCAATTTTCCAGCCATCAGAAACAAGTCTACACAGCCAGGAACAGGCAGTTATATGGCTATTCTGTCCTCACATCCATATCATCTTTGTGCTGTTCTGGAGCTGGAGTGGGTCACAGAATAACTGTAAGTCTTAGTGTCCATTTTGTTGGTGGATCCACAGTATTAAGGCACTTTGGCACTCACATGAAGGGAACGAGGACTGAATATTCCTTTCTTGGAAAATAACCTCAGAAAACTGGACCCAAATGATGCCACATGAAGTATAATGGTCAGAAGTGCTATATTTTTAGTTTTACAAACTCCTAGAACAAATCAAGCTGGTTATGGTCTTGTGCTAATCTCACACAAAATTAGTTTTAATACAGTATTATCTGTAAAGTGTGAATAAATCATGTCTGCTTCGTGTCTTATTACAGGTTCTCTGATACTTTTCTTTCTACTGATCCTGTTGCATAGTTCCAACTGCTCTCAGTTTGGAAGGATGCCTCTTGTCACTCATTAAGAATTAAAGTTGATACAACTTCCTCCAAGGAAGGTGCCTAAGGATTATAGCAGGAATGGCTGGCATATAGCTTCATTATTTAAACAAATTTGTGACTAGTGAGGGAGGTACACTTAGAGCATTTTTCTGGTAACATATTTCTTCTGTCATTCAACTGAAAGTTACTATAAAGCTATTGAAGCATTAAAAGTTTTGGGAGGAAAAATATTTGTGACCTGGGCCTTGTAATCCTAAATAGATGGTCATATATTTTCTGTATGAGTGAAGGATTTAGAAAAAGGGATCAGACTTCTGGACATGTTCAAGGGACTTAGCAGCTACAATCTCACTTGGTGTGAACAGGCTTCAAAGTCTCTTTAGCACTTTGTTTTTATTTTCGCCTCCAGGGCCTTTCAGGGGACTTATGCCAGAAACCACAGCACCCTCAAAAGCGGTGGTTGCTTAGATTTATTAGTGCAGGAGAGACAGAAACAGGATAAATAATTTTTAATGATCATATAAAGGCTGCATTGTCAAACAAGGAGTTTTCCTCCTGACATCAAGTAGAGCAACTCTACATGGTGTTTGAAAAAGAGCTAAGAGAAATGGATTCACGTATAAGTAACCATAATTTCTGGCAAATGCTTAGTTACTTGGATGAAAACATTTGAGAAGTACTCATGACCATTTGACCATTTAGCAGCCACTTAGGGTAGTGGGAGACAGGTGGTTTGTACAAATGGCCTCTTCTAGACTGTGGTTCAATAAAAGCTTGCCAGTACACAGCAGCACTTGGGAACATGGTGCCTGCTGCAGACTACCTTCATGTGTCCTCCAAAGACACGTTTGCATCCCCTGTTCTCCGCTCTTTCCTCACAGCAGTATCATTCTCTCAGACCTGGGGACTCAATTGCTGTAAATTAGGCAGGTCAGTTTTTAATCACGTGTTCTTTCAAACTGAAATGATTTAGGAGGTCCAGCTAGTTGTGTAGGAATAGTGACAGACTCCAGCAGGAGGAAGCAATAAATAACTAGGAATGTAACTTCTACGCTTGGAAACAGACACATAAATCTTGACAGTCTTTCCTTTTTTGCTAGACTGGAAGATTTCTGAATTGGTTTGTATTTGCAGCCCTGGCAACTGCGGTCTGGATTAAAATGTTTTTTCCTTCAGTTCTGATGTACACCTATAATTGACTATTATATAGCCCTCTGTTTTCAAGGCTGGCAAAACCTGCAGGTTTTCCTTTAGACATAAGAATAAATGGTTAACATTTCTAAGTGTTTCCTAAAGCATGATGCCAGAACGCACATGTTGGTCCTGACATGAATGAGCTGCTTGAAAACCTATACAAGCATAAATCTCCACAATCTATGAAAAATATCTATACACCTAGTGTGTTTCTTAACTTCAAGGATTCAAGCTAAAACACTTTGAATGAGTTAATATTATTATATCCCACAGTTTTCTGTATACATAGGACATAATGCCCCGCGGGGGAGAGTTTCAGAAGGGAAGGAAGCCAGCAGTGCAATCAATTTATTCTTCAAAAATGTCACTAAAATATCATAGGGAGAAAAAGGAGACAGACATTAATTTTAGAACATTATGCAAAATAGGTGCAGTGTCATTCCAAAGGGTCAGGGTAGTTTACTTTTAATTACCCTGCTAAAGTCAGAAAACCAGAGGCTTCATTGCTAAGGAGATCAAGATGTGCTAGCAATAATCCACAGCATATAGTTAGTGGTGTCTTTAAAAGAAAGATATTTTCAAGTGATAGTGTAGGAACTACACACACAAAAAAAAAATAGGCAGAAAAAGGAATTATTAACAACTTACCTAGCGCTGTTCTTGCTGGTGTGGCATCTTTTTTAATCCAAAAGGATACCCACGAAAGAACAACTGTTAATATACATGGAATGTATGTTTGAATAGTAAAGTATCCCATTCTTCTACTTAAGTCGAAGTATATAGTCATGACTACATAATCACCTGCAATAATAGCAAATAAAATAAAATATTTGGTGAGATACAGATGATTGTTCATTGAGTTGCTAATTTTTTAAGTTTCATAAAAACACTGCATATGAAATATTTCTTAGTGTTTCAAGAGCATCTGTGCAGCAATGCAGCAATGCAATTTTTGAAAGGCATCTTGACATTCCAGACTTGATATTTCTGAATGGCTCCATGGCCACAAATAAAAGCTACTTATCATTCACCAGCTTCTGTAACCAAGCCACACAAAATCCTTCCTTCTGCAGGCTGTATCTTCCCTGTCCTAATTTCAGATTTGAGTGACTTCTATTATCTTCTTTTGAAATGTGAATCAAGGTCTTTATGGCAAGTGTAGCATGCACAGGAGTACGTCTTTGCATAAGAAGTCATTTATAAACACTAGAGCCTTCATGCTGGTGAGAGAAGTCAGACTATGCTTTTAAAGGACACATCATTAAAAGTCAAGAGTCTTATTTTGTCAGTATTCCTCCATTTCAAAGCAGTTGTGGTCACTTGTAGTATCCATAAACCTTCAGAAGGATCACCTTATGAAGAAAGTTTATTATCCTGCTGGATACTAAATATCATAAAATCAAGAGCCCAGTAAGAGGCTAGTTTACTTCACATTTTATGATCTTCTTCACAGTATCTCTTCTGCTAACCCTTGTGACTCCACAGGGGATAATAATCTGTCCCTCTATCTCTATTCAGTTGAGGCTACCGACCTTATCACCTCCCTCCTTAGTAACAGCTCCCTCAGCTTCATAGATTTTAACTATCTTTTTCCTCTCAGACAGTCAGGGTGATTAGCAATAATGAAACTGAACTGAGATGATTTTCTATACTTTGAATTATGCTGCTGCCATTTCAGATGTGAAGAGTTTATATGCCTGAGAACTTTTATGGAGTTTTGTCTGAGTACATCCGACTTGACCTAATAAATTATATTGCTTCTTGTTACAAGCCTTGACTTTCTAGAATAAAATATTTGCAGAAGGTATCATTTGCAATAGGTAGGTAAGCATGCCCTCTTACAGCAAACCATTGGAAGAGTGAAGAAATTAATAGCACAGAGGGACTGTGTATGCTCCCCAGGGAACATACATACTGCTCATGCAAGTAGAGACATAGTAGGTTTATTCAGACAAATTAAAGCTTAATCTTCTAGTAACAGAAATCATGTGAATAAAAGCATTTAATGGAGCTCATAATTTGTCTATAGTTAAATATCACATAGAAAATAAATTAATGCAGTAAAAATAACTTCCATCCAAAGAATCCCTGAAGGCCACTGCAAAATAAGTGAACTCCCATAAGCTACAAAGTCAAAGGTAAATAAAAATCCAAAGTCTGGATTTGGGGAGAGAAACTTAGAACGATAAGTCAAAAGGAAAAATTTCTATGTGTTAAGTACATCGTTTGATACAGATATATCTGGAAGAGGTTGATAAGCCTGTGATTACTTCCATCATGTCTCTGTTAAATGAATTTGTACATTTTCAAGAGTACTGTGCCAACAAAAAGTGTGACCCCAAGAAGTTGGACAGTCATTTCAGAAGCCTTGTGTATTTGGCATTAAGGAGCAGAGCTTTAATGAAAGAACTCACTGTCGTTACAAGTAGGAAATATTGCAATACATCATGATATAGTAAGCCTTCTGGGCTTTTCACAGGCTGTGGATTATTTTCATTCCACTAATCCTCAGAACTTTTCTCCATGCAGGGAGTGGCACCAGGGAACTGATGTGAGTTAGTAACCATTAATTCCACTGGCTTATTGTTAGACTACATTGGTTCCTGAGTCTGCTTTCTGCATCAAAGAGATTTACACTTCAGCAACTGAGATAATTTCATTGAAACAGGTGTAAGAAGTCAGAGGCTGTGTTAACCAGTGCTTCTACTGACAGAAACTAACCCAAGAATGATGGAAAAAAACCCACCATGATAATGTTTCAAGAATTGTCAAGGCAGAAAGATGAACCAAAAGGACGTCAAAGACTATAGGAAGTGTGTCAAGCCTTTGCGTTTCTCTTACTCAGCTATTGTATCTGGTACTGTGCATATATAGATAAAGTGCTTGAGAATGGTATAAAGCAAAGCAATCGGCAGACTTCTCTTTGTGCACAGTGATATATGACACACACAATTCAAGTACACACACAGGTCACTTCTCCTCCGAATACTATGATCATGATATCCAGCTCAGCAAATGACGGTAGGGATAGATACTGGACAATAAGGTTCTGGGAAAGTAAGGTAGAGTCCCTGCTTCCTGAAAGGTCTCTGAAATAAAACAAATAAACTGAGATTGGGAGAGAAATATGGCATATTTTGACTGTTTTACAAACATGAACTGAGACAGAGATTAAATGACATAGAGTACATCATCCCATTTGGTCATGAACTGATTCAGTATCTTTCAGGTAGGATTCATTTGCCTTGATTTTAGACATCTAGAAGGTAAATTCTACAGATGACCTGCACACTGTGGCCTCATTCTATACTTAATGAAGAGAAATTGGCACTTTTAGTATATGGTTTGTCTAATCTTTTGTTTGTTTTAGAGGTACAATTTAGAAGGAAATGTGCCCAGAACATTTTCATTTCTCTCCTGTGTCTAAATAAGGAGAGTATTTGGCTCAGATGTGGACAAAAATGTTGTAGACGCTTACAGATGATCCAAGAAGGCAATCACACCCTTTGATTCCATGGTGAAAGCTAAATTGGGCTACTCCTGTAGATTCTGTTATTTTAGATTAATAACCTTCTCAAACTTTCAAAATGTATTTTAGCTATTTTCCTCCTTTGTTGCATTGTTAAATATGATGCCTTCATCCTTGAGGACAAACCCAACTCCTCTGCTACTTGGCCTTCCTTCCTTCCTAGATGAAATCCTAGGATAGTGAGTGGCTGCATTCATTTAGCCACTAATTTCACAATCACCTATTTTCTTGTCTGAGATTCATACAAAGATTCTTACAATGAAGACAGCAGACTCAGTCATAGAGGCAGCAGCTTTGCACACAGATTTGTATATTGTACCCTCTGTGTTGTACTCTATTTTATGGGGACACGCTGACAGATAATATACCAAGAGACCGGGAGAACAATTTTATTCAGTGGAATTACTGATGCAAAGTGGAAGTAGGAGGAGAGTTGGCTGGTTCTCCTACAGTACTCCACTCCGACCATGCTTAGCAAGAATGCAGCTCAGAGATGATGAATGTTGATGGCAATGCTTAGTAGAAGGAAATTGCCACTGCTTGATGCAGAGCCCTGACTGGAAGCCCCAGTGTTGTGACTACTGTCAAAAGCAAGCATGTTTCTGCACAATATGTACTGAATGCATTTTTTTAATAGCTATAGTCAATTACAATTTTCAACTAAATTACCACTTCAGTTCTTCTATCCTCAGCCAAATCAACTTCTCTCGAGATTCCTGAAGTGTGTCTTTGCATACAGAAGAGCCAAAAAGGATGTGCTATGGCTACTTTCCTCATTGCACTACTCCAAACTGCGTTGTTATTATTATTATCAAAATTACTCCTTCCAGAAGTAATTATTCTCTATGTACCTAAAAGCACTTGTCCATGGCTTGAAGGAAAGTAGCCATGGTACATACATTTCTGATCTTCTCTATGCACACAAAATAATGTGTACAAAGAAACTCTCCTGTGTTCTAAAGGGCCCGACCTACAATTCATTCCATATATCCTGCAGGCACGAGCAACCCAAAGAGAAAATGCTTTCAAGAACCCTGCACAGCCTCCTTGCTCCTTTGTCAGCCTTCAGAGCTCCACCTGTCATTACTGCCACTGTTAGAACAGGAGCTGGGGCTGATCATGTGACAAAGCCCCGCAGTGCAGACAAGATGGGAAAAACCTCCTTCCAAGCTCTGTATCATTAAATCAGAGTACTTGATTTAAAAGTAATCACACGGTGATTGCCTAGCTAGGGACCACTGGAATAGCTCATACCAAAAATCTTCATTTTGAAACCTAGAGAGGAATTGTACTTTTTAACAGATTAAATAATTTCCCAGGAAGGCAAACTAAGTTTTAACAGAACCATCAGACCATCAATTCACTGAAATAATGAAAATTACCTTGAGGCAAAATAGCAGCCAACCAGTTTTCTAAAATGAGAGCAAAAGATGTTCCTTGAGGCAGCAAACGTGGAAGAACAGGAATGGTGCAGCAATGCTTCCCATTAAACCAAGATGACTGCTTTCTGTGACCCACAGGACTGACATTAGCTTAAGTTAAGGACTTAAAAGTAGGACACTATTTAGAACAATAATGATTTTTAAAGGAAAAACTGTGGATTTTAACAAACAATGCTAGTCTATAGTCTATTTGTTTTGTCTTTTGAAGACTAAGGGCATGGTTGACTGAATTGTCAGAATTTTGCCTCTATTTCTCCAAGAACAGCTTCCTTAAAGGTGACATGTTTAAGCAGAATGCAATTGGTTATTTTAAGAAAATCTTTTTAAAATATAAAATGATATACTGCAAATCATTTATTTACTCAAACCATGCTGTACTATCTTATTACACATTTTCACTTATCCTGCCATTATACTCTGAGGTTAATGAGTGTTACAATTCCAATTATCTTACAAAAAAGTTAAACAAAGAATGACTTTACAAAGACTGCAATGTGAAACTACAATGCACACATGCAGAGCAATTTCAGCATGTTAGTGAAGGTTACAGACTAATTGTCCACCACTAGAAGTGCAGAATAATGAGGAGTGGCAGAATTTATCCATGTTGTTATGAGTTTGATTACAGAAAAAAGCCCTAGAACTCACACAGTGTGTCACAAGTATTATTTTGTTGATCACTGAGACCACAGAGAGTATGCTAAGGCATCTTCCTTATTACCTTACTACATTTACTTAATAGAGAGCAAACTAAATTTCTAATCTTTAGCACTTTTTTCATTAAAAAAATTATTTGTAAATCAAGAGAAGACAATATTTAATCTTGTCATTTGCTCTTGTCATTACTTTACCAGCTGGTGTGTCTGCAGAGCTGCTATGCCATCCTAACATGACTTGGTCTCCAACTAGTCCACATATGAAGGAGGTTTGAACTTTGGAAGATCCAAAATGTAAGCAAAATAGTAGAAGAAACAACTGAATGCCCTTACAGGTGTTTAGGGCTCCAAAAGGAGCTATTATTAAAGCAGAGAGCACAAGGGTGAAAACAGAATTTTGCAGTTCTCTTGAAGAGAAATGTAGAAGGAATGAGAATCATGAAAGTATAATTGAAAATGCCTTTATCTTCTTCAACATCTTTATAAGCAATGAAGAAATGCTGAGGACTTATTGCAGGCTTGTTCTGACTCCTCCAAAATGTGTCAATCAGCATGCATCAACTGTTTTCATTTCCAGGAACGATCTTTGCTCCATAGCACTCTAGAACAAGTGTGTCCAAGCCAAAAGGAAGAACAGAATGGTTGAGATCATGTTGTCACTTAAGGGTTTGTCTTAGATTCCCCTGTGCTGCTCTGGCATTGAGGTATCTTCATGGGGATACCTAGAAACCCAAGATACTGTGCTTGGATGGAAGCATGTATACAGCAAAGAAACTTGTTTGCACCTCGTCCCAAATAAATTGACTGTTTTTGGAGAGGTAAGAGGCCCTTATTTATACATAGTTTCTGCGTAGGCTGCTGGTTTAACCACAAGAAATGCATACAGGCCTTCAGAGTTGCCATTTTTATACATATTGCCATAATAGCTATGAGATGCCCAGTCACAGGCAGGGATCTTATATAATATAGAAGAAAAAGAGAATAAAAAAGGTTCCTGTGTCCAAGGATCTCTGGTTTTGAATTCATAATTGCCTTTGGCATTATCAGGCCATGTATCTGTGTGTATGTGTGTGTGTGTGTGCCTATGTGTGTGTGCATGCACAAGTAAAGCATAGCCCAGATTTGGCTTTCAGCATTTACACTCAAAAAGTAAATTTTCCAGAAATGCATGCACACCATGAATGTCAAATCACTGCTTAAGTTTTCCATTATCATAAGCAAATTACTATACCAGTATCCAGTGAAAAACAGAAACTCAATGCCAACGGCATTGTTTGTGCTTCCAGAAATCATGTTCAATTATAAGTATATACATATTCATAAGCATGGATAATAAAAATCAAATATTGACAGATTAGCATGTGAAAAGCAAAAGCTAGATACCAGGCTGACTGAAGGCAACAGACTTTATAGTCAAGTAAGACCAAGACTGTCCCAACTCATCAAAATTAGAAGATGTTTAGTTGTGGGGTTTTCTTCACGTGTAATAACAAGAGGAATATAATATTGAGGAACACACTTTTACTGGAAGCTATAAATTCTTTTCATCACCCTCAAACAATTTGCATTTTTTCTGCTTATTCTTTCTTAGATAGTGAACTTTCATTTTTTTTTTTGATGCAAGCATTCTTGAAAGATTTTTGTAAAATGATAGATATGTTAAATAAGCTATTGCCTGCTTTTGAAAGGTAATGATTATGTTTCCAGCAAGTAAAGTTATTTTGTTCTCTGATTTTGTCATTTAGTATTAAATCTGAAAAAATATGAATTTGTTCAAAGATCTAATTTCTTTGTATTGATTTTTTTAATAGAATTGCTGGCATACACAAGTTGTATACAGGAACTTTTCATAAGGAACTGAAATTAAATAAACAAATGACCCACTGTTTCAACATGTAAATTCTTTGTGTCCAATAGTTATTTGAAACCTACTAGTTAAGATTTCTTGCACCCTATCCAATATACCATACCAGCACTTTCAAAAGCAGCTACTTTTGATTCAGCTGTAATCATTCTGTGTTTGCTACTGTAGGCCATGTCTTCTGCTAAGTTTCTGGAGTGTTTTGAATGTACTCAGGAGATGGATTGATGTTCATGAACACAACTGACCTCCAAAATTAATCCTAAAAATAAAATCTTGGAAAAAAAAGAAAAACAAATTATGGTGTTTGGTGGCATGATCAGGAATGTTTTAGTTATTTGTACACTTGTGTATTTATACACTTATACAAGCCGTCCTGCCAAATACACCTATTCCTTCTTCTGAGTCTTACTACTGTAATACTCTTCTCCAACAAAAGCTGTCTGAAACTATAGCCTCTTATTCATCTATGCAGTATGACAAGCAACAGGTCTATTATCTTTAGGCATGATGACATTTTTGTTTTAAAACATGAAGTATCATCTCGTATGTTCTTTCAAAATAGGGTACTAGTGAAGACGATGGATTTTTAATTTGGCTGTTGTAAGGTACAATTAATATTGGAAAATCCTCTAAAAAAATGCAGTTCCATCAAGCCACATAATGGGTACAAAAATGCATAACACCATAAGCAAGACTTCTATCCATGATTACCAGTCCAGTTCGATTTCTTCATTAACGTAGAAAAGTTACACACATAGTCTCTGTTTGCATTCATGGATCAGTCTGAGAGAAAATCAATATACAAATACACGCATGCATGATCTGTTGCTCGCTGTTCCTAAGAAGTGTTGATATTTACCATATATAGTTTTTCTTTTGTGCTTGAAGAATAGAAGTGAATAATCACAGATGAAGTAAAAACAATAATAAATTACCACCTCTGCCTATGTCAGTGAAAGTAGATGGAGGATCAGAGTGAAAATGTATGTAGGAATTTATGTAGGAATCTTTTTAAAAAGGATTCATTGATGGGGGAGCTGTGCAATGCTTTTCAAACATAACATTCTTCATGCTCCACAGAGCACCAAATACTGTAGGAGGTCTGAGGATATACAACACTAATGACTCTTTCATTCATTTTGCTCTTAATAAGCACCATATCATGCCTGGGAACTCTCCTGTTTATGTCATCTGTCAATGTTGATCACTTCTCATGCATTTCTAGGACTGAATTTTTTCCTCAAAACAGCTGTTTTTGTGGGAGGAGGCCCTTTTGTACTGAAGTTTGTTGTGAAATCACATAAGAATGGATTTGGTGAGCTTTTGATTTCAAAATCATCCAAACTAGTTTTCAATTAGCTATCAAAAAATCCCATTTCAACATGTTCCAATAAAATGCTCTTTTTTTTCTTTCTCAGTATTTAATTTTACACATTTTTAAAAAATACCAATAAAAGGGCAGTATTTTGCTTGACCAGATATCCTTTTTATTCAATTAAAATGTTCATGAGGTTGGTTTCACCATTGTCACTGTCCTGTGACATCTTTTATATACTCATGGAATGGGGTAACCTGTTTTTTCCTATCCATACTGACATCTAGGCCACCTCAGCTGTCCCTAACATATCCTCTTGTGGCCCAATTTCCTTTGTAATCTTTTGAAAACTTTAAACAGCATCTCATTGTTGAAAGCCTTTACCTGTTGATCATGTTGCATTCTGGAAGAGGCTATGCTGATTATCTGGTCTCACTTTCTGCATTATATGAGATTTTCCTGAAGTAATTACCGCTGCAAACCCAAAAGTTAAGGATAAAGTAGAAAATCTTTTAGGAAGTCTTTCTATTTTTATTTATAAATTTCCAGCAATAGAGTTACACTGTCACCCTTGAAGTTCCTTCAATGTTTAGCTATTCTCAGTGTGAAAACAGGTGGTTTTTTCTTAGTCTGCAGTCATCCAGCATTAGCTCAGACCTTGAATCTTAATACACCTTTGCTAGACTGAAGAACCCTTTCAACTACCCTTGATCTTTCAAGATGAAAACTTATGGTCTCTTAACAAAAGGAATTCATTCCAGTCTCTAATAAATCTTCTGACACTTTTGTTCACTCTACAACTTCTGAAAATAACTGTTGAAGAGCAGCCATCAGAATTAGGTCTTATTTTAATAGCATCTGCATAAGCAAAACATATAGAGACAATATAAATGCTCTTCTTCAGGAGAATAACCTATCTCTGAATACCTATCCAAAATCTGTGCTCAGTACTTTGGCCATATCTTCAAACAAGAAGTATATTTTAAAATAACTATTAATTGACAAGAAATATGCCAAAGCCTACAAACCTGCAGCACCCAGAATAGCAGGTATCCAATTCTGGGAAAGCAAAATCCATAGTCTTCAACCCTAAATAAATTCCAAATACACACTTCAATACTGAATACATGTTCTGAAGTACAGAAATGCCTATAGGCACTTGAATCCAGGCTACCAAGCTATCTGAACTACATTCTACCATGACTTGCATCTATTATCGATCATTCCTCAGCCTTCCTATAAATCCTCCTTCCTATAAATGCAATAAACCTTAATGTTATGATTGTTTTTCCATCAGTAACAAAAATCATTAAATAGGATGAAGCCAGAAGACATAGCATCTCAACAGAAGGCCCCAGTGAATAATGGTTTTTCTGGCTATGTTTTGAATCTTAACAGGTACTCAAAATTTAATAATTTTATATGTGTCACAATGATTTTCTTGTCATCGTAGCTTCTTAATGAAAATGTCATACTGTATCGAGTGACATGTCTTACAAAGGTATATTATATTGCCACAAATGTATAAACTTGGAAGATGATATTGAGCTAGTTTGACAGGATTTAATTTCTATGAATAAATGTTTATTGGTGTTAATTATATTATCCTCTACATTTGTATTAATCTATTCCAGGATCAGCTGTTCCATAATTTTGCTTGAGACCAATGCCAGGATGAAAAGCTTGTAATTACTTGGGTCATTTTCTTTACAGTTTTTTGAAACTGTAAAGGGAGGGAAAAAAGGGGGAATAAAAGTGTTTTATTTCCTCTCAAGCCTTCCTTAAGGATTCACAAATAGGCAGTAGTAATCCCTGTTCAGCTCTTCAAACTATTGTTATGAAGTTATTAAAGGGTATGTTAAGTGAAGAGCGATTTAATGAAGAGCTTGTGTCAGGGAAGTGGCTGGTAACATTAGAACAGAATAGAATAGAATAGAATAGAATAGAATAGAATAGAATAGAATAGAATAGAATAGAATAGAATAGAATAGAATAGAATAGAATGGAATGGAATAGAGTAGAATAGAATAGTAGTAGTTCAATTGAAATGGACTTACAACTATCCTCTAGTCCAACTGTCTGACCAATTTATGGCCGACCAGAAGTTAAAGCATGTTGTGAAGGGCATTGTCCGAATGCCTCAAACACTGGCTAGCTTGGGACAGCTTTGAACTATCATGTTTCCTATCACTGGATCCCAGAGAGAAGAGATCAGCATCCCCTTCTCCCCTTCCCATCCTCAGGAAGCTGTAGAGAGGAATGAGGTTGCTCCCTCAACCTCCCTTTCTCTAAACTCGACACAGAGTCCTCAGGCGCTGACCAAAGGACATTCCTTCCATTCCTTCCATCAGCTTTGTTGCCCTTCTCTGGACATCTTCAAGAGCCTTCATATCCTTCTTAAATGGTGTTATTTTCCACACATAAAGCCAGTAAGTGATACTTGCATTCAAAAAACCTTTAACAGTTTATGTTTTACACTCTAACTTTCTATCTCACACCAAATTGCTGCATGCTACAGACAGTGCTTTTTCAATTAAGAAATTATAAAGGGGTAAGGTTGAGAAATTCCAAGGAATGCTAGTATTTTCAGAAGGACTTTGGTAGCATAGCCCTTCAGATTAGGTACACCTATTTCTCACTTCACATTATAGGTAGATGTGATTTTTTTTCATTACGGAGCTATTTGGTAGTCTGTAACAGATGCAAACTTTCATCTGTTTACTGGTTTATCTGGTAGAATAAAGGAAAATGTTGATCCATATGCATTCATGCTTACTTACTTCCAAGACATTTGACAACTAGGAAAAGGTAACGCCGCTTATGATTAAGTGTGACTTTAGCTCCTTCTTTGCCTACTCAAGCTTTTTTAACTAGATTATTATCAGCCCTTCTTACATTCCCAACAATGACTATTTTGTTTCTTCAAATGCCACTGATATGACCTTTTCAAATATATATTCATAAGTAACCCATCCCTATTGCCTATATTAATTTCCCTAGGTTGTATCTCTGGTATTCATGCAATATTTTTTCACTCACATCCCCTAATGGCTTCATTGCAATGTGCTCTTAATAAATTAATTGTGTGATAAATGAATATTCCTTTTGTTTTCCTGTTCCTACTAGCCCTCTTTCTTTAGCCCTTTTTCTTTTCTGTCTTCCTGATTACCTTGACAGTCTGTTTGGCGCTTCCCAGTTCCTTTGTGATGCATGAAAAAGCCAGCCTAAATTGCATCCAAATCCAACTACTTCTCATCTGTTCATCTCTATTTATGAGTAATAATTTTATTTCTGAACTCCATACTCAGACTTTCACTAGTTTTCACCAGAAGTATTTCCTTCTTTTAATTCAACTCACCATAGACTTGGCTTTTAACCTGCTAATAGCATTTGCTTATAATTGTTAAGGACATTATATCAGAGATTTAGCCCAAGTCTGTTGTTATTGCTCTCCTTGCTGTCTCCAGGGAACTGGCTTTGCTTATTGATGAATTCTCTTTATCTGATATACTGCAGTGTGAAATATTTGCATTGACTTTTTAAGAGGCTTCTGTTAAATTACACACTGTCAGAAAAACACTATCCTGTTGCAAATAAAGAAATAGACCTGTTTTCCGTGAATATCCTTCAGTAACACCTTTTAATTGTTCTCTTTAGTCCTGGGCGAGAGCCTACATGTATTTCTATACCTTCCCTGCGTGATCCAGAATAGGAAAAATGGCCAATAAGAACTGCAGAGAGAAGAATGGACGCCTGTAAAATTCTGAAGAAAGGGGTGAGCAAGGTAAATTCAGGGACATGAAGGTGATGTTTCATTCACAGTTCATAGTTAACTTTAGAGTGGAGCACCTATAGTGCAGAAAGATATCAACATCCATTGATGCCAGAAGTTAATTAGTTCTTGCAAAATGAAAAAGCAGTTCTGTGTAATGAAGCCAGACCAAACTATGGATTTATTTTTCAACTCTGCTAACTGCTTGAAGAGCATATGGTAATATCTTTGATTATTACTCTATAGATTCCAGTTTTCCTCAACTACAAATACCCATGCAATTACCTAAAAATGTATGAGGTTTTTGGGGAGTGGAGTGGCCTGCTGTACTTCAACTCATGAATCATCATTAATCACCTATTCAACTGGCACTGTGTGAAGAGGATTTTTATGTCTGATATGTGCAAATTAAAAGGGAACATGACATGAATTCTAACTGACTGTAACAGTACAAAGACTTGAAAATTCAGCAACTTCAACCAACTCTTTGTAAGATGAGAACAATTTGGAAATGCTTAAAAATGGAAGAATCTATTCAGTTTTTAACTATTTAATGACTGCACTGCTGTGGTGGCTGAAACTACAGTCTGCACATAGAAGCACACAGCAGAGTGTGTGATTTAAAGTTATTTTGTCCCAAATGTTTGCAAAACATTGAGTCTTCATGCTACATCTGTGGGTTTTGTTCACCTGACTTTATTAAATCCTTTAACAGTGTTTACCACAGCATTTTACTGGAGAAACTGACTGCTCATGACTTGGATGGTCATATGCTTTACTGGGTAAAAAATTAGCTGGAAGGCCAAGCCCAAAGAATGGTGGTGAATGGAGTTAAATCCAGTTGGCAGCTGGTAACAAGTGGTGTCCCCCAGGGCTCAGTCTGGGGTCAGTTTTGTTTAATATATCTTTATCAATGATCTGGACAAGCGAATCGAGTACACCCCCCATAAGTTTGCAGATAACACCAAGTTGGGTGGGAGTGTTGATCTGTTTGAGGTTAGGAAGGCACTACAGAGGGATCTGGAGAGGCTGGATTGATAGGTTTAGGCCAGTGGTATGAGGTTCAACAAGGCCAAGTGCTGGGTCCTGCGCCTGGGTCAGAACAACCCCATGCAGCATTTCAGGCCTGGGGAAGCATGACTGGAAAGTTGCCTGGTAAAAAAGGACCTGGGGGTGTTGGTTGACAGACAGCTGAATATGAGCCAGCAGTGTGCCCAGGTGGCCAAGAAAGCCAACAGCATCCTGGCTTGTATCAGGAATAGTGTTGCCAGAAGGACTAGGGAAGTCACTGTCCCTTTATACTTGACACTGGTGAGGCCACACCTTGAATAGTGTGTTCAGTTTTGGGCCTGTCACTGCAAAAAATTGAGGTCCTCGACCATGTCCAGGGAAGGACAATGAAGCTGATGAAAGGTCTAGTACATAAATCTTATGAGGAATGACTGAGGGAGCTGAGGCTGTTCAGCCTAGAGAAAAGGAGACTGAGGGGAGACCTTATTGCTCCCTACAATTACCTGAAAGGACATTGTAGCAAGGTGGGGGTTGGTCTCTTTTCCCACGTAACAAGCAACAGGACAAGAGAAAATGGTCTCAAAATGCACCAGGGGAAGTTTAGGATGGATATTATGAAAATATTTCTTTATAGAAAGGGTTATTAAACATAGGAAAGAAGTTGAGTGACCATCTCTGAAGGTATTTAAAAGATGTGTAGATGTGCTGCTTAGGGATGTATTTCAGTGGTGGTTTTGGCAGTGTTAGCCTAATGGTTGGACTTGATGATCTTAAAGGTCTCTTCTAACCTGGACAATGCCATGGTTCTATGAAAGGGCCAAGTAAGTTTCATTCATGTGAAAGGACTCAGTTAACAATTTGAAGAGCTATGGCCAATGGAACAGCGTAACTATGGAAAAGTTGGAGGCTGGAAATTTGTCATTCCTGAGTACATCTGCTTGCACTGCTTGTTTCTGCATGAACAGCCTTCGTTGCTGGCCCTCACAGGCCTATGACTTGTATCCTTGCCTTGCTTTCATTAAACAACTAGGTGTGAACTGTAGCCCAATGGATGTCTTCTACTGACTGTAGACAAAATAATAGTTGTAGCACTTTCAAAATCACTTCATTCCATTGGAAATCAATAAGGTTCTGGTTTCTATGTCACTTATGCTGCATATTTACAAGGTAATTGGATAAGCACAAGAGAGACTCGAAGCATAGCAAGATCCAGCACCATTCCATGTTGCACCTAGATGAATGCCTTGCTAATACTGACGGATTGCCGGTCTTAGTGGGGTCATTTTGGGACCACTGCTACTGGACATCCACAGCGTACAAAGCCCCTTATGACTCTGTGCACTCCACAGGTAGGCCAACAGACACTTTTGAGAGTTTTCTCCTATGTACATTAGTTTTACACATGTAAACAGGATCTGTCAGTTCTGGTCATCTAATGAAAAGAGTACGGGACCTACATTATTTACATTTCACTCAAATTATGTCTTCTGAAGAAGAAAGTCTATGAATGTTTCCATTTCTGAAGCTCTTCAGACTGCAAAAATGTTTAATGAGGTACTCAAGAGGCAGCTAGAAAAAAACCACTGGCAGTCTTAGGCCTCTGATTTATTTTTTTTTTTTTCACTGCCAGCAGTCTCTTTGCCCTATGCTTTCCTTACGCAGATGAATCTAAATGCAAAATAGGGAGAAAATACCACATGCACAAGATGGTAATGTGTTAGAAACAAACAGCTGGAGAGATATGGTTCAGCCCTGTGAGAAGGAAGCTCAGGAAATTCCTAAATAGGTAGGGTACCATTTAAACAGTATCACACCTTTGCAACCTGACCGCACACATAACAGCCATCACATTTAAGACCTACTTTGCTTAAGAGCTACCTGAGCAGCAGCCTACCTTCAGAAAGAAACATAAAGAATTTTTTCTTATTTTTTCCTCAATAACATTACTGATTTTAGAACTCACCAGACAGACTGGAGAATGAAGTACCTCATTTACACAGGTTGGTTGCAGGTCTTAGGAAGACAATTAATATTCACGATGCTTAGCAGGCATCAACCTGAGGGGAAGAGTTGGCTCCAGGAAGAAGACTAGTCTTAAATTTCACACTGTGAAGGGTGCTGTGGCCAAGTGGTATGCCTAAATCTGTGCTGTCGGCACCTGCTTACTGAGCAATAGCTTTTGGCAGTTCAGTGATTTGCAACATATACAACGTCTAAGAAGGACATTAGACTAGCACAGGATGGAGGTTAGCACTGTGTAAATAGGTGCTTGAGGAGTTTCTGTCAGCAAGGAGTAAAGTTTGCTTTGTACATTTGTTCCAATAAAAAGTGCTTTCAAAAAAACCCTGGGGAAAGAACCAGACATTGTGCCTATTCCTTTCGCTCCTTTCTCTTTCTTTACCCGTCACCACCCCAGCTCCTTTTTACTGCTGTTTACAAAGAGAGACTATTCTTATGTGTGGATTATACCTTATTGAATGAGAAGTGCCTTCCGGAACTGAGTTACCACTGATCAATTACTGTTGCATTTATTGATGATCCTGACTATGACAAGATGCTCCACGTGAGGCTTTATACTTTAGGCAAACAGCCTGAATATTTGGATATTAAGATTAGTTTTCTCTCAGTGTGCTCTTTCTTTGACTACATCATGTGAGCCTCGATTACTGGTAATTTTATTCTTTATCTAGACCTCTGCCGTGCATTATCTCCAATTCGTACCAGGCTGTGCAGTAGGTTTGCAATAGGAATAATGGAAATAAGCATGTTTGTGTCCTGCTTGGGTAAAAGGCGATTGTGCTAAGCCCCTATATGGTTTAGACCTTAGAATTAAGTTTCTATGGCACTACCAAGCAGTTATGGCAAACTTTGGGTCTTTATACATAATTAAGATGCTAATGAGATACTAACGGCTGGTGTAAACTGCCAGAAAATGAATAGGAGAGACTGGTAAAAAATTAATGCTTGAAAGAGCCTGAAGAATCGCTTGTGATTCAAGTATGTTGCTTTTCTATTAATATTTAAATGTATTGTTAGCGCAAGGACAATATATACTGAGAAATACCAAAATACCAAATGGAAAATGGAAAAAAGTGTAGCTGCATTTGGTCAACATTTCTCAAAGTTTTCAAGGATGCAAGGGTCATCTGCGAAAATGTAGTCAGTATTGAATTTTGGCAAACAATACGCCAGCCTTGGAGCAGCTTTCTTTCAGAGATTTCAGAAAGTTTACCTTAAACAAAAGGAAAAAGTTGTTCCACTGGTTAAAGATTTCATGGAACGATTTGTAACCTGCTTTCATTCAAGCTGTTATTTTGGCAAGTATTGTAATTAATGATTGACATAATTGCTTTGGCTAGTTTGGATATAGCACATTTAAATAACTAAAATGCTGAAAAAAAACCCCAAGCCACCTTATTCTGAGAATATCTTCAAATTATTTCAGTAATGAAACCTCTAGCCACTTTCCACCTTGAATCAACCTTCTGCTACCTGGTTTATTTCATCTGGAGCTACCTATCCTCAGGTAGTCTTCATTTCCATTTCTTTATTTCTTTATTACAATATTTTTCTTATTTAAACAAGGTAATATAAGCAATTTTGCTCCATCTCAACCTATCACACAATGTTTTTCCTCTAGCGTACTCCCTCTTAGCCTACAAATTGCTTTGGAAATTATCACTTCAAGAGTTTTCTATACATTGAATTTTAATGTCAGAAATGCAATTTGTTCTTTAAAATAATCATTAATCATGTCTTTCTGATGAAACCAATGGGACCAATGAATAATACTGTCTTCTAAATATCAGCCAGTGACCTATACTCTTGCAAGATAACATGCATGTCTCCATCAGAAATAGCAAACGTAATTAGTTCCCATGAGCACTCAGAAATATCTTCATATTCTCATGGTATCTTTTATGATACTATCCATGAATTATTAATTTTAAGTGGTTTTAATCAAGGTCTGGATGATTTAATGTAGTAGACAGACTTTTGATACAGTTCCACAGATGTGAAAATACATAAACATAAAAGATAACTCTTAGGACTGAAGCAATATATGAAGTTAGCAGCTCAAAATTCTAAGATTATGATTCGGTTAAATTTGGTATATATCTTGTTCCTTGCCATCCCACCCTTGCAGCCTTGAATTAATGAACTTCAGCAATAACTGATATTCTTACATTTACTCCATCCATTATGCTTGCATGGATTTCTATACAACCCCATAATAATACTGATTTAAAAAGAAAAAAAATAAATGAACTGGAGGCCAACACAAGATTATTGCTTACTACTGACAGGCTGTCCAGGATCTGAAGCTTCTAATCTACCTTTGATATTTCTAATGTAATAAAATTGGATGGATGTAAGCAAGAACAGTTCTAAATCTAAAACTAAAGCTCTAATTCTGACATTCTCTTTTCAGTTGTTGGCTGTACATCTTTTCCCTTGTAAAATTTCTTTGAAGAAAAGTGTTGTTCTCTTATATTAGCTTGTCCTGCTAAATGATGCTGTTCAGGTTTTCTCTTGCAGTGATTGCATAGGGTAATTCTTTAAACAGGTTCATGCCAAAGCCAGCAGACTCCTGAAACCTTTTTTGTTCCCTGTGTTCTGTAAGGATCTTTCAGTACAGAGCAGTGCATTCTTAATGTTGATTGCCTTGATTTTCCCCACAGGAGCCTATCAAGTCTTGCAAAGCCCGAAGCCCTGCCAACAGGGAATATTACATTTTTGGCAGTTCCTTGCAGATAGCAATGAATGACAAAAGCCAAAATGGTCAAAGCTTTGTGGTTCTTGCATTTAGGAGGTTGTTTGTTTGTTTGTTTGTTTGTTTGTGAAAAAAATAAGAAGCCTCGTTTCTTGATTTTCATCCAATTTTTTGCTAGATTCAATGGCCTCTATTGAATCTCTCCACTTCCCTATTGAAAAAAATGTTCCCCTGAACATTTTCTTTCTTAATTTTATTTTCAGACTGTCCTGCAGCCCTATGGATACCTGAGCTCAGTGACTGATACTATCTATGATCATTTAGCACTCAATTCCAGAAAAGAACAAAAAACAGATGTTTTGCCATGGGTTCGTAAGCATTTTGCAGACAGCAGAGAATTGGTGATATCTGAGGGTCTTGGACTCCCTTCCAGGCTTGGAACAGCAATGTAGCCTTTCCACCAAGTTTAATATATTCTGACTCTGTCCGAAGCTTTTTCTCATTCACAGCTTCAACTTTCTAGCTGTTTTATGCAATAGGCTCCAGTACAAGTTCATCAGCTTCTCATCCCAGTCTCCTTGTCCCTGCCATTCCCCTACCCTGCCATGCCTCAGTCTTTCCTGCACTGTATAGCTCCATTTCCTACAACAGTTTTCCTGTCCAGCCTTCCCCAAGCTCCGTCTCTGTTTTTTCATTTTTCCCTTCTCAAGGGCTTCTAGTCCCATCTTTCCCACTTTGCCTCTCCCTGGATATTAGTGCCCTTGTCCCACCAGTCCCAAAACTGATCCGAGCTTCCAGTTTCTCATTGCTTCCCAGCTCTGTCTTCTGTTGGAAACTTTTAAGTTTGTTTTATGCATTTATTAATGAACTGTGAGCAGTAATGCAGCAAAATAACCAAATGAGGCGTGCTTTTAGACTAATTAAGTTTGGAGAAAAAAATGACCTGGAAGAGAGGATTTCTTTCCTCCTGGACCTACAGGGTATTTTTATGTTTCTCCTTCAGTGCAATCTCCTGACCAGACAGAGTCTGGACTGAGCCCACAAACTTTTCAAACACAGAGTGAGGCAAGGTATTTTGCCTGGAAAGCTGTCATGCTGTATTTCTTTAAGGTACAAGGTCTGCCTTGCATGCCTTAACTCACAGAGTGACCCTCACTCAGGTGGAGTGAGGACATTTTAAACTTAATTAGCCCTCTTCCTTAAAATTATTTATTTTATTATAAATATTTTTCCACAATTTCATATTATTTCAACTCTTTCTTGTTTTGCTTGTGAGGTGAAATCGTTTGGAAGCATAAACCAAAGATTTAAATAATGAAAACTGCTTAGAATTTAGCTACTTAAGTAAATGGACAGGCAGGAGACTGGTTCATAGTCTTATAAATGTCAGGGCAGGCCTGTTTATGATTTATTTTGTTGGATTACATATTCAAAGAAAAAGGAAGCAGAGGGCTAGGCATATTCTCGACACGTCATTTACCATTATATCAATATTTCATGAAAATATTTCCAGGTGCTTAAGCATTTGCACTACAAGATTATATCAAATCTTAATCATGTTTGGGTGGCTGAATATGTTTGATTAATAAAACTACCACTTTTCATTACTAATGCAAAGGTTGTCAACTTAGTAAAAACTCTGAATTGGAAAATCAAAGCTGGAAATCACCAGAGATCCTGTAATACTAACACTTGAGGATGCATTTACATGGAATTGTAGCGGGAGAAAACTGTGTTTTATCACCAATAAAACCAGTACATTTTTAATTCCACAGACACTGCTATAAAGAGGTTTTCCTGGATTTTGTTTTTTGGGGGAAGAAGGGTTAGGGGTTGGTTTTGTTTTGCTTTGTTTTTCTATCACTTTTCTTTAAACATGTTTAACTGGAACTAAATGCAAATCTCAAAGTTTATATATTAAAGCTGAACAAGTAAATCATTCCTCTCTGTTTCTTCTTTCAGTCTCCAATTATGTAGATCATTTCATGCTCAGATTTTGTAGTAAAAAAATGGCATAAATGCATCTATAGGAGGAAATCAGTACATTTAAATTCCATATAGTAAGAGTGTTCTCTTGCCTTTTTATGATGTCATGTAAATTTTATTAAAATAATGTAAATACTACATACTAATTAGTTACCACACTAGGTTCAAGGGAGGAGAGAACATGTTCCCCATCTCCTCTATTTATATTTGTTTTCCTGATTTTAGTCGTCTTCATATAACATATGTCTATAGATCATATTCTACAATGACTCTTACAAGTAGTGTGAACGTACAAGACAACATGACTCTTAGGCAATTTGCTAAATTGATATTACAGAATGAAAAGCTGCAAGTGTATGAAGACAAAAAATAAAAAAAAAACCCAACAGCCAGCAAACCAAACCAAAACAAGAAAACAAAACAAAAACCCAAAACACTAAGAAAAAAGAAAAAAAACTGGATGGAAGAAAACCTTTAAAAGTCCAGTTTCTAATGCAACCATTTAAAAATAAGTTTGATTTCTCTTTTTGGCATAAAGTGATTTAAAAATCTGGTGTTCATAACTGTATGTTTCATGATATGAAGTGTTGGGGAATAGGGCAGGCAAGGGGAAAAAAAAAAGTACCCCGAGGAAAATGAATCAGGTTGAAATAATGCTATTTTTATCTATTGTCAGACTGTAAGTTGTTTGAGTCACTTCAGCTTCAGAATATCAGTAACCCTACGATCACAGTCCCCTGGCAGAAGAGGACTAGGGATGGGTAAGGTAATCAGGAAAAAGAGAATTTCTGCTTTGGAAGAGGGACAACTTTTCATGATGCATAATACCACTGAATCTTAACTCCTCACTAGGATGTCTTCTGATTTGTGTACCAGAAGAAATTTGGTACACAAATAGGGATTACTAAAGCTAGAGTCAATTTCTGGCTTTGTCGAATACTTGTGTTTATGGGCAGCTCATTTCATCTTTGCTTTTTGCTTTGATAAACACTTAATGATCTTGTGCAAAATGTACTTTGTTCTGCTTTTGTCTATCGTTTCCCTCTACAGCAGAAACTCTCTCTAAAGTAGACAGAATCAAGATTATTGAATTTCTTTCAGGTCTATAAATTCTTTCAGAGTTAACACAATCCTGTAATTTTGCATCCTGCTAGTGCAAAAGCCCCTGAGCTGTTTTCTTAAGATAAAAATTCACTACAAATCAAAAATGTCTCTAAGACACTCTGTGTGCTGTGGTTTACTAAATCATTACAATAACAGCTCTGTGCACTGTGGAATCAATCCAAAGTGGAGGCAAAAAAACAGAAGAGAGACAGCCTTGAGGCTGTGATTCCAAAACAGAACCAGTCTCGTGGCCATGCTGCTAGCCAGTGAAGCTGCCAGTACAGGAGGAACACCCTGCATTTTCCCGCACTGCACAGACATGTCATGTAACTATACATCACCATGATTTGTGAATCCCTCTTCCTTCTTAGAATAGTAGAATTCGGTTTTTACCGAAGGGAATCCTAGGTACTTTGTCAATGTATTTTTCTTTCCAGAACTATTTTCTCATCCTTATATGACTCCTCATTCTAAACACTAGTGCTGTTCCATTACTTAGTGTTGTTCCCAACATGAAGTTGGGAATCTTTCATTAATAGTTAATTAATGACCTTCCTCAGAGCCCTAGTCTTGTATTGCTACAGCTTCCTGGATCTCCACGTTTGAATATTTGTGTAGAAAATTTGCGATAAGCTGTATTTATGTATTGCCAGTGAGGGATAATGAACACTCCAGAGCCCTATTAAACCCATTCATTGTAACCATGTCCATTTTGGAGGGATGCCAGATAGAACCAGGATGCATGGCTCTCCTGTGGCATGACTCTAGTTAGATGATGTTGTCATGCCTCTGGGAAGGGAAAGAATGGCAAGGTCTGAGCTAAAAAAACACAATAGCCAAGAACGAGGCAAGAGGACTGTGGCAAACAGTCAAAGAATAAAGGTCTTATTCCAGTATGTGTTTAAATGAAAGTAAAAGCAAAGTCTGAAACCTGGATTAGAGGAAAGACAGTAATACTGACAGAAAATGGTCTTTGGGACAAAGAAGCAGGAAGGACAAAAAAGAAACAAGCCAAGACATCTGAAGGCTAGTTGTGGAAAGGAAAGCTGGCTTTGACATGATGGAGTGGAATTGGCATTAAAGTGGAAAAAGCAGAGATAAACCAACGTTTTTGACCACATCTAAACCAGGATGGTGACGTTATAGGTAATTGCTACAATTCACTGTGTTTCTGTGGTGGTTTTAATCCAATACCAGGATTTATAAACTGTACTTATGTTGAATCCCCTCACATGATTAAAATATTGATCTTCTAATTAAGAAATGTGATGGACTAAAGAAGATTTCATCCCCTTTTTGATTAACATATCATTTTCAAAATGACCTTCAATATAAATTTGTTGTTATTTGTTTAGTATTTGTTGTCTGGCTTCAATAAATAATTTAACAATACAATTATTAAAAATCCCTTTATGATATATGACTGAAACTGCATTGTCTGTGCTTCCACTGGATGACAGCTTTCTTAAATGGGAGAATAACAAATGACTTTAAGAGCAAAGCAAAACCAAAGTAACAAAATTGATAAAACCTGTTGGTAAGTAGTCAAAGATTTATGAACTACATGAATCAAAAACATGAATACAATGAAAAATTCTTCATCATTATTCTTTTGATTTTCTTACTCAGTTCTGCAATGGAATGACTTATAGTGTTCTTTACTTACAGAAATTCGGATGACATAATAAGAGATGAAGGCATTTCTGAAATACATAATGCTAAAGTTACTTCATTGTCACTGCCTTTCAGAGTAGCTTTTCTGAAGAAAAGATGCAAATAGTGACAGCTTCTTACATCTATTTTATGAGATCGGCTTGAAGTTTACAATAAGCAGAGAATAAATTAATTTTCTGTCTTTTCTTTTTTTTTGAGCCAGTATTAGCACTAAAATAACCACTTTCAAGTACTAATTACAGGGTTGTACAAAAAATCTTACAGTGGGAGAGAGATTACCTCAAGAAAATGGTGTTTTGCAGTCTTCAATTTTTTTTTTTTTTTGAGGCGTATAAACATCGTCTGTCCTTAAGTATGCAAAGCTATGTTTACAATATTCTTCAAGAAATTATAACTTCCAGAAGTTGCAATGATTGAGATCTGATTTCTTTCTTATCAATTTGTTAAACACTTTGGGACACAGTGGAGGAAAATGGGCATTTATGTATGAACTGGGAAACTGCAAAAAAATGTTCATAAATTACCTTGTAATACAATTATGGGTAGGATTACTAGGACTAAAACTGTTTCGGATGTTATTGTTGGTTCAATCTCTAACAAAAGTACAAGAGTGAATTCTTTCCTCAGGATGACTGAGATTGGATGCAGAATAATGGCTAGCAGTGTTATATTTTATAAATGGTTTTGAGCATAGGACAAAAAATAGGATAATGGTAGTTCAATGTCAAAGACAATCAGAAGTTACTGAAAACAGGGACAATGAAGAGCATATTGATTGCTACAATTTGTAAACTTCTCTGGAGTTCTGTCCTAAGAAGGTTTTTTTTTGCCGTAAAATTGTTAGGTTTTGCACAAAGATATTGTATTTTTTTAAGGTGCTACTTTATTTTAAGGTTGTGACAATAAGAAAACTTTGTCTTATGTTTTAAGAAATCTTCCATTCCTAGATAACAGGGTATTTATTAGCATCTTGTAATCCTATTCTGCACTTCTCACCATGGATCTGACTTTTAAACACATGCTGTTAGAGGATGGGATTAAGCACAATTTGCAATGGGCCATGGCCTGAAATGAGTTCTGAGCCTACTGCTGAGTTAAATGGGCTTCTGTTATCTCAGATGACATGGCTAAATCCAAACTTTCTACACTTGTAAGCCACAGTGCAAAATGTCAAAACCAGCTTCCAGCTACTTTATTTGCTGTAGAGGAAGCTAAACGTCATCTCTGCATCCCTGTTAGTGTTCCCTGAGGATGATGGAGGGAGTTTTTGTCAGCGCAGTATCGAGAGTATTCTTCAAGGATGTGCTTCATTGCAAAGGGGACAGCCCCACCACACCATACATTTTTCCTGTTTCAATTTTTCTGAAAAGTCCAAGTAGAAAAGATACCCCAGAATTGCTCCTTACAGATATCCAATGATTCGCATCCAGAAGCAGATACTGCCTGGAGGCAGCTTGAGTTAAAAAAAAAATAATAAAAAATTCTAGGTATGTAAGCCAGGGGTGACTTCAGGTTCAGAGTCTGCTGAGAGGATGTAAGGTCAGGTGTAGAAATGTGTTCAAGGACCCATTTTTTTCAGACATGCTGCTCGGGGTGTGTACTTAGAAATTAATGCCTCTGTTCATATAAATAAAAATAAGCTGCAACAAGGTTTTCTGCACATTTGAATGTGCTTCTGTCTTTATTTATTGTATTAACACAGGCAACATTTACTTAGTTTTCTTCCTTTCCTTTAGAAAAACAAGCAGACATGCTCTCTCTCAGTGGAAGAATGGAAGAATAAGGATAAAAGACAGAGTTTGGAAAGGGACTGTAAATTGGTATTACTACAACAGAGATTTTAATGTTTTAGAGTGATAGATGTTTATTTAACTGTAATTTTTCTTCTGCGAGTTTTCCTTATTAAAAAGTTGACTAGATGGAGAGAAATTAAAACCAAATTGGAGCAAAACACAGATTAAAACTATGATCTGCACATTTGGCTTCAGGTTTACCTAAAGATTTGCATTATTTTGACAATGTCCAACTACACTAGGAACATACGTGGGAATTTCAATACCCTTTTAACTTCTTTATGTCTTTCATAGCAACTACTTCATTAGTCTAAGAAAATTTCTGGTTTGAATCAATAATATTGAAGGAATAATTTGGCACACTGTTTATAACATGTAAAATACATGTCTGAAGCTGTGGACATGAAGAGCAGAAGGCTCTTCAAATGCTTTTTCACTCTACTGCTCATAGGAGGTCTGGCAATTAACTTTCATACTGACTTGGATTAGAATGTGGGTGGTGGTTCTGTACGTCTCAGATGGAAATCTCCATTTTATATTTATCTAAAAATAAGATGTTCTCCTTTGATACAACACTGTACATAATTTTGTCTCAGGGGGAGGGTTGCTGGATTAAAATTAAACCTGGGTCCTGGACACCTGGGTGTCCCCAGGTCCAAGACAGATTTGAAAGATTTGTACAAGCTAAATGAAACTTACTGCAGGTGCAGATATTTAAAACAACTAGAACAGCAGTAGCTACGGATTATTTCTCTTAAAGAAAGATAATGTAGATGGTGCTGTGAAACCCTTGCATCAGGCAGCAATCTAGATCTTGTTAGATCTAGAGAGCTAACAACAGAGCTAAACGTAGTCTGCCAAATGCCAGTCTTTAGGGGTCATGTCAGAATGAAAATTTTAATTCTCCTCTCCACTGAGGAGAAATACAAGATGGTAAATTCTGAGAAACAGCAAAGGGTTTTGAAAGAAAAGGGACAAGAAAATGCCCCACTGTCACGAAGAATTATCCTCTATAGGGATATTGTCTACGCATATAGTTCTACCACTGCTTTATATTAAAATGTCTTAAAGACTAAACAGTCTCATGTGCAAGGCTAATATGAGAAGGCAATGTATTCAAAAGAATTCATGTGTTCAGAAGTACAAGGGCATTGGCAGAACTTAGTAAAAGTCATGAGTGTTTTGAGATCCTTGCCCTGTTGCCACCTTACTGCACTCTTGTGATTTTACTTTATGAAGCAATGAAACTCTAGTCCATACCTTCAGTTTGTCTCAAGTTGACTATGATTAACTTTCTCTGATGTAATGAGTGGCAGCCTATTTGGTATCTTCTGCCAAAATTATTTTGTAAACACCGCAATGCATCATGACTGATGCCAACCCAGGTTTCTGTCACTGCCAAACTGCTGCACCCAACTGCAAAGTGTTCACCTCTGGTTCTCTGTGGGATACTGTGGTAGCCTTGCTCATGGTCCTGGTCCTTACATTTCAGGAATACTCACGCATGTTATCCCATATCATTACTTTGGTTGCATTTTCTGGAAGATTTGGAAACTCGCTAAACTCTTATTTTTGTACTGTACTAGTTCCTTCTCTACCTGACAGCAAAGCTCATACTTGCTAGATTCTCTGAGAGGTAATGGTAAGACAGATATTAGCTTCAGTAGGCAGTGGATAAATCCAGCATCAGGCTACTAATCATAGAAGAGGTTTTGGTTCTTGCAAGTGGAACTGGGAAGCAGAAGATGTTGACTGAAATTGAGTTGTGAATATTATGAACAGGATCTAAACATTGTCAGTGTTAACTGCAGAAAAGAGTCCTAGAGGCAAAGATCATCAGTGACCACATGGAGGAAATCTGGAAACATGACATCCATTGAAAGAGTAAAGGCTAAATTTAGAGAGACTTTGCTAGCACATAACTATTCTTGTGCTGTACTTTTTCTAAGGTATGACAAACTAAAATCTAAAACGATACTTAGCAACTTTCTGCCACATGTGAATAGTCATCCTATTTTGTATCTTAAAATTCTCATTAAGATAGTAGATTCAGCAGTGAATAAAATTTAAAGTATCCCATGCAATACTGTGAGTTTTAAATTAAGTACAATTGTTGGTTGTGAAAGAACTTTAGATAACATTGTAGGAACCCTGGGCAAAAGCCAAACCGTCACAGTTTACAGTAATATAAAACTTTTGATTGAACCACCGTAAATCACCAATACAGTGGTGTAATGACACAGAAGCGGGGGAATAAAAAAAGACCAAGGTGCTGGAATAGCAAGAGTCTTAAAAGTTGTTCTCAGCTGTGTAAATGCAAAGAGGCTCACAGTTCTTACATAATATGTCTTTCCACCCCCATTATGGTGACAGTAATATCAGATATTCTATCATCAATCCACCTTGTGGGTCAGAAAATGTCAAGGTA
Organism: Pedionomus torquatus; assembly: GCA_013398155.1. Lineage (NCBI taxonomy): Eukaryota > Metazoa > Chordata > Aves > Charadriiformes > Pedionomidae > Pedionomus > Pedionomus torquatus. The sequence goes on along the minus strand of VZRU01019376.1, from coordinate 117,363 downwards.
TCTTTCACAATTTGAGTCAAAATATTCTCTCTACACTATATAGCTTTTTAAAAGTAAATACAACTTATCAATCCAATTCCGCTTTGCATCTTGTGTAATAAAGACACTTGCAAAGCCATTCTGACTGTAGTCACAGTGTCTCTTCTATGGGAATACTTCCCTCTTTTCCTACTGCTTTTGCTACCACAGGCAGCTTGCTACTTATTGTTTTTATAAACATAGTTCTGTAGACCAAAGGTTGTACCTCTGAGGGTCTGGCTATCATGCACACTGCAGTGCAAATCACCGGCAATCCCTGGCTAGTGGATCTCAAAATTTGAGAGAGATTGCCAAAAACTTGAGTGAGATTGCCAAATCTCACTCAGCAATCCCTGGCCACACAATTGTCCCCACAGACTCAATTTTGCCACGGTTCTCTGCAGCAAGTAGGGGAGCAAGGCATCTCAGAATGAACCCGTGAAAGCCAGTAGTTTACCAGCGTCATCTAAGCTGGGCAAGAAAAAGTGCAGATGAGAAGTTGCTGCTTGGAAGGCCTCTGTCGCTATGAAGAATTCACAGCTGCATTCTTTTTAAATAAGGAATGAAAATCTTTTTCCTTCTTATTTAGCAAAACATGGAAGCAACAACAGCCTTCTGTTTTTTACTTTGTGGCCTACTGGTTAAAACACTAAGACATATGAGACTGAAGTCCCTACCTCTTATGTGAGTGATTTGGCTAACCTTCATGCTAAATTCTGAGACAATTTCACCTAATTCTTGGCAGTGCTATTGAATGTTCAATCAGTCTTTCAGTCTCAGAAGAGAGCTCAGGTCAACAACTCCAAGTTCCAGTTGCCTATCGGTGAACAGAGTCAAACCTGTAGTCCTCCTGTCCTGGTGAATTATCCCAGAATAAAAAGTGATATAGCTGGCAGAAAGAAGCAGGAGATCAGGACTCTATATAGATATTCAAGGCGAAGCTCAACGAGGCCCTGGGCAACTTGGTCTAGTTGGGGGTGTCCCTGCAACTGCGGGGAGGTCAGACTAGATGACATTTTGGAGGTCCCTTCAAACCTGGATGAACTCTAACAATTCTATGATTCTATGATTCTATATACAAAATGAAGTGACAAATACAACATTGCCAGTGGATGAGTGTATGAGGACATTGATCCAAGAACTTCTTAAAGTTAGACACAAACAAAACTTCCAAATATGGAACTGTCAGATAAAAAAGTAAGCTGAAAAAAAAACAACCAACAGGAAAAGACTGTGTGTTTTTTCCCATATAATGTGAAAATCTTTAAAAATGACAACCTGAGGTCGCTTAATGAGGACAACTAGGTATTTTTTTTAGGGAGAAATAGGTTCCTACTGAAATTTTCCCTTAAGAAAAAAATGCAGGCAAAGATCGGCCTCCAAGTCTTCCACTGTCTTTTTTTTTTTTTTTAACTTTTGCTTTTACCATAAAGTAAAATTATTTTATTTCTAATCTCTCACACCATTTTCAGCAGTAAGGGCCTATATAAAGGATGCTAAGCACTTATCTCCTCAAGACAAAGCATAAGAATCAAATCAGTCATATATACAGTTCTGCTGAACTTACAAAATATGGAAAGCAAAAGCATTCTCTCCACTCCTCCTGTTCTAATCATCTTTTGTACTATTTGGAAACAGAAGAATAGCATGTTATACTTGGCCCTCTGGTATCTTGATAAGCTGAGCTTTCTCTAGTTTCTAGTGACTGAAGAGTTACTCATATTAAATAGCCAGTTCCGGGCTTCTGCATTTCAGGATCTAATCCCAGGCCAGCATCAGGGAAAACTTTCATTAACTGCAGTAAGCTGTTGATCAAGTTATAAATCACTGTCATGAGGAGCTGCATTACTGTGAGCTTTGTGGGACATTTTTGTAACAAGTGCTGGATTTGCAGAGTAATATAAAAATTTTGATAAGTGTCAGTCAACCTTGTACCCAACATAGGAAAACACTTTAATAGAAGTATAATTAGTAATTGTCTGTTCAATTATTACATTTCTAACCTAAGTGGCTAGGGACAAAATTATCAGAATGTATTATATGAAGTTTACAATATAAGTGCAAGATGAATTGCTGTCAAAAATAAAAACTGAAATTTTTCATAGAAAGACTATGGTTTGTTGAAAATATTCATTCTGATTGATGATTATTTGACATGTGAATATCTTTTAAAATTCAGTACAGACACTGTTAATCATCTCTGCTAAACTGGGATTTGATCTATTGCAAATACTGTATCAGAGATAAAAACTCTGTCAACAAAAAGATTATAGCTAAATCTTCTTATAATCAAGCTAGTTTTCTGTTTTCACATAAACTGATATTTACTATCAGAAAAGAAGTCCTATGATATTGCCTCATTCCAGAGATGATTGTAGTGGCAAGGACTCTCAGTATTATTCTGTTCTTCTGAAAGGAGCCAAAGAATGATAGCCAATTCAAATTCAGCCTGTGCATTTGGTGCTGCACACAAAGTAATTTTAAGCTGTATAAACATTCTGCATTTAAAGGTGTTATTGGAGTCATATTTCACAATGAACTATGAAAACTGAACAGCAAAAAAGTAAGAGTGAATTCATGATATATGCCATAGGTCATTCTGTGGGTCAGTACTAGGCATTATTTTCAAGCACTAAGTAGCGTTTTCAACCTATTTGAAGCCCTAGGTGGGAATTTATGTTCTTGCACCAGATCTGATGGATTTTGTTAAGGACAAAGCTGTGGAGAAAGCCACAGATAAGAAAGAAAAGATGATTGAAAACTAGGCTGCAGTGTGCCTGTCTTAAGGCAGCAAGCTGAGGTATCTTCAGCATGCGCTGGAGAGTTGGGCAAGAAGGGCTACAAAGGGTATATTCCTGTTAACTGCTGGTTTGTCAATGTTGGAGCTCCCAGGAACGAGGACCTATATGGGTGGAGAAGATGCACAAGGACTCTGAGAACTTGCAGTTGTGTGCTTGTGTAGGTAAGGTGAGAAATTACTGTGGTGGGGGCAGCAGATTCTGCAACTGTCCCTGTATGGTTCTGTCTATCACATACAAAAATAAACTTATACTTGGCTTCAAGACCCAACACAGGATTTTAGCTTGATTCCTAAATTCTTAGAATTTCTTCTAAGTGACAGAAACAGATTTTTGAAAGCCCAAACATGATTTCATGAAACCTTGGGAACAAATGTAAGTATAGTTTGTAGGTTTGCAAGATCTAAACTTCAGACCACAAATTTCAAGAACTCGAGGAGAGATATGAGGATAATTTCATCTACCTGATACTAAGGAAGACACAACAACCATGAGAATGGATTGTGTCTGGTAGTGAGAACTGAAGAGCTGGAGAGCAGAACAAAAGAGAACTATCCCACCAAACCCATTTTCTGTTCTACCTCTTTGAGGGGTGTTGGAATTTTTCCACACACAAATGCTGAACACAGAAAATATTGTTGGACATGAGGGGGAAGAAGGTTCTGAGATGCAGGAATTGAGCAGCTATTCTACTTGTGACAGGTTAAAAAAAAAAAAAAAAAAAAAAAAATAAACAAAGTGCTCTCTCTCCGCCCCCCCAAATTCTTTCTCCCCTGCTGCACTCCCATTAGGAGTCAGGCAGGACAGGATAACAGGAAGAGAGGACAGTATTTGAAAGAGAAGGGGACACTGTCTGGAATCATGGAAACTCAGAGCAGATGTCTACTGAGGGCTGTAAATCAAAGCCTAACCGTTAAAGCATTTGAGATTCTGTGATACCCTGGCTGGAAGAGGCAAAGCTCCTGCAACTTCATGTAGGTAAAAATAGGCACTGTTTTCAAATGATGTCATGCATTTATCTGAATCTCTACTTGTCTGCTTGAGTTTGCCACCTGTTAAAGGCAGGCTGTGTAGCACAGCCAGCTGAGGTAGTATGTGCTGGATTCCACTGAATTTGGCATTTGAGGAAAAAATCCCCCAAAATTCACATTTCTTCTGGGAAGAACACACTGGGAAGATGACAAGCACTCTAAGATGTGCCATCAGGACTCAGTGGGACACTAGAAAATGTCAATGACTTTAAAAACCAAAAAAGCTCCATGAATATTCATTAAATAAATGTCTTCAGATCAGTTAGCTGGTACAGGGGAGAGTGTGACTGAATCAGATCCTTATAAACAACCATGCACAGACACAATCACATTCAGCAGTTATGGCATCTGTGCATCGTTTTCCACTCATTTTCAGGGCTGTAAATGCACCAACAGGGTCCAGTTGCTCTGATTAGCCTCTGACCATCCTCCTCTGCCATCCCTCCTTGCAACCCTTCTCCAAGATAAGGCTTGGCTGCCTGCTGCCAAGTGAAGGTAAGGTGAGAAAGGAGTGTGGTGGGGGCAGCAGGTTCTGCAACTGTTCCTGTATAGTTTTGTCTACCACCTATAAAAATAAACTTATATTTGGCCTCAAGACCCAACACAGGATTTTAGCTTGGTTCCTAAATCCTTAGAATTTTCTTCTAAATGACAGAAACAGATTTTTGAAAGCCCAAACATGATTTCATGAACCTTGAGAACAGCTGCCTGCTGCCAACCTAAGTTGCCGACGTCTGCACTGAGCAGTGATCCTGCCCCATCAACATAGACCTGTGGGATGATGGCTGGATTGCTGGCTGAACCTCATACTGTCAGTAGGCAGCTTGGCTCATCTTGTGTGGGTACTTGTCATGTGCCCTCTGTGCTTACATCTAAGTGACCTGGAAGCATTTGACAGCAAAAAGTAAGCAGCAGAAGCAGCATATTTGAAGCATTTTCTCAAGCCAGCTGTTCTCTGTTCACCTAGTGGAAGAGCTAGGCACATAAGCATCTTTTCCTCTGGATAAATCTCTGGGACTGTGTTGGTCTTTTGACAAAGTCAAGCAGTATCAGGTAATGCCTGTCTCATCCTGATCCATCGCTTGACTTGACTGGACTCCTCCAGTGAAATCTGGCCTCCCAATAAAATTAAGTCTAGGCCTCCCTCCTTTTGCCAATAGTTATTTATGTCTTTGCATCTTCTTAAAAGACAAGCATTCTTATTTTTTTTCTAGGGTAGTTTTTTACTTGCCATTTATTGAGTCCCTTGCAACACAGTATGTACTTTAAATTGTATTGTTATTACCATTGTCTCAAAGAACTTTATCTGAATCTGTGACAGCAGATATTAACCTTGCTTTGCAGCCCAGCAATTTATGGCTGAGAGCAACATGTAAGCTCAGGTACTTGATGAAACAGCAATTTCAAAATACGAACCACAATTTAGAAGTCATATGACAGGCAGACTCCACTAATTGTCACCCATTTCCTGTATGTATGCAAAGGCGTACCTTTTTATGAAGGTAGTTATGGCTATTTATTGGGTTTGGGTATTGATGCTTGAGGGTTATTTGGAATGTATGAAACAGGACTTTCTGTCTGGTTCTGTATGATTCATTTGTAATGATCAGCTATTAAAGTTTTTAAATAGGGCATTTTTAATGGTGTTTTCTACTTCTGATGAATTATCTTGAATTTATTTATGCAAAGGCTCCTTTGGACTGCAAAAATCTCTCAGGCTAAAGGTATCTGAGGAAGAACACAAATAGTACTGGTATGATGCAGAGAAGTTTCCAAGTAAATGAAAATTAGATTCAGTACCTACAAGGTCTTTGTGTTTATCTATCAGTGTAAAAAATTGAGTGGTTTAAATAGAATGAATAGACTGTCCCTGGGGGAGATGTCTGCAGAAAAGTGCAAGAAACACTAAAGCTTACTCCATGAGCTTTACTCAATAGATTCCTTCATGATTCTCTTTTTGTTTTTTGAGGTTTTTTTTTGTTTGTTTTGTTTTGTTTTGCCCTGCCCCTCTCCCCCCACAACCACCCTGCACCCCACCCCCCAAGTGTACTTGGGAAGCCTGGGGCTCAGAAAGCTAAAGTTTAGTGCCAGTACACACAGAATACTTTGAAGGATGATGTTCTCCCTCTTTTTCTCTCTGTTTTCCTGACCACAATTCTGTTAGCTGATTTGCAGTTTTTAAAAATTCAGAATTTTGTCCTTATATGCAGTTCCTCCTTTATTTTTTTTTTCCCACAGCTCAATGCGAGGTGGCTAGGTATTCCCTCTACTTTAATTATCTTTGTCAGCCTTATTTGACATTGTAGGAAGAGAAACGCTCTTGCTATATTACCTACCTATCTTGCCAGCTGCCAACAGGGGAGTTCTTTAGTACTTGTGAATTATTTGATATCACCCGACAGTGAGAGCTTAGGGTGTAAGATAAAGGTTCCTGACCACAGGACCGGCACAGTGATTTCTGCTATGTATCCCATGTAATGCCCATATGCAGTAGATATTTATCTGTTTGTGTCTGAGCATGAAATTAAAAAAAAAAGTCCTCAGGAAGAAGCTGAACACCTCTTCCAGATGGCAATGAAAACTTTCTCTGGCTGCCAGCTTGTTGCAAAAGAGAGTAGTCTTGCAAGAGTGAAGCACACCACTGTGGCAACACTTCAAGGTAGTGCTGGCTCAAAGCAAGCGATGACAACATTTCTCATCTTGCTTAGATTACAGTCTGTTTGACAGCTGGCTTCCTGCATGCGTATCTCTGAAATTGCCCTAGATTAACATAAAGGTTATTTAGATGTCTGAAAAACATTGGGAAAGACTGAAAGAATGTCAAATAGCAGAACTCCGTTGAGTACTAAATCTAACCATTTTGTGGTGACAATGATTACCAAGAAAGGGCTTTACGCAAATGCTGGAAGAGCAGCAGAGCAGCATGTTGCCCTGTGGTCAGTGTGACCTCTCTTCATCATAGCCAGAACATTGATGAAAAGGAGCTAAAAGAAGCATCCCTGAATTGGTCACAGGTAGGAAACACTGCGACAGCTCTCACATTATAGATGAACACACAATCTAGTGAGATGTAACTGTGTTGTAAGTCAGCAGAAAGGTGTCGGTCAGAAGCAAAAAGAAGATGTTAGGGCTTTGAATCCATCTCCTGTTAGTGGAGGACTGCTCACTGCAATTAATTCTTTCTTACTTTTCCTAGTCTGCTGTTACATACCCTGCATGATAGTAGTTTCGGCAATTTCCCTCGGAAAGGAGAGAAGATGTTTAGTACCTCTCTTTGCTAGGAAGTTGCAGTTGGTATCTGGCCTACTTTCCTTGTCCCAACTGAACCTCTTTACTCTGAATGATTCCCTGCCCAGCACCCTCAACAAGGCTTTTCTTCTTTTTTGTCCTGAGTCTGTGAAGAGATGGTGGCTGGTGGGGCCCTTTACAGGCTCCCATGTGGCTCAGGGAGGCTTGGCACAGTCCCAGAGGCTAGTCAGGGGGAATTGGTCTCTGCAGGGAGCAGCCTAAAGTTGGGAGGGTTCCTATACTCATAAGGTTCTAGGGACAGCCCCGGTGCAGCCACCCTCTTCAGGCAGATTTAGTGCAAATATGCCACGGATCTTCCATGATGGAATCTGGCATCTCTTTTTTGACCACCTGTAGCCCTTGTGGAATGACTGTAAAGGAAATGGGATACTTGTAGGCAGCAGCTGCTGCTTCCTTTCATCAAAAGTTGTCCACATCACAGGAAACAGCAGCCTTTGGGGGTTCCCTAATTCTCAACCTTGGATAGGGCTACTTTTCTTCAAGTGAACAGGCACGTAGCATAGCACAGATGGCTCTTTATTCTACTTGTTCACATAGACTTAGACTCTCACAGCAGGTAGTCACAGAATTACCTTAGTTTTTGTCTCTGAGACACACTGCACAGTCCCAGGCAGGTTGTGTCCTGGCCTTCTCCCTCCATGTTAAGAATCCTTGCTCTATAGCATAGAGCTTACTCAAGGTTTTCTAATGTCCCAGTTAATTGTCTTGACTCTTGGCCCTGGGTTTGCTCCTGATGATAAGTACTGTTGATGTTCAGTAAATCTGCCCTTGACAGTATCTTAAATTATAGCCTAAATTCAGTCAGAGAGTCTATTCTATGCAAATTCAATCTTCTTAATAAGAACTTGGAACATACTAAAAAGAGCATAGGAAATATATTTTTCCTTGCTCCACATTGACTGTTTACTCACTTGAATGAAACCTCTATAAAAATGACTCGGTCCCATGCAAAGGAAGTTTAATAGACAAGCTTATCAAGACACTTTCAACGTCTTAATACAGCTGACTCAATAGTTCTTCTTGCACACATATTTAGTAGTTCTCAATGCAGCTTCAGAATGGCATCACTCCAGATACGAGTAAAGCAGAAAGAGTAGAACTTTCATTCCTATTCATACTGTCCCTTCCAATGAGCTCTATGCCTGCATACGCAGATACTTTAATGATTTGCTCTTTGGTACTTGACTGTCATTCGACAATTCCTGGATCAACTTATGGCTGACTCATCTGAGAAATTAGCATTCCTGAGAAATTTACAGACTACAAGGATTTCTATCCATAACAGAAGGGAGCTTTTAACTTTTTTAAGCTTTTAAACTACCAACCCAAAATATTCACTGTCTCTTCATTGCTATCAAAACTGCTATACAGTCCTGAGAATACATTACTGATGTTAGTGGGTGGCCCATGAACCAAGAGCATTAGTTTCACAGATTAATAATTTTTCATTATTACTAATAATCATAGTCTTTCCAAAAGAATAACAAAAAGTAGCTCTCCTTTCATTTTGAAAGAATATATAAATTAGATTTTTCAAAAATTCACTACTAGTTAAGTGGAAGATTGCTTCTAGAAGGTTCCTTTGGCAACTGGGAGAAGACTTAACAAATGGAAATCATAGAGCTTACTGGAGAGTTGTGCATAAAGTTCAGATATCGTGTGAATTTTATGCCACTTTATGCAGTTCAAATAATGTATTCTATTTACACATCTCTTTTTTTTTTTTCCTATGTTGATGTTATTATAAGAAACAGTAAGATTTCCAAAGAAGTGAGATAGTCATCAGTAAATTTTAATGGCAATCATTTTATAAGGTCAATAGCAAAGGCATCCATCAGCTCAGTAATAAAGAGTGCCTGCCTTTGAAACATTAAGAAAAATACTGAGCTTGTGGCTGAATGATTAACTACTGTTGAAAGTGTCTAATTTCACTAACCCTACCATTGTGCCCAAAGTCTTCTTTAATTTATGGTGAAAACATATCTCTCTGTGCAGGGATGGCTAATAAACTTAGCTGAGAAATGAGAATCATATAGTAACTTCAATTTTATGACAAATAACTATGTCAAGTTAGCATTTATTCCTCAGTTTGTGAAATTACGAAAAGAGTACAGGAAAAATAAAAAGGCAGTTATCAAAATCTAGACTAAGTCAACATTTTTGAAGACTGCACTTTGTAGGTTTTAATCTGAACATTAGTACACATTGAAATAAAAATGCACTTGAATTAGAACAAATATTTTTTTCCAAAACAAGCTCTGTCATTTGCATTGTTCTCACCTGCAGAGGTTTTCACAATTTCTGAAGTATTTCTCAGACCCATGAAGTCAAACTGATAGAGTCTCCAAGATTTTTGGTCAGCAGCCTCCACTGAGTTTTTTCTCCATCTGTAAATCATTTCCTCTTTAGGGTAGCCATCTAGAAATTAAAAAAATAATAATTTTAAAAAATGCATTTCACAAAAAAAGGTACTGCGAAACAGTATCTGTTCACTGATGTAGAGCTATTTGAGAATATATAAATTTCTGATGTGATGCTTTTCTGGTGGGTTTGGTGGTATAATTCAGCTAAAGAGTTGTATGGCACACACAAATGGAGTTGTACTGTTAGCGAAATTAAGATTTTTCACATATTCTTTTCTAATAGGGAAAAATACTGATTGCTCCTATCTCTCTGCTTCAGAGATGCAGTTGAAGTCCATGCACAAGAGTATTCTTCTTTACATATGCTCTGCAAACCAATAGACTGTAAAAAAAGGAGGGGAGATCTCAGTGTAAGATGTAAGCAATTGAAAAGGACAGATTGTTTTTAAAGTGGCAGTAGTTCTAATGTGGTGTGTGCTATTGTACTTCTAAAATTAGCTCATTACCCCAAATTTTTAATTACTGTGGGATTTTTAAAGTGATTATACCACCATATTAATTCCAAAGGTTGTAGCACTGATGAGACAACACCTGATCTCTACAGCTGAAATAGCTTCTGAAAGTCTTCGTTTATCAATTTAGCACTTAGTAGTAATAATTAGCCATCATGTCAATATTTAATTTCCTTTTTGTCAGAAAATGTCATTTTCCTATAGAAGTCCAACAACAAAACTCGAAGCAGACCAATCCATAATAACAGACCATCTAGAAAACAACAGCACGCCCATGCTACTTAAAACTAGATTGTTCTCTAATGCATAATAAAATAAATGCCTATTCATCTAATAATTAATATAGTAGAAGTAGATTGCAAGGCAAATTAAAAGCCTAACAATAGCCAGATAATATAACTGTCTCAGCTGTAATCTTTTTTTTTTTTTTTCATGGGATCCCAATACATTTTGAAATTTGCATTACAAAACAACTTCTCTGGTTATGGTGCTACTTTGCTGATGTTCTCCTCCTATGAGTGTCATCTTCATCTTGTTTAAGGTTCCATCCTGCTGTGGCACTGCTCTAAGGTGTGTGTGGCCTTGTTTATCCCTCTCGCTAAGACAGCATGAAAAGTACCCACCAGCCCTTCAGTTCTAATCCGGAGAAATCAACTATGTGCTAATTCAAAATGCCACGTTTGTATATTCCCCACTGATGTAAATAAAGAAGGAAGGGCACAATTGAGTAACAAACACAAGCCCTGCCGTTCTCCATGAGAGCTCTTGCTGCCAAGCAGGTATCACTGCCAATTCTGCTGTGCCAATCTGTGAGATTGATCTAAAGGTTAATTATTTTTGGCTGCAGATTATGTCAGATGATGCAGAGGTACAGTGAAAAAAGTCAAGCTTTGCAGGGCCTCCAAGCATTAGCACTCCATCCTCTGAAATCTTCTTGAGCCTTGCTTGTATTTGACTGAGCCCTCTGGTCACATTTCTGATGGTATAATATCTCCCCTCTAACAGAAAGCCCTACATTTTACCTCAGGAGGCTTCTCAAACTGTCTTCACCTGTGGAAACTCTGATATCTCTCTATCAGTTCAGGAGGAAAGAAGCATCAGATGCCCTCCTCACCATGCTGCAGCTGCTGCACCCTAACAACAGGTGACAATGGTAGAACTGCTCTGTCTCCAAACAGCAGTATCAGGACCACAGATGCGGCTGCCATGCAGTTTGTGTCCTAATCCTACCTCCTTACTTGCCTCCTGATGAGGAGAGGAAGCCCTTGCCCTGTTGTATTCCCTGCACCAGCTCCTGCTCCAAAACTTGTGGCCCAAAGTGCCAATTTGCAGATTTTTGTAGCAGGTAGTAGATCCTTCTCTCAGGAAAATATCACCATAGTCATTGTAAGTAAAAATATCCTGGAAGCAAAAAAGATTTTAATTTTTTGTAATACATTATTTTAAATTGATCCAAAATTATCTTTTAACAGTTCTTTCCAAATTTTACTGAAAAGAATTTGTATCAATTAGTCTTGAATTCAATTTTTTAACTTATTTTTTGGCTTTTTTTTTTTTTTTAAATTCTATGGCCACATCACCAAAAATTCATTACACTGTCAGTAAGCTTGAAAGTTTGCTACCATATTATCCAGGCCATAGCTGTTTATCCTGGCATGAGCAGCATGTGGTCAGGAATAAACTGAGACTCTCATCCTTTAGGTTTTTTTCTATATTTTTGACTAAGAGACAGATTCAGTCTCAGAATATCTTCTTTCGGTATTATTCAGTGTCATTAAGTAGTAAGCAACTGTCTTTGGGAGGCCATCAAGCCCTATGCTCTTTCAGTAATAGTCTCCTTAATCTACAGTCACTGACATCTGCTCTTAGGATGGCTGTGATACTTACATCAAAGGAGTACTGGTGATTCAGTGGGAGTTGTTTCAACTTGTTAAATAACTGCTATTATGTTCTGCTCCAGTACCAGGTGACTTCATTTTTCAATTCATTTAAAGGATATAACCTTGTGAAATGACCACATATCTACTTGGACAGTATAGCCCTCCTAGGATTCATTTTACTTACAGAATGGACAATTCATGATGGTTCTTCTTTCAGTGACATTCAATATTTCTTGTGTACAGCCTAATTGCTTCTAGTCCTCTAAGTGCTTCGTGTTAGAAAATATCAGAACTGGAGACTTCAGTACTTCCACAAGAAAACCAAATCTCTGCTGTTCAGCCATTGACACAACTAAGAGTGTATTATCTATAGAAATATCTGGGTTTTTTCACTTCCCCAGCATGATAAATGGCAGTAGATTACCTTAAATCTTGACCTCATGGCTTCAAGCCATCCATGCTGAACAAATTGCTATCCATCAAGTGTATTTACCCTGTCAGATTGCTTTAGGTTATGTAGGAATATCTATGCTGCAGCAGGAGAAGGCTCCAGGAGGTCCTGGAGATTTTCCAACAGGTGCCATAAAGGCAGCAAAGGGGACAGCATAGGTAGAAGACAACTACCACAATCAAGGATATATTCTGTGTTACAGACATGCAAGTTCTGGCAACCTGCAGCTCAGGAGCTTCTCAACCAAAGTCTGTGTCAACAGATTCATTTTCCTTCTCATTAATGTATTCAATTGCCTTTAAATTCTCCTAATTTTTGGCCTGCTATTTTGTAGTCTGTACTTTAGCTATTAACTTTTTTTCTGCAGGTTTTAGATTTCTATACTGCCATGTCAAAGCCTTCTGCAGAGCACCTTGATCAGCTGGCTTTTTGTAAATCTGGTACTACATTACTTTGTAATATCAAGTCAACAACAAATTTGGTTGAAGTTATTTAAGAGCCTAGTAGAAAATATCCTTGTAATTATCCTATATAATACTTCCTGTTCTCTTTCACTGAACACACTAATGGATTTTCCAGTTAACGTGATTGGTACCTTTGTTGCTTTACTCATAGACTTAAACTTACAGAGTTTCAAAGTGTACCACTGACTTTAACTCCAATAATGCAAACATGAATAAATAATAAAAGCACTTTTTCCTGTTTTGGAGGTGAACCTATTATAACAGAAAGCCAAATTGTCATGGCAGCCTGTGAGATTCTGTGGAATTTGTTTTATTCCCTTTTTCTTACTGGAATAATTGAACTCATGTTACCACATCTTCTCACAGCATCACCACGTAATTTATAACTGACAGGTTAAAAATATTTGAGCTTTGAGCTACACTCATCATCTTCATATTGCTGCACTTTCTATGGAGACTGATTTATGCAGAAGCCTCCACTAAAATGCTGGAAAAATTGTCAAGGCCAGAAACAACTCCAGGCCAAAAGAGATTCATATGCAATCACAAGATAGCCACAAGCATTGGCGTCAAGTGGCCCTGAAGCACATCTGTTACAGGAGTCAATACCAATGGAAAATCAGCAACTTCCATAATACAACCATTGATATATCCATGCCTGTTGGTGCACACTACCTCTAACCTTGATTTCCCCAATACTGGTGTTGGTCAGGTCATCTTAGATCAATGACCGAGTCTTTCTTTCACCTTCTTTTGCTGTGGTAAAGGATCTATTTTAGGAAGTGAGTAGAGATGTGAAGAAGAAGGTAGGATGCGGGTCATGCCAAAAAAAGACCATCTGAAGAACTAGCATCTGTCTAAAAATCTTTCCTTACAAATATATCCAAGACATGGAAAAACAGAGATACATGGAAAAATAACCCCAGCCTTTTTCATCTCTTCAGACATGTTTTCTCTACTATGTGAAATCAATTTACTTTACAGCTGTCCCCCCCCACTTTATGTTCAAACATAACACAGGCAGACCCAGCTTGTAGCAGAACGAATGATGCAACAAGGAAGGTCATCTCTCCTTCTAGCCTTGGAAAAAATTGTATGCTCAGAGCATGCTACGAGGAGTTAATGAAAGTAGCAGCAAAGCTGAAAATGTGGGGGAAGCAGGCAAGAAAGGATCAGTTCAGTTAAGTCTCTGCCAGGAGGCTGATGGTTATGACAGGAGTGTATATTTGAAAGATAAAGCTGGATTCTGGGATGGTTGTGTTTTTCCAGGGGTGTTAGATACACAAAGTCAGGAGAAAGCATGATCTGAAAAACAAGCTGTCACCATCAGCTAGTGATCAGAGCTTACACCACAGGCATGGGAAGGAGTGTGGTAGGTTTGACTGCTGCTGCTGAAGGCAGACAGGAGCGGATGTCCTGATGCAATTAGAGGCAGGCAATGAGCAGCCCTTCCAGCCAGCTGCTTCCAGACATGCTTTGCTTCCTCAAATGCTACCTAGTAAACTCTTCTTCATACTAATCAGGAGAACACTGTCAGCCCAGCCCGATGAAGAAGGAAACCCTTGTCAACACAGCTCCAGCCACACAAGGATAATGAAGTCTAGAAATGTACCATTCTCTGATATTTGTGCTGTGGATGGCAAATCATATGCTTCCACAGAAACCACCCAGGCTCTTTTTCTTAGCAGTCATTAGAAATGCTCCTTCTTCAGGAAGAAAACTGCAATTTTAATCTAACTTTCTTAACATTTCAGAGCAAGAAAGTTTTTTATGATCTATGGCTGTATCTGTCTGGTGTTTGTTCTTGGATGTTTGTGCTTTTAACTAGGAGTATCCTGCAAGTTCGTTATTAGAAATTATACTACTTTGGATTTCATGATTGTTGGCACTTATTAAGCACAACTAGGTGGCAAAAAGAGCAAAGTTTTAGTTCAATTATTTTAAAATTAAAATTAGGGAATATAGAATATACATTATGTCTTATCAGGAGGAACCCCTGGGGTTAGAAGAAAGGAGAAGCAGGGAAAGAGAAGGGAGGCAATTATTTACTTAAAAAGTATTGAAAAAATACTTATGATAGATTTCCTGCATATGGATTTCTGTCTGTCGATAAATGAAGGTGACCAGCACTCACTCACTTATTTTTTTGAAAAAGAAACATTTTAAAAGGCACCTATAATAATAATAATACTAAAAGATAAATGTGAATGCTGTAAAATAGCTTTAAAATGTGATTTATTTCAGCAGTTGTAGGTAATTGCACTTAGATGATAACTACAGCAATTATAAATGTTATTCTTTGCCCTGTTTGCTTGCACTGGTAATTGACACCTTATTAACAGTACATTAACTCATGAAAAAAAATCAAGCAACATAGCCATAATTTCAGGATAATGGATCCAATACTGCCCTAAAGTTAAAGGATACATCTCCCAGTGAAGAGAACAAAGTTTTTCTACCTTAATATGATCACTTTAGCTAAGAAGTAGAGAATCCAATCATTTTCATCAACAGCAATGCTTAATTGTCCTTTTACCCATGACTAATTGTGGGGTTTTTGAGAGAAGTGTTAGAATGCTAATACATTATACGGTCACTGAGCTTCTGAGAGAAACTTGTGGCATCAATGCATCTTTTGGGCCTTCAGAATAGAAAGCAGAAAAAGCCAAGCGTTGTTGTTAGAAAAGTCCCAAAGGAAGGATTTTTTGTTGACCAGCCCTGGTAGGAGGTAAATATTTTCCCTGTTTTTTGGTGCAAATTTTAATCTTAGCTTGGGGAAAACACAGAAGAGAATAAAACGGTGAAAATGAGAAGGGAAAGAAAGAAGGATTGTACTGAAACAAGTGACAGAAATTTTCCTTCGATGATATTTTGAGATGCGGCTTTTCCGTGTGCTCACTTTCTGAGAAAAATCTTAGTTTTATTTTAAAATCTAACATATACTTCTCATATATGGGTGCTACAATTTTGTCACACACAGCCCTAGTATTGAAAATCCCTGTGACAAATATCAGGTGCTAAGAGACAGGTGGAGTACTTTGAAATTATATTAAGAAGCTCAAGTAATTCTTTGGGTCATCATACTTTTATATTCTGCCTTTAAGCTTGCTAAACAATTTTCCTCTCGATTCATTTGCAACTGGTACCAAGCATGATTTCGTTTTGGAAAATGGCTGGGTTTATCATATACTGTCCCCATAATTACACTTTTCTATTGTCTTGCATATGCCTTCACCTTTTCTGGAAAAAAAAAGAGGGGAAAAAAAAACCCCAAACCAGCCCCATCCTTAATGTCTTTTTATGCATTTTTATTTATTTAAATATTTGTACTGCTTGCCTAACAGTTCTGTGTGTTTCAGAAGCCGTGTGTGCAATGATTGCTTTTGCCTATCTGTTTGCATTGCTCTGGGCAGCATATTATTTCACAAAATATTCCACTGGTAATTAGAGCATCTGATAAATGTTCTGATTCCTCTGATTTAGTTATATTGCATCCCCCTTCCTAACATCATTAATGGTTAATAGGCTCTTCTCACTCCTAACTTACTGGATATAAACTGTATTTTATCTAAGGAGAGAGTTCTTACACAGATGAGTGTAGTGAGGGCATCTATAGAAATCTTGTCTAGGCATATGTAGCCTTCTTCATGTTTTTTTACAGAATGGACACTTCACCCCAACCGCTGTTCAGATGGGCATGGAACTTCACCCTGTGTTTTCTGTAATATCAGCCTTGGAGAGAAAAAAATGAAAGTTCTGAAACTGTTTTTCCTAGCTCAGGTTCTCTCTTGATCTGAATTATTCTGGAATATACACACATTCTATTTATTTAGAACTTTTCTGCTTATACACAAAGATACCAGGAGGCGATAGAATTTCATTTTCTGGCTCCCTGTAGCTATTTTTCCTTTCTAATGCAACCATTTCATAATGGTCTTGTGATGCCTCACATTTGTGTGTCACTACAGACAAAGAATAGTCCAAGATTTTATTAATAATGTGCATTAGGTATTTTTGATAATATACACTGAGTTTCAAATTTTTATCCTCTTATTTTATAAGAGGAAAGGTTCAGAAATGTATGACAAAGGGATGGCCTTTCAAAGACTGCTGGAATCCTGTGCTGCTGCTTTAACCTGTGCTAGGTCATATATATATAGCAGCCAGCTATGCACAGAGATCGGAGGCTTCACCTGGGAATTTACTGTTCTCTGGAGGATTTAAGGTGAGGGTTTGACCAGCTGGAAATCTCTCTCCTTCCTTCTTTTACCTGGACTTCATGTGGCCTACTATGTAGACAGAATGATGCTGAGATTTCAAGAGCTAGAGACTTCAGAAGCCGTGTGTGCTTGATGATGCTGAGACTTCAGTGTCATTGCTATACTGCTAAATATGGACATTGAATTCTGTAATAGAAAACACTGTAAAATTAATATTTTAAAAGATAAAATTTTGTGTTTACCTGACTGCATGAACTCAAATGAGAAGAGAAAAATCATTTATCTTTACAGTTTGTAACTGACTATCAAAAAATATTATGCTACATGCAAGATTTTTTCAAGTCTATTTAAATAGGAATTTTGTGTTGGATGTGCTGAGTGAAAATTTTGGGGTGCTACCCAGGATTTTTGCTGAGATGTGCAAAGTCTGAGTGGCTACATACTTAAGTAGTATCTCAGGCAAATGTAAGTGATGGCAATCACTCATAATTTTCTGTATAGAGCTTGACTCTTAATTCAGCTTTATGGAAAACAGGAGGCGAACAGAATAACAATAGAACAGATGAAAAATATTTGGATAAATCATACAAGGTCATGACAACAGAATTTTAAAGCAAACTGAGCTGGGGTTGCTTTGCACGAATTAGAAAACAGACAAATTAGAAAACAAACCTATAAAATAGCCTAAGTGGAACATAAGCAGAATATATGTCAAATCTGCCATTCTTCAATCTGCTGCCATTTTCTATAGCCAGGATACAGCCTTCCTCTTCCATTTCTTTAAACTGCACTTACATTGATGCTTAGTGACATAGTGATGATAATAAGCTGAGTGGGGAAATGGACACTTTGGAAGGGAGAGTTACTCTGCAGGAAGACCTGGACAGGCTAGAAGAGTGGGCTAACATGAACCTTGTGAAGTTCAGCAAAGGCAAGTGTAAAGTCTTGCACCTGGGAAAACATAATCCAGGAGTGCAGCACAGGCTGGGATCTACCCAGCTGGGGAGCAGCTCTCCAGAAAGGAACCTAGGGGTCCTGGTGGACAATAAGCTTGAAGAAAGCCCAACAGGGTGCTGAGTTGCGTCAACAAGGCATCACTGGCAGAGACAGAGAAGTCATTATCCCACTCTACTCTGAGTTTTTCAGGCCACACCTGGAACACTGTGTTTGATTTTGGTCTCTGCTATTCAAAAAAGATGTGAGCAGGTTGGAGAGATTCCAGAGAAGGGCACAAAAGATGATCAAAGGACTGGGAAGCCTGCCATATGAGGAAAGTCTGGGGGAACCTAGTTTGTTCAGCCTTGAGAAAAGACGTCTTAAGGGAGGCTTCACCACCATATTTCAGTACTCAACTTCAACTGTACTGGATAATACAAGATCTTGACTTTATCCATTTAATGGCAATAATTAAGTGTATCCTTCATGTAGGACTACTAAGATTTCCTTAAGATTATTCTGAGGAGAAAAATAGCATTGTTTACTTCATCCATTGCTTGGTTATACAAAGTGCAGAGAAAATGTGTTTTGGCTTATCTGACAACATATAATAAACAAGTAATAAACAAGATTCTGATGGGCACTCAGACCTCTAGTAAAGTAAACAACATGGCCATAAATAGCTCAGGAAATGCAAGAAGATACACCTGTAAAATTTTTGTCCATTCAAGCGGAGAGGAGTGCAACAAAGATAATTTACTTACAGGTTTCTCCCTTTCATTGACAACCAATCTAGCTAAGCTGTTTATTGCAACATTTTGATAAGAAGATTTCTTTAACACTGAGAACTCATTTTGTGTTTCTCATATGGACCTGACAGTATTTAACGATTATGCTAAACACACTTACTCCTATTCCAACTACTACTCAAAAATTAGTATGCCTGTGTTATGTATGAGTGCAACTAAAAGTGGAATATTCATTAGAAGTAAAATAATACAACACTATCATCAGAAGTATGCTATTGTCAACATGTAAATATAAGTAAATAAGCTATTTGTTGTACAAAGTATATAAAAAAAGAACTGTCAAGGAACAGTCTGCATTTCTAAAGACAGGAAAGACTACTTTGTATTCTCATACAAAATAATAATAATTGAGTAACCATAGATTAAAAAAGAATACATTTACAACTCGAATGTAGCTGCTACAATGAAATAATAATAGCATCCACAGAAGTTTTAGCATCCACCTATTTAACAGTGCCTAACTTAGGCTAGAAATATACTACAACCTTATCTGCACTGTCCTATGTACAGAAATCTTCTACCCAATCTCAATTATAAAAGTAATTGTAGTTATATATTTAACTTACACAGTCCATACATTTTGTGACTAGCCTAAACTGTACATTTTTAGACCCATGAAAATTTCGGTATCAACAATGCATTTTCTGAATTGCCATGAAACCCATTTCAGGCTTCACAGAAGCTACACCAGCAAAGCCTGTGGGTTTATAGAAGCCATCAGAAATGTGCTATGCTCAGTCAGCGTATCATTAATGGAAGGAGATTATGAATTAAAGATTTCCATACAAGATTTTTATGACTTTTTAATAGGTGTTCTCAGAATGCATCACAGATGGATAATAAAAGGTAAAGCATCAGAACACTCAAAGCTGAAGACACAGTGTCTTTACTGAGCATTGTCATTTCATAGAATAAAACAATAATTTACAACATAAATGGAAAGCTAAAAAGAAAATTTCATTAGGCCTGAGATTAAGCTGGGTTAACTTTTAAAATATTTGTGAAACAGTACTGTTGACGTTGAAAAAAGAAGCCCATACAAACATTTTTTTTGTTGAAAGACTCACCTGTCTGCTTTGCATGAAAGTGTAACTTAACATGTGAACTGATATTCGAAAATCAAAATTAGTTATTTATGACTAGATTCCTCTGGTCAGTTTTCTCAGTCTATCAGCTATTTACAAATAAATGAGCGCTATCTCTTTTTTTACATAGCTATTAGTCTGTATGTAGATTAACTGTCATTTACACATACTTGTAGCCATTTACACACACACTAAAATTCACAAGCAATAGGTTTTTATAGCTCTGTAAAGTTAAACAAAGAGATTTCTGTTTTCTGTAATAATTTGCAAGTTTTCAATTTTAGCTCCTTAGGACTTGCCTGTACCTTATTGGCACAATATGCAAGCCTAAGCAACCAAAGATAAATGTAAACATAACTTTTTGTGTCGCAAGCTTACAAAAATAATACTTCCTGAAAAGATCATGACTAAAATGTAATTTCCCGGTTTTTAACAACAGCTCATCAGAAATTATCTGATGAAATGAAGTTTCACATTAACAGGACACTTTGTTGATTCTGACATATTTATAGTCACACTCAATTAAATTAGCGAGAGCACTGCACTGTTTTCATTTACACATCAGCAACAGTGTTATGATGAATATGTAAATACATTAATTTTGCATTCATTAAATTTGGTCTTCCTCTTCTCTGAATGCATTTACCAATGTCTTGGTTTGCCATTAACTTTCCAAGCATCTCAGGGGTGCTCCTTCTTTGGTTAATGCCTTTTCCCCCAAAAAAAACCTCTAGTATTTGCATCTCATTTGCTCTCAGGATACTGCTGATGGAAATTAGCTGATGTTCCTGTGTAGTAAATTAGTCCAAGTATTCTGAATGGGTTTTTTCTCATCTTTTGAGGTACTTGCATTGATCAAAGTGATCTTTCTTTGAAGTTTCTGTGTATCTCAATGACTTAATCTCTTGTTCAGGTATGAAAACATTCTTTCTAAAGTTTCTGAGGAGTCATAATCTTTTACTATTCTCCCTTGACCCCCACAGTGACTGCAAATCTAAATATCTTACAGTACACAGCAGGGTAAAGTCTAAGTCTGCTCATAGTTTCTTTCTCAATTTCTGGTTCTAGACTCTAATCATGGTCTAAATCTGCTAAAATGATCAGTTATTGCTTTAAAGTTGAAGAGCTGTTATGGAGGTAAGGCTGAAGAAGCCACCTCACTAATATTTTTGCCTGATAAAACAAAGATATCAGCTGTTCTCCCATGCACTTCAGTTTTCCTTTAGTTGCAGTACTCCTCAGCTCTTAGATTCATAGATAGTTTTGGCTGTAGTTAACTCAGAAGTTTTAAGGTCAAGTTTTTCGGTACCTGGTTTCAGAACAAAGTATTATCCTAAATAATCTATGTACCAAATGTACATAGTTTTGTGCTGCTTCATTTTCCACTAAAGCTTTAAAACAGCAGTACTGTGCATGAGCAGAAAACAGAACTGACTCCAATAGCGCTGAATCCCCCAGAGGCTATGGATCCTTCAAGTTCTTCCAGGGCATCATGCAGCTGACACCACTCAAAAATCCCCAAATGTTGGGGATACAAGGGTGCTTCAAGCTTCAGCCCCAGGAGCCTGACAGCCCTGCCCCAGAAAAAGGTGTTCTCTGGCCCTTGGCTGATTGACAGTGAAATTGCTTTTCCTGAGACACTTAAAATGACAATGACACCAGTTTCACAAAGCAGTTGCCACGTTCTGTCAGACTAATTTGTTTTTTTGGGAAAAAAAAATCATTATAGAAGAGTGAGACTCTTTGTGCATGATCCTATCTGTGAAAATTGCTTTTTTGGAATTTTTTGAGGAGGTCGAATTTCAGTTTCTTCCCATGTTCCCCATTGTTCTGCACTCTTGTCACTCCTTATATCCCAGCACCACTCTGAACACTTCTGCAAAGTGCAAGGCTGCCATTTCACAGCTATTCCTGGCTCTGCATAAATCATACTGACAACTATTAAAAAAAAAATTTAAAAATCCCTAGTCAGAAAATCAAAACCTCAGCAGCTTTTGCTTCATATGTCTCTGGGCTAAGTTACAGTAATTAAATCTTTTTTAGCTTGGTTTGCTTAGGAAATGAGGCTTATGTAATTATATTCATTGTCTGTGTTTATGTGCATGTTATCTGTCCTTGCTTTTGCATCCATTCACCAATTTTATTGAAATTTGATGGAAGAAGGTACGACTCAAATATTATATATTCTGTAAAAAGAAGCTCCCAAATGAGGGAGACATTTCTTAATAATTTCGCTCAAGGAGGAAAAGGATGAAGTCTTATGAAGGATCAGACAAAGGCCGCAGGCACTCATCCTCAAGTCATCTGCCCTCGGGATATCAGTCCTGGTATGCCCCTGCAAAGAGAAATGCAGTTGACTCCAAAAACACTGGACTACTCTGTCTGCGAGGACTGGTCCTGTGAAAAAAGGGAGGAGAGCAGAGCATCTGCCCTTAAAAATAGATATGTGGGCTCATCCAGTCCTAATGCCTCAGATGTGGCAGAGCTCATTGTCTCAATTTTGAGTCTCAGTAGGTCTCCTGACATTGTCTGTAGTATCTTATTTCCTTTGTGTTGTGTCCTCCGTCACATATGTCTCCAACCGTGCTGCTTCTTTTGGCATCCTTCCTAAAAGATCTTTCCTTACTACCACCCAGTGTTTTGGTAGATACTATATTTAATTGGGTCTTGGAGTGCTCAAGTAGCTTTGCCCAAGGACACTGAGAAGTAGGGGATGTCATCCTTCAAAAATTTGTCATCAAGGAGACTTTCTGGGCACTGCTTTCTGCTTCTCAGCAAGCATAGTTTTTTTTCAGCTGCAAAGGCTGACTTTGCCATGACATGCTATTGTTTCATGCCAATTGCATTCATTTAAAGGTGATTCAAAATGTGTCCCAATGAGACCACTGCTGACAACAAACTTCTCCATTCACATTACCCTAACCCTTTTGGGTTTCTATCCTTATCTCAAATTTTACTTCTGGATTTTCTTTCCAGCCTATAGCATTGCCCTTCCATGAACATATTTTGGAAAGTGTGTGTATTTTAATTATCTCCTTTCCCCCCATCTGTCCCCTACTTTCTCTGGGTATTTAAAACCTCACTGCAAGTGATCTTCATTCTGTTTGCTTACTCACCAAGGACAAATTGCCAAAGACACTAGAGGCAGCCATCATTTAAAATGTTGCCAGGCCAGGAAGCCCAACTCCAAAACACATAGCCCATGTCCCAGGGGAGAGAGTCCTCACAGAAGCATGGGGTAAAGTGATGTAAATGCAAGGGCCTCAGATGGTTGATCTAAGTCTTTAAGTCTTGTACAAGCTTTCCAAGGCTCTGGCATAGGCAAAAGGCTCAGCAGAAACATGCACACCCTTTACCCCAGACAGCAGACTACTACTTGGTTTGGCTATCTTGGTGCTGCCTCTCCTTGCTTGCCAGGAGCAAGTTTTTAAAGCAGGAAAATCAAGATGGCAATAATTTATTAATTATTGCCATCTTGATTATTATTACACAAGAGCAAAGAGAGTTCTCCAGCCCAAAATACGCTCCTTGACTTATATTTTGCCTGTCAGAACAACCAGAAGAATATAAGGTGAGCTGGAGAAAGGAATAGAATAAAATTCAAGCTGGAATATGAATATATTGAAAACCTGCAAGCATTGATTACATTTCTGGATCAAGAAAGGATTAAATTTTTTGGAAGTAAGAGCTCCCTTTCTTGAATGACAGGTCAGAAGCTGTTATTCAGGCTTAACTCTAGTAACAATAAAGATCAGTAAATCATAGAATGTTTCTCAGTTTAAGAAAGAAGCAGCAGCTCCACCACCCACTCATTACAGCAGTGTATCTAGTTGTACAAAACTCCCTCTCCTAATTGTCAACAGTTTGCTATTTACTTTGAAAGGGGTTGCAAAAGTCCTGGGTTGCTTGAACAGGGTCCCCACACCTTTAACGGAAAGGTCCCTATGCCTTGCATGGAAATTTCACTATCTGTAATGAAACCATCTGCCTGTGTGTGACAACTCTTGTTCCTTTCTGCAAAAAGTCTCCCATGTCTGCTAACTTGGTACCCTAAATAAACACATGCACAGAATAATAACTGTCCTGGCTTTTCAGCTGGTTTGGCAACAGGAATTTTCAAAGGAAAGAAACAACAGTACCTGTAATCACAGTTACAAGATCACACCACAAAGCAAACAATGTGATAGCCCTCCCAACATTGAAGTCACACTCCTCTCATCAGTTAAGTTCAATGGACTTCCATGAATGAGGTTGTGTGACAGGTAAGGAGTGAAAATGGGTTTGATGTCCACGCTTGCAGCACAGGCAAATTTGACTTACATATGAAACCAGTTGTCCCACCTCAGAAAACACAGAGCTTTTCCCATAGTAGCCTAGGACAAAAAATTATCATCTCCCAAAAGTACTACCTACCTCCACCTTGTATTCCTCTTATTTTTTTTAATCATTAGACATATGTAGCATACTGACTCACCCTTCAGTTCATCAACCCATATCTGGGTGCAAAGAGTCAGAGAAATGGCATACTGAGGAACTAGGTGAGAGAGAGAAACTGCCTCTGCCTTCTACTGTGCAGTGGTAGAGAGAAGGTGGGATGCTCACTATGCTATCTTTATCTTGGTGAAAACATAAGAGAGTCACATAGTATTTTAAGTGTTTATTAGCATCTTTATAAAACTCTGATGTTCTCCTTTCTCCCTGATCGCTTTCTATACACTGCCATTCGCTTAGCAGTGCTTCCTTTTGCGATAATTATTTTCACAGAACCACAGTATCATCATGGTTGGAAAGGACGTCTGAGATTATCAAGTACACATACACACACAAAAAAACCATACAATCTTGTGGACAAGAGCATGCCCTCAAGTGCCACATTTACTCATTTGTTAAATACCTCCAGGGCTGGTGACTCCACCACCTCCCTGGCCAGGCTATTCCAGTGCCTGACCACCCTCTCAGTAAAGTAATTCTTTCTGATATCTAATATAAACCTCCCCTGCCACTTTTCCTCTGGTCCTGTCATTATTCCTGTGGGAGAAGAGGCCAACACCCGTTTCTCTATAACCTCCTTTCAGGCAGTTCTAGACGGCAATGAGGTCTCCCCTCAGCCTCCTCTTCTCCAAACTAATCATGCCCAGTTCCCTCAGCCTCTCCTCATATGACTTGGTCTCTAGATCCCTCACCAGCTTGATGTCTCTCCTCCAGACACACTCCAGCACCTCAATGTCCCTCTTGCAGTGAGGGGCCCAGAACTGAACACAGTACTGGAGGCAAGGCCTCACCAGTGCCAAGCACAGAGGCACCATCACTTCCCTACTCCTGCTGGCCATGCTGTTACTGATACAGGCCAGGATGCTGTTGGCCTTCTCGGCCGCCTGGGCACACTGCTGGCTCCTGTTAAGCCAGCTGGCCATCAGCACCCCCAGGTCCTTTTCTGCTGGGCAGCTTTCCAGTCACTCTGTCCCAAGCCTGTAGCATTGCCTGAGGTTGTTGTGACCAGCATGCAGGAACCAGTACTTTACCTTATTGAACCTCATACAATTAGCCTTGGTCCATCAATCCAACCTGTCCAGGTCCCTCTGTAGTGCCTTCCCACACAACTTGGTGCCATCTGCAAAGTTAGGGTGCATTCAATCCCCTTATCCAAATCATCAATAAAGATATTAAATAATACAGGCCCCAGAACTGAGCCCTGAGGGGCACCATTTGTGACCAGCTGCCAACAAGATTTCACCCCATTAATCATAACTCTTTGGGCACAGCCATCTACCCAGTTTTTTACCCAGTGAAAAGTACACTAGTCTATGCCACAATTCACCAGCTTCTCCAGGAGAATGCTGAGGTTCTAAACCATTGTATTATTAAAAGAAAAGTATACATTTCTCATGTTTCCAGAAATGCTAATTAGCATGTCAGGCATGCTAATTAGCTGCAGTACTCCTCACTTCAGAACAGGATGGCACATGTGAGAGGACACTGTGTAAATGTCCTCCTTCATGTGAAAATGCAGTTGTAACATTTTTTTTTCTGGTGGCACAGATGCTTCTGGTGCTTGGAGACCCCTTAATCTGCCTCTCATTAAAAAATATCATCTAGTCTCTGGGAAATTACTTTGGACCTATATATCTCCTTACTTTTTGATGACATTAAGATATTGGTGAGAGTTATTTATAGGAGGTTATAATGGCTGCAGATGCTTTGAAGAGATCATTTCATGAGGCACGTTTCCTTTATAACTACACAGAAGTGCACAGAGAATTTTAAGGGTAAAAATTCACTTTTCCAGACTCAGCATCTCATAATGAGCTGGCACCTGCTGCTCATCTGTGTTGTAATGAAGTCAAGCAACAGCCCTCAGAACTTGCTAAATTTTGAAACTGAGTAATGACATCTGGAGAGGTAGATGGTGATGCTGCTGTACAGGCTGTCTAGCAGATTGCTTCAACTAGGTCCTGTGTGTAACATGAACTATATTTTAGCTCCAAAAGGGACCTCAAAGTCTAATCCTTAATGTAGCCTGCTTATAGCAGTTTGTATAAAATATGAGAAGATAAGGGCTGAAGGGAGAAATTCTTTCCAGTCAGTCAAATACTGCCAGATTTTCAATTAAAACTCTATTTAAAAATAAAACAAAAACAAAAACCAACAGCAACAAAAATCCCTTGCAATTTTAAAAGCAGTGACTGATTTGACTGTCTAGTTTTAAGTATCAGAGGAAACGTGCACTCCCTGCATTTCTTTTACATCCAATATATAATGAGAACACTTTCAGGAAAGTGCAGCTACAAAACTGAAACTGTCCTATGGCTGGAGTGCAGGATATTTAATGGCAGATTTAGGGCTCTGGCAGTGAAGATGCTGCTCATCCTTGGGAGATTTTTTACGACTTAGTTATGACTTTGTTGTGAGATGCTGGAAAAGAAGCATGTAACTGCTGCACCAGAGAAAAGGCTGAGAAACCACCATGATCCAGTTCCCTGGTCTCTTTGATTGAGTAGGCAGCTACATGTACTTCTGATTAAAATCTTCTGTTTCTGACCCACCAGTTCTATTGGTGGGCAGGAAAGCAAAGTAAAGCCCTCATCCACTCCCTGTACCTGGTGTGGAATACTGAAAAATGGCCACATTGACTTTAGTCTCTTTGTGCTTGCTTCCCTTCTTGCACAGGCAACTCATCCAAGGTACAGGGAGCCTGACATTAATCTCAATCTGGATCACCATGCAAATCATATGCTTATCCTCTATTTCCAGAGGATGCAATAGGTCCCCTACACAGAATCAGATGCTTGATGCAAAGGAAGCCCACATGCCAATCAACATCATACCATCATGATTCTTATGGTTGCCAAAATATGAAAAATGCAGCTAAGTTAAACATTATGGTAGCTGATATTATAACACGCATAGCAGGTGCAGAGATTTCCAAATTCCATTCTCTGAGTTTATAAAACAAATGTTGCAAGGAAAAGGGAGTTAGTAGAACAGCAGTACTGAAGATACACATGATATGAAATTAGTATGGGAAAAATAAATTTGTCCATAGACTACACACAAAATACTACTGTAATATTTTTTCTATGTCCATATATCCTTCCACTGTGAATAACTGTTTAAATTTTAACTTTAATTTACATCTCACTAGCTATCAATCTGTGTTTTAAATAATAATGAAAGATAGCCCTTTTGTAAACCTTCAAAATATAGCGCTTTGCTATAACAGATTGACACCTAGATTAGTATTCTGAGCCCAAAAGGTGCACCTCTCTGTATCTTTTTTGTCAATCTTTGCTTTTGAAAAAAAAAGATGAGGTGGCAATGCAGACACATAGTACTAAATTCTGAAACTCCATTAAATTTGAAAGGATTATCAGTGCTTGCATAACAGCTTGTTTCAATAAGATGTCAAATATTGTTTGAAATGAATAGCCTGGCATTAAGGCTAGGTGTGATTCAAGATATTAAAGTTCCTAGGTGATCTGAGTGAGGTTTCTTATTTTACTCTTGCAATGTGCATTTGGATTAACCACTTTTTAAGAATAAAGCACACATATAATGGAGAAGCAGGTATTTGGGGGGTGGGGTGGTATGTAATCTATATAGGTCAATTTATAGCTCAATGTCTAATTTTGCTCATGCTTTCTCATGTCTAGTGGGACGTAATGTCCCACAAGACTAGATGTCTCACATCTAGTCACTGATGAGATATAACTGAGCCTGGAAGCCACATGGCAGAATGCCATGCCTGTTATGGCAGGGCTGAAGACAATCATCCCTGGGACAGAATAGCTTTTCTCCAAAACAGTGTCAATGCCATTCAGATCTAGTGTGCCCCTCCAAGTTTTCACATTCTTATGCCCCTTCCCCAAAGAACAGATCTCACCTATATGAGTGTTGCTATTCAGCCACAGGGAATTATGCAGCTATTGCAGACCTTTTCCTCAGTCAAATACTGCTCAGTCAAATACTTTTCCTCTGGGAGATTCAGGTATGCAGCAGAAATGGAAGGTGTTTGAAATCCTTCATGCCAAGTGTCTTAATTCCTTTATCTACCTCATACCCGTGATAATCTAAAGCATCTCACCACGAGCTTCTTTGGTATCTGTGATTCCTTACAACAACTTTAATAATTGGTTGGTAGATCCTTGTCACTTTTTTGGTGCTGACCAGTGTAATGCACACTGGGTGGAAGACTCCGAGTTACGCAAATAGCTTCCAGGGTACAAATTAAAGCTGTAACAACTTTAGCAGTTCATTGAAAACCTTGCCACCTAAAGGGCTGCTGCAGTCAGAAAAAAAAACCATAAAACAAATAAAATTAAATGTTTAAACAAACAAGAATGGGAAACTCAGCCTGAAAATGTAACAATTCCACTATATAATGTGCTGTCACCTGAAACACAGGTTTTAAACACATTTTCTAAAAAATGAGAATAGAGGGAGCTGAGAGATTAATGATGGGAACGGCTGGATTCAGAAAATACATTTGTACAAAGAGAGATTGAAAAGTTTGGGACAGTTTATTTTAGGAAAAAAGACAAAGAGGTGTTGACAATGGCTTTCAAAATAATGTATGACATCAAGATGGTGGCAAGAATGTTTCTAGATGTGTCCCCACAGAATACAAGAAGGAGAGAGCTTGCTATTAAATTCAGAAGGCAGAAAATTAAAAAAAAAGGTAGAATTATTTTTCAAAGAAGTACACAATCAGACAATAAAGTTTATTGCCCATTGGCGGTTATTATCAAAGCTTTCATTAAAAAAAAAAAGTCCCA
This sequence comes from Pedionomus torquatus, assembly GCA_013398155.1. Classification (NCBI taxonomy): domain Eukaryota; kingdom Metazoa; phylum Chordata; class Aves; order Charadriiformes; family Pedionomidae; genus Pedionomus; species Pedionomus torquatus. The sequence goes on along the minus strand of VZRU01019376.1, from coordinate 88,215 downwards.
AAACACTAAACAAGCCTACACATAAGACTCCAGCAACTTAAGAAATGAAGTAGGGATTGGAAAAGAAAGAAACCCTCATTTCCTTTCAGGGTATCTCAACCTGTACCTAAAAGCATCAGGAAGAATGTTTCTATCTTGAGAGGAGTGATGAGGTCACCCACAGGGACATGAAGGCAGAAGCTACAGTTGCTGCCAGGAAACCTATCATCGCCAGTCGATGCAGGGTCTTCCCCTCCTCACTGGATTGTCAGCTTTGGTGGCACCTTTTAGCTTGATGTGCACAAAATAGCAGAATTTGATGGTCCTGTCCTTTTTTCACCTAATTAGCCTCTGATGTGTCTCTGGCTGCTGTGTAATTAATCTGGGGAAAGTAGAGATCCCCGAGCTAGCAGTGCTCTCTGACTCTAGAGATGATGTAGACATACCCGAGCCAGCTGCCAAAGAGCCACATGGGCTCTCAGGACAACCTGGTCTGGAGGTGCCCTAGCCTGGCAGCTTATGGGAAGCCCTGGCCAGTAGGATGCTGCTGCAGGGGGAATCCCAGTGGCAGGAGGGGGAACACATCTCATTGCCCCAGCAGCTCCGCCTAGTAACCCAAGCTTTCTGAGGGGGAGAAGATTGCTATTGAGATTTCTGTGGCAACAATGACCAACAGATGTTTGCCACCTTCCAAGACTCTTCAGGAACTGTAATTCAAGGCAAAAGCAAGACAAAAAGCTGGCACAGCTCAGCTTGGGATCTGAATGGAGTTTTGGTCTGATTCAGACCTATGCAGAATCCACAAACTTCACATAGGCAGCTCCCAAAATTAGCAAAATAATTTAATTTTCTCTTGCAGATTTTCTCAGAAACTGCAGATATGACCTACTGCTGGAACACAATGCTGGATTAGATGTAAAGTCCAGTTTGATTAGCAGTTGTTGTGTTTTTAACAGAAGAGTCCTTATGTTAATAAAATGCTCAATTTCTGCTGCCCTTGCACACTCATGAGATGCGAGCCAAAATAATTTTCTTCCTTGCAATATTAAGCAGAGCTAAAAGGGTGAGTCCTTTTCCAAAATAGCTTGGAGATATGTTCATTCTTTTAGTGTTCTTCACACTTTGCTGATAATGCATTTCTTGTTTACATCTGGGAAACAAATATACCCCCTTTAGTCATCAGTCTTAGATGCTGCTATACTTCTGCTGAGCTCTTCAACCTGGATGCCATTCCAGCAGCTATGCTGTAAATCATTTCTTTGCCTCAGGACCTTATATTTGCAAGGTCAATTGCTGTTGAAATGATGATTACTATAAAGCTTCTATGTATAAAGTGGTTGACAATAACAGTGCCCTTGAGCACTGACTGCAGGAAGTGGCTACCATCCCATTTTCTGCGCCAGACAGAACTCTAGTTAACCAGTGTACTGTTCACTCTGCAGTATGGTCCCAGAGAGGGAAAAACTGAACAGCTGCCCTGTGATTTCATCTCTGGTATTAATATTAAACAAACATGTATTCAGAAATATCTTTAAAATTAAAGCTTTTGCAGACATAATATTGATCCTGGCTTATAAATTTACTTCTTCTTAGATAATGCAAATAAATGTCTCTTCACTGTACATTTTTATATTTGCAGCTGGAACTCAAGACTGAATTCCATATCTGCTGTGGAAGAATGCAGACTAATTTTTACTTCATAAATATAAAGCTGCAGAATGTAGAGGAATAAGACTTCAAAATTTCACAAGGTAACTGTGTTTCTGGACTAGCACTGTTTCCTATTCTGGTAATGTCCAACACAACCTAGGTCTCAGGTGAGTAGAGGGGCAGAGAGGACAATCACCCACCCCTGGTGGCATGAGAGGCCAGCCTGGGACCTGCTGGGACCTGAGAACTCCTCCCTGTTTTGGACAGAATAGCAGGGGAAGAAACATAGAAGAGAAGCGACTGGCTGCAGATCTTCCTGCAAGACCAACAACAGAGCAAGAAGTACTGATGGCTCTAGTGTCTCCAGCCCCATCTGCTAAGTTGCACTAGTGGGTTTCTGAATGTACATGTTTGAAGCAATCCTTCAAAATGTTCCAGTTGTTAGGGTAAGCTTGCTTTAAGGTTCATACACTATCCTGGTCTCTAGACACTCAAGCTCATAGTCTTGAAAACATGGGTTTGTTTGACTATCATTAAACTGGCTAACAGTTCTCTCTGTATAGGATCTGGAAACCAGCTTAATGGGCTAAGGCAAACAGCATCACCCTCACTCCTCAGTGATATCTTTATCCTTCTTTGTTGATAGAACAGCAGGATTACCGAGCTCAGAATATCTCAAAATGCAATGGATACCTCAATCAGGAAAGCTTAGTTTTTGCCATCCACTGCAATTATTAAATCTGAGGGATTTACATAATAGTAACACATAGTTAATTAACCTTCACTTGTAAGAAATAAAAATTAAAAATAAATTATGTTATTAATCATCTTTCCTCACATAACACTACACATATAATAGATCTGGCTGAACTGAACATGTAGAGTAGTTTCCTCTGCGCTTCAGCACTTCTTACTGCCCAATTTTTTTCTGATTAAGTATTAAGAAAAATGAAGGCTAATTTTTTCTCATGACATTTTTCCTAGTGGTTTCTTTAACAATTCACGCAGTTTATTAAGGAGCAAGACAACCAAGATGCCATGTTCTACTAGTCCTTGAGGTGGGACTGTGCATGAAAGCGTAAGCATTTCTCAGCGTCCTCTTAGCTGGTGCAAGGAGTACAAGCGGACTACAGCACTCGAGCAGACTCAGACACCTCCAGGCTCCATTTATGATGTTGTCTCTGGGTAATACCATTTCCCAGACAACTGGCTAAAAGATTCCATTTTCTCCAGAGTGGCTAAATAATTTAGGGGACAGCCCAATCCTAGTCACGTCAATGTGAACAAGGCCTTGAGACATCGTCGCGTGCGTTGGTGTTGCTCACCAGTCAGGGGCTGGTGGCCTTTAGCATGTTTCCACTTACAGTAGTTTAAGGAAAGAGCTCAGTTAATACTACTACCTTTTTTTTTTTCAGGGTAAACTGTAAGAGTTCCTCTCAGAGCTCATTTTCCTTGCATGTTTCCTGGGAAGACGAAGCAAAATCTACCCTTTGGTTCAGAAGAAACTAAAACCAGTCAAGGAGTGCTCTGGGAATTTCATGAGAGACCTTTCAACGGTGGAATGTCAATGAAAACAAATGACATCTGGCTTGCTTATTTCTCTGTGATAATTTCAGAGCAAAAAGATATCGTATAATGGAAAAATATTGATAGCCTTTCCTCAGTAATGAATTCAAAGTTTACAGAACACAGCAGGGACTCTGGCATAGCAACGTCTCATTCTTTGAGAAACATGATTATTACAAAAGTATTAAATTATTTTTCAATAAAATATTTCACACACATAAACACATAAAGCAGCTGGAGAGAAAAATCAAATTCTAATTCTGTCTTTAAACCCTGGTGACAAATGGCTTCCTTCAGATTCCAGGAGATAGATAAATTTAAAGACAGGCTTGCATGCAGCCTTGATTTCTGCTATCCTCTTGACTACGGCTGAGGAATGCCATATTGAAGGTAAAATTTAATTTCCATGAGAGGACTGGACGACTCTGGGAACTGATAATGGCACATAGTGCCTTTTGCCTTTGTAAGTCGCTAGTTCAAATAGAGGTCAACCTGTGACCAATCTTTGCTCCCCTCTGATGACTGTTGGGTATATGGTCCGTAACATGAATCAGATTTTCCCAGCTGCTTTCTGCGTCCTCACAGCTGGCATAGTCCCAGCTATTTTATCTGCCAGATACTGCAGGACTATGGGGGCAGTGGTGGCAGCGGGGAGGCCAATGACTTCTTTGTCATTGTTGGATTTTTGGCCTTCTTCCTTCTGACCAAGGTGGAAGTTATACACTTGGCAGCATAACAAACTCCACTGCTCATGTTATACTATTTCTATATTGCCATGTGAATTTAATTAGCCATTGTTTTCCAAATTGAAAGCCAAACAGCTTTCATTAAAACTAAAAATAAATTTAAAACCGATGCCCTTCCCTCCTCCCCATACACAGTATATTTTCACATATTAAAAAAGCCCCAACCCAAGCCATGACTATACCTTCACCTCCCTATATAGGAGCTGGTCTTTGAAAGGCTAGCAAACATTTCAGTGAATTGTAGATTTTTTTACTGCTGACCTGATATACGAGGGGAAAATAAGTATATTCTTTCAAAATCAGAAGGACAATATGATGTTAAAACGGCTTTTCTCAGCTGTGCTGCTATGATTCTGAAAAAATCTGACCTCTGTAAATGCTATAAGTTTATATTTTTATGCTGTGGAACAGCATCGTATTAAAGGCATGAGAAGTGCAGAATGAGAGAGTCTGTACCGGATCTGATATTCATGAAGGGAAAATAAAATGCAATTTAAGTCTTTGAATGTTTGCTGTGTATATTGCTAAGGAGGCAAATTAAGATTTGAATCTAAAAGACAGAAATAGAGGAAGGATGACGTACATCCTCATCTCCCTTCGTGCCTTTGCCTTGAGCTGAATCTGCTGTCCTGCAGAGCCTGCTGCCCACAATCATCGTCTCACTGAATGTATGCACAATACCTTGATGTGGGAGGTTTTTACTACCCTATATGTTTTTCACATCCTACCTACAAGATCACCAAACTATAGCTCTCTGTGGTACTATAACTTTGCAAAGATCAACATGAAGTCAAAGTCACATTGCTGTGGCCTAAATTTACAGTTGCCAGTAATGCTGGCTATATCAATGATAGATTTTCTGCTTCTTTTGGATCATATTAGCATTTCAGTCTGCTTCGGTTATCTTATCAGCATGATACATCAACAAACTGTAGTTTTGGGAAATGGAATAGTCTGAAATACAGCAATGCTATCATTTTCTGCATCTCCCACTGTCTGCAGATACAAAACACCTACACAATTTGCATTTGGATAAGCTGAATTTTATATAGAAAACTATACTGAAACACTTAACAAGAACAGTTGTAAGTGATGTTACAGGTTTTAGAAAGATCAATCCTCCTATGGAGTTCCAGGAGGAAAAGGATGTAGTGAATGAGGAATTCTTGGAAACTTACTACAGTCTGTAGAAAATTGCTGCTTATTTTTCAGGAAATATTAATTAAAAATTAGTTCCACAGCAATTACATTTAGGCTTAGGGTGTTTTCTAGTTTTAGTGAAAAGCAAACATTAAGAACGCCCCTTAAAAGAATTGGGGATTATTGTTTTGTTTTGGTTTGGTTTTTTTTTTTTTTAATTTTGAATTAATTGAAAACTTTCTAGAAAAAAATAATGTAAACATTATTGTTTTTCAGTGAAATAATTTTGATGAGTCATAAATTTAATTAAAAACAAAGAGTAAAGCCCAAATGTTCTTATGCTAAAGTATATGTACGTATATAGTTCCCAGGAAAGAGAAACTTCAGCATATACTTCATTTTCAACAGATCAGGTCCCTGGAATACCTTAAGGTTAATCAGAAGCACAAAAGACTTTGGAACACATTTTTCTGGGTCACAAAGGAAAATTCAGTGGAAGAGATTTGCAAAAATTCAGCTGTGGAATAATTAAAACTAGAACTTTCTGTTGGAAAGAGAAAGACCGGTTTCAGCAGGATGTGGTCTTTTCCCCACCACACAGAGCTCAAAGGAATCATTGATCAGAGGTATCACTGAACTGATCACGCTCAGATTGCTTCCTACATATAATCAGCTGTGAATTCACTTGCATGAATCAATAATAATTATGCAAATTTGTATAAATACTTGAAAAACATCTAAACATATTTTAATGTGTTACGATTAAGAAATTATTCTTGGTTATCAGCAAACTTTCAGCCTAATGGCATGAATGAGCACATTTAATTGGCGTTTCAAAATAAAGCACAAAATAGGTTTGAAGATTTACTTAAAAAGATTTTCTTCCTAGATTTTTCTAACAAAATCTGTTTGCTTCCCAGCAATACCACCATGAGTAACCTTTTTATATTCAAGTACTGTTTCTATAACAATAAAAGCTTAATGTCGATGCACTTGCAAACTGGAAGGGTTGCAGCTGAGACATTAGTTTTCTCACTTATTTGATTTCAGGCACAATTTGATTTCATTTTTCATATTTCTCAGAAATAAAAAGCAATGCTGAGACAAAAAAAAAAGTGTTTAGTTAGTTTTTTCCAAGTAAAAGGTTTTTTTTAAAGTACATTTTTTATGTACATTAGCACAAAGGATTCATCAACTATTACAAGTATCACACTGGTAAGTATAAAATATAAAAATATAAAAATACGTAAATGAATTATTTAGAAGCAAAAGCCACGTTGATGTAGGGAATCTTTTCTACATTAATCACATGTACAGTTCTTCAGTGATGTAGGAAACGAAAGGAAACAAAATAATCCCCACTCTGTAACTTCAAAAGGCCAATGTGTTTAGTTTAGTTGTTAATATCTTAGTTTACCCTTACTTTGTGATTCTAGATTTCCTAACTAATGCTTAAAGCTAATTTTCTTGAGGGATATGCATTTGGTCTTCTGCCAAAACAGCTAATAGCACTTACTGATGTTTTTCTTGCTGTAGTGTCCAAAAGTATAATAATTGTAAATGAATGCCATATTATTGACACAAATGCTGGGGCAACTTTGCTCTACAAACCCAGGGTACCTTAAAGGACAGCAGCTGACTCAAAGGATGTAACTGGTACCTGTTACGTAATTTGTGGTAATATTTAATCAGTCTGATTAACATCTCTGGGTTAACATGGAATTTTACTGGGTATATATATGTCTTCCTTGGCTGAAATGGCTAATTTTGGTCCTGAACTCCATGCCACGTAGGTACGGATCAGGACAAATTTGGAGCCTAGAGCTCCTGGAACATGGGCCACTACCCAACACTATTTCTGATGAGCGACATCTGACTTTGGAAGTATCTCCTTTGGTTATGACCAAAGACTGATTGAGAAGATCTAACCTTTAGTGTCTTGACTGTTTGAATTGTGGCTTTCCTTTTTCATTGATCGGTCTTGCCCTACAAGGGAGGGAGGGACTGACAGTTATTATGATTCTGCATTTCCTTGTTCTCTCTGTGTTTAGAGAGCAAGCAGTGCACAGTGATAGCAACGCTCTCCAAAGAGGTTTGTTACAGCCCATTAAGGATCATCACCTCCATCCACCATAAGCAGAGGATGAAAAATTTCCACTGTATTTCTACTGCAGCCTGTGGTTAATTACACTGATGTATTGGTCCATGAACTGCTCAAGGATGTCTTGAACCTTTTAAAGTAAACAAAACCTAATTAATTATTCATAAAATAATTTACTAGAATAAATATTTGAATAAATTGAATTAATTAATTGAACGAATAATCTTGCATTTAACATGTATATTCATCTTCAAAAGCATTTGGGCTCATGCAAGTGTTCTTTACTGCAGAAGGCTTTAAAAGAATTACATTTTGATTGAAGACAAAATGCATCTGTTCTTTTTTATATGTTGGTGGGGATTATAATAACAAAGACTATTGCTTTTTGAATAATAGCAAGCCACATGATATTAGGAAATTATTTTAAAATAAATATAATAAACATATTTTCCTTCTGTGGGAATATATCATTTGAAGAAATTATTCTACTGCTATCTTTTGCCTGATTTTTTTGTGGTTTATTTTGTTTGTTTCTTTTCCTTTGCATGACTGCACCTCAGAAAAATCCTTTTTTCACCACCAGGGACCAGGCGGTAGCATATAGTCAAAATCAGAAAGTATATTTCCTCTGGTAAACAATAGCATCCAAGAACACTCTGCATTTGGAGTTTCCCTAAGGCAGCCAAGATACACTTAATTTTTTACCTCACACAAACTTCTTGGCATTTTTTAGGAATGTGTGAAACACGCTATTTATTAGTGAAATCTGCAAATAAGCATCACTCAGTCCAACAAGACATTAATTATAAATACATCTTCTTCCAGATCTAAGTATTAGATGTTTATGGAATTTATTTGTGCACATAGAGCAAAGATTGTAAATCATAAAACTTGTCATTAACTTAAATAGGATGTACTTTTCTCATATATTTTATGGCATTTTTCAATTTAGGGAAGCTCCTTCTTATGAAGCAAATGACCTCTGTGGAAGCTGATTCCTTCAGCATCCACTTCTCTTCTCTCTGTCCTCATGGCTGTATACTTATTTTGAAAATTAAAATCCCATTTTTCTTCCAAATATTTAGGTGCTTATATAAACGCATGCAAGTAGCTATTATATGGAATTTAAATGACATAACAGTCTAAATGAATATTGTGACTTGAAAATGAGGTGTTCTGCAGCAGAGACAGTGAAAGCTTGGGTTAGTACAGATTAACCAAAATTCTGACTTAGAGAATCAGGCTAGTTAGCTAAAAAATTTCCCGAAACAATTGCTCAGAAGTTAAATTGAAATGGAACCCTTGGGGAGAAAGAAAGTATCATTATCTCTATCACTTTATATATCAGTTTTATGCTTTTACCCACCTTCTGGTTTCCAGCTAGGATCATGAATGCAAAAAGGCAGTTAAAGAGGCTATTCTAACACCACCTGCTCAGCCAGCAGAAACCACAATACTCACAGCACAAGCACAGCTGCTGCCGTAGGAGTTTCAGCAGAGGTTTACAAACTGATAAGCATGATGTATGAGGGACTCTTGGTTTTATAATAATTTGAAAAATTTTAGTAAAGCTCTCCAGTTGCTCTGTCAATGAATATAGTCTACACCTGGAGGCAGCCAGATGCTGACAGGGAATATGTAATTTGTACCTAAATTCTCAAATCAGGAATAATGTTGGTCTGATTAAATCTGAGCTCATTAGGCAAGCTGGAGATAAGGCGAAGGAATTGCCAATGAAATAGAGGTATAACATATTCTTTAATATTTTTATTTAGAACTTTATGTATCTCCAGTTAGGTAGCTAGGTAGAGTGATTGCTTTTGTAATTCCTCTGAAGCCTGTGTCCTGAACAAATTAGTGTGGAGAGTTAAGCTGTAAAATAAAAAAAAAAAAAAAAAGAAAACCAAGAAAAAAAGAAAAAAAGAAGAAAACGAGTTCTCATAGAGTTAGAAAGGTTTTAAGGAACAGAGGTATTGGGGATGAGAATACAGCAGTGCCCATGGAGTCTTTCTTCTATTCAGAGACTGCCGACAGACAACCTGTTCCCAGAGCATGGGCCAGAAGAGAAGAAAAGCCAGCACCAGAAGACATTTGAATCAAAGACAAGTCTAAAAGCAGCTACGTGCAACATGATTCGGCCAAAATGTAGGTATCTGGAGAGCGTCCAAGTAGCTCCTGCAGAGCTTTGTGGTAAAGACACAAATTGGGTTGAATATCTTTACCTACATATTTCAACTGTCAATGCTGCCTCATACCAGACTTCTTCATTCGTTGCCCACCCTGAACGTGCACTGGTGTCCATTCCGGCTCCCATACACAGAAGCATGGTGCTGTGTGATTTGCAGTGCTGGAAGTCCATGAGTATCCAACTCCCCCCACCCCCCCAACTAGTCATGTTGCAGGACGTTTCATAGGCAGTGATGCGAGGAAGTTCAGGGAGCTGTAGTGTTCCAATACAGGTATGTCCTTGCGAAGCTCTGTTTGAAAGACTACAACTCCCAGAATATTCCACTTTTTCATTAACTGCTGCAGAGACTTTTGTAAGATGACACCTGCTGCAGGAGAAGAAAAAAATAAAAAATGCTGGGAATCAATTGTTAGTGTGGAAAAAGTCATAAACTGACACTCCAGAATCTGTATTGGTTTGGTTTTAGGCAGCTTGACATACAAAAACAGCAATACAAAAGGGATTATTTGAAATCTATGGAATCTCCTTTTCAAAATTCTGTCTTGGCACTGAAAAGGGGATCCTCTGGAGCTGAACTCCAAAAAAATACCTAGAAGGCAATATTTGGGGCAGACATGACTACAGTCTCAATGGGAGAGCTCAGCAACTATATAGACTTGGGTACACACTCCTCATTCTGGGAAGTGCTCAGTGACAGGAGTACATCCCTGTGCCATAAGGAGACATACATAACCTCTTTTCATTTAAATATATATAGAGATATGTATAAAATTTGGTCTCACCAAATCCCAAATATCATTTGCAGTGTATTAAGCAGTGCACTGGAAAAGAAACTAAGGACTTGCGTAAACTTCCAGTCCACTGTTCTGCAAATCCTCCCAGTCCTTATCCCCAAATATTCCTACATGATTATTTTTGCAGCTGTAAACTTTTTTAATTTTTTTTTTAAATGCAAAAAAGGAGGATTATCTTCTGGCATATTCTAAAAATTTCTGTATCTTTCAATTTCTTACCTAAAACTGGGTGTTCCCAGCAGGCAGCACACCCGGAATATTTGTTGCTGTGCAACTGCTTCAAATCATTTCCTGGGTCAAATACTCTGAAGATTAATAATAATTTGTACCACAAAAGAATGAAATACCTGAGGACATACACTCTAATGCTTTTTTGATGTGCTCAACATCCTTGAGAGAAACCTGAAAACAGTGCAGTAAAAAATGGAAACTGCCACACATTGTAATTCTATGAAATAGATTCTTTCAAATTGTGAATGCCTCTACCTTCCTATTTTATTCAGTATTTAACCAAAGACAGAGGTAATTCCTCAATACGCATCTCTGGCATTCTAATAATTCTACACCTTTTAGCTCCTTTGGGTTAGCCCCAGATCTTCTGTGTGTATCTAGACATTAACATTAACAGCAGATGAGATTCTTTTTTTATTTTACTGTTATTACGGAACAATGACTTCCCCTTTCCAGAATGTTGTGATAATGCTAGTGGCCAAGGCATGAATTGTTTCTTTACACCTGACTTCAAATGACTGAGAAAGATATGCACACCACTAGATGCCAAGATTACTCTAGTTGTAGACATTCAGAGAATGCTGTGTTATGCACCCTATTTGCATTTGGAATTTGGAATAACACCTGGTGAGTCAGAGAGGAAACACTGTATGGACTAACATGCTATATACATTAGTCTAAAGTCTACAGTATTGCAGGCTACCTACTAACGTCTTTAGCTTATAGTTCAATTATGGTATAAACGCCCAGATTCTAGTAAGGGGCTCCTGCAACTTCAGAGAGGGTTTTCCAAGAATGCAAAGAAATAAGCTTGCTTCTGCACATCACTGAGAGGTGTAGTGTATCATAGAATCGTAGAATAGTTAGAGTTGGAGGGGACCTTACTGATCATTAAGCTCCAAACCCTGCCATGGGCAGGGGCACCTCCCACCAGACCAGGCTGCTCAAAGCCCCATCCAGCCTGGCCTTGAACACTTCCAGTGATGGGGTATCCACAACTTCCCTGGGCAACCTGTTCCAGTGTCTCACCACCCTCACAAATGCAGAGTAGAGGGGTAGAATCACCTCTCTTGTCCTGCGGGCAATACTTCTTTTGATGCAGCCCAGCAAACGGTTGGCTTTCTGGGCTGCCAGTGCATATTGATGGCTCATATTGAGTTTCTTATCACAAACACTCCAAGTCCTTCTCCTCAGGGCTGCTCTCCAGCCATTCTCTGCCCAACCTGTACTTGTGCCTGGGATTGCCATGTCCCAGGTGCAGGACCCTGCACTTGGTTTGGCTGAACTTCATGAGGTTTGCACTAGCCCACCTCTCAAGCCTGTCCAGTTCCCTCTGGATGGCATCCCTTCCCTCCAGTGTGTCAAACATGCCATGCAGGTTGATGTTGTTGGTAAACTTGCTGAGGGTGCACTCTATCTCACTGTCCATGTCTCCAACAAAGACGTTAAACAGCACTGATCCTAGTACCAAGCCCTGAGGAACACCACTCATCACTGGCCACCACTTGGACATTGAGCCATTGACCTCAACCCTTTGAGTGCGGCCATCCAGCCAGTTCCTTAGCCAGATCTGTCAAATTCATGGCCTTCCAATTTTGAGACCAGAATGTCGTGTGGAACGCTTTGCATAAGTCCAGGTGGATGACATCTGTTGCCCTGCCTTTGTCTACCAATGCTGTGGCAATATCGTAAAAGGCCAACAAAACTGGCAGGCAGGATTTGCCCTTGGTGAAGCCACATTGGCTGTCACCAATCATCTCCTTATTTTCCATGTGCCTTAGCAGAGATTCCAGGAGGATCTGCTCCACGGTCTTGCTGGGCACAAAGGTCAGACTGGCTGTTCTGTAGTTCCCTGGGTCTTCTTTTTTACCCTTTTTGAATATTGGACTTGTTTCCCCTTTTCAAGTCAGTGAGAATTTCACCAGAACAGAAGAAAATTTTGTGTGTGTATGTGTGTATCATAGCATGCTGGAGAAGGGCACAGATAGTTCATGGCATGTGAATGTATTTCTGCCTGGGAAACCCTAGGAAGATATACAGAATCTCTAACTATGAGTAGTTAACATGGATTTTAATGTTCATCTATATGGTGGAAAATTAACTTCTAATAACACTAATGATGACTTTTCATGTAACCTCGAATATATGTGCATTAAAGGTTCTCATTGATGCAGATTCTACCAAAGTGCCAAGACCCAAAGAGGCAACAATGCTTTCTTCCAGTCCAAAGTGCAGTGTAGTGTGAGGTGAAGGAGTTCATGTTTTCAACTGCAGGTTTCCTATTCAGCCAGTAACATGTTGGACAAGATGGAAGTTGGCAGGCATTTTTTACAAACAGAAAAAAAGATTCCACCCTCCCCACTCTACCCTCCCCCCATCCAAAATCCCTTTTTTTTTTTTTTTGCTTTTTTTTCACTTTATTCTACTTTTTAGTGAGTTCATATAATTTTACCAAATCTGGAGGCACCTTTACCTTGCTTCTGTTGTCCCTTCATTGTCAGCTGATCTTTTCAAAAATAAATACAAGTGTTGATTTCTTAGGACATGCTTAGTTCTCATATACATTGCAGAAAGGACACAGAATAACTTTAACCATGTTTTCTGATGGGCATTACGTGAATAACATTCTGGAGGTACATATTTTCCTCCATTTATAAGTAGATGAGATGGACCCCATCCTCAGAGAACAAAAATTCAAAGATGGTAAAACCCGGTATGTTTAAAATACATTAGTTATTTTATTTTCATGCTAGGTTTACCTGTGCTGTACACTCTTAGAACATGAGACAGTGCTGGATACAAAGTGATTCAGATTTCTGTAGAGTACTGGTAAGGGGATCTGTGTCTGGTGGACCGGTCTACAGATTAACCCGTGTGGACTGTCCCATGGTGAATACTGCAGGCAGAGAAAAGTGACTCTAGAGCAAAAAATTTTGTTGGATTTCTCCCACCACTATAGCAACTTGATATACTCCAGGCTGAAGCTTATAGGAGTCTGATATATGTAAATATAGGCTGGTGTAAATCATGGCCAGGAGCAAAACATGGAGCTGCCAGTATAAAAATTCCTACTAGATCAGTATTGCATTGCCCCATGGTCTGATGGCAATGGGATGAAATAGGACCTAAAGTCCCATCAAATGCCACCCATCACATAGACTTTTTTGCAGGAGGTGTGCTTACCTTGCCTGGTCTGATAATTGCACATAACAGAGGCTTGGTACAATTTTTTCTGGCTTCTGTTTTTAATTAGAGGGAGAACAGAAGGTGCCTGTTCTGTGTCACCTTTTGCAGTGGGTTTTCTATTATCTCATTGTTCCTGCTGTCCTTATTCCCTGGCTATTTATTTTGTTAACAAACAATCTGCCTGCATGCCTGCAACTACTTTTTTTTTTTTTTTAATTAGCGCTATGTCTCTGATTTTTGTAGAAAAGCTAAAGAAGAACAATCTCCATGTAGAATAAATCCCTCTCATACTCAGCTCTGCAATACATCATTTAATGTGCTATTTCAGTAATCCTGCTTACAATCACTTCCCTTCTTATATCACGGAGCAGCAGTACTACTGTACTGAGCAGTTAGGATGAAACAGCGTTTGCAGTGTGGCTAGCTTTACTTTATCTGGGTGACACATATCTATCCATCCATTCCCTGATCCATACACTCATCCATCCATCCACCATGTAGTAGTGTTCCATGCGTATAGATATCCACATCATTACTGCATTACATTTTTCCTTTAAGCCTATTAATCATAGAATCATAGAATGGTTAGAGTTGGAAGGAACCTGGAAGATCATCGAGTTCCACCCCCCCTGCCATGGGCAGGGACACCTCCCACTACACCAGGTTGCTCAAAGGCCCATCCAGCCTGGACTTGAACACTTCCAGGGATGGGGCATCCACAACTTCTCTGGGCAACCTGCTCCAGTGCCTCACCACCCTCACAGCAAAGAATTTCTTCCTAATATCTAATCTAAATCCTCCCTCTTCCAATTTAAAACCATTCCCCCTTGTCCTATCACTACACTTCCTGACAAAGAGTCCCTCTCCAGCTCTCCTGTAGGCTCCCTTCAGATGCTGGATGGCTGCTAGAAGGTCTCCCCGGAGCCTTCTCTTTTCCAGGCTGAACAGCCCCAGCTCTCTCAGCCTGTCCTCATAGGAGAGGTGCTCCATCCTCTAATCATCTTTGTGGCCCTCCGCCCAGAAACTGTTCTAACAGTTCTATGTCCTTTCTCTGTTGAGGACTCCAGAGCTGGACACAGTACTCCAGGTGGGGTCTCGCGAGCGCAGAGTAGAGGGGCAGAATCACCTTCCCTACGTTTTGGTCAGAAATATCTGTAATTTGTCCCATAGCTGACTGGGACAACTTTGCAATGTTCACACAGAATCTAATCTGTTATGATTAAATGATCTACTACAGTGTGCAGAAATGGAATGCCATGCTAGACAGACATTCAATACCTTTACCCCCAGAAAGTAGCATGTGAGATTTTCAGTCTGCAGAAAAGACAGGAAGAATGTTGGAAAAGAAAGAATTTTGGCAGAAGTTCACACTGCTAAAACACAATTTGATTTTATGTTAAACTATTTACAGTAACCTGAAACATTTCTCGGTGGAGGGGGGCTGGCTTCACAGAATCTTCATGGTTATAAGGGACCTTTGAGATCACAAAGTCCAACCATACACAGACAAAAATAACCCAAACAAAAAACAGAAAAAAACCCACAAAACAAATAACCCAACCCAACAATCTTGGGCACTAGAGCATATACTGAAGTGCCAGGTCTACACATTTCTTAAATACCTCCATGTTTGGTGACTCCACCACCTGCCTGGGCAGGCCATTCTACTGCGTGACCACTCTCTCAGTAAAGTAATTCTTCCTAATAGCTAATATAAACCTCTGCGGCTGCAACTTCAAACACATTTCCTCTGCTCCTATTATTCACCTGGGAGAAGAGGCCAACACCCGGTTCTCTACAACCTCCTTTCAGGCAGTTCTAGAAGGCAATGAGGTCTCCCCTCAGCCTCCTCTTCTCCAAATTAATCATGCCCAGTTCCCTCAGCCTCTCCTCATATGACTTGGTCTCTAGATCCCTCACCAGCTTGGTAACTCTCCTCTGGACATACTCCAGCACCTCAATGTCCTTCTTGTAGTGAGGGCCTAGAACTGAACACAGCACTCAAGGTGAGCCCTCACCAGTGCCAAGTACAGAGGCATCATCACTTCCCAACTCCTGGCCATGCTATTGCTGATACAGGCCAGGATGCTGTTGGCTTTCTTGGCCACCTGGGCACACTGCTGGCTCACGTTAAGCCAACTGTCTACCAGCACCCCTAGGTCCTTTTCTGCTGGGCAGCTTTCCAGCCACTCTGTCCCAAGCTTTGGGGACGAAATCCAGGACCTGGCACTTGTCCCTGTTAAACCTCCTCCAACTGGCCTTGGCCCATTGATCCAACCCATCCAGGTTGATCCAACCAGGTCCCTCCATAAAGATTTCCTACCCTCAAGCATATCAACACTCCTACCTAGTTTGGTGCCATCTGCAAACTTCCTGAGGATGCATTCAATCCCCTTATCCAGATCATCAATAAAGACATTAAACAACACCAGCCCCACAACTGAGCCCTGAGGGACACCACTCATACATTCCAGGAGTCTCCTGGATTGCCTGCAGCTCTCCATGCTACTTTTCCAGCAAATATCAGGATGGTTGAAGTCCTCCAGCAGGACAAGAACCTGTTAGTGAAATGCCTCCAGCAGCTGGAGTAAGAAGGTTTTGTCAAGTTTCCAACATGTAATAGACACTAACCACAAGGCTCCCTTTGGTCTCTAATTCTTACCCATAAGCTTTCAACCTGCTTGTGGCTATTCTTCTGAGACAATTCATCACACTCTATCCATTTCCTAATGTAGAGGGTGATGCCTCCACTGCTCCTCCCTTACATGTCCCTTCTGAACAGCCTGTAGCCATAGATAGCTGCACGCCAGTCATGGGACTTTTGCCACCAAGTTTCAGCAGTGGCAACTAAGTCATACCTTTCTAGCAGCACGGTGGTTTCCAATTCCTTCTGTTTGTTACCCATGCTGTATTCAGGATGCCTATCTTTGATATGTGATGAACATGATTCCATAGGTCATGTTATTGGGACATAATGATGAACTGACATCTAGGAAAGTTAAGCTGATCAAGATAATTTCTCTTTGATCAGTATAAATATTTAGACAAATTTAGCACTGGAATCAACTGAGCTTATGCTAAGCTAGTGATAAGTCACAATCCTAAGTGTCAGTATTTTGATATACAAGCTGCCAAAGAAAGATTAAAAGTAGTAATTTCCTGCTTGCTTTATATTTCTTGGTGAACATGATCAGGGTTGATGAAATATCAAGCAGAGTGCTTCTACATCATGTACAATAATTTTTTTTTATAGGTCAAAAGAATATAAAAAATGAAAACCAATTACAAAACATAAAGATAGAATAAGTTAAATGTGATCATGTTAAATTATCAACTTAAAGGTGTCAAACTCAAAACTAAACCTTAACCCTACCTTTTATGAAATTTGACCTTGTGAAATCTGTTACAGATTTCATATTTGCATTCAATGAAGATGTTAAAGTTTCAGTTACATGCATAAATGTGTATGTGACTGCAACTACAAATATGTAGAGAATATGAAGACTATTATCACTGTCTGTGTTTCAATACATACAATTTTTTTACAGAGTAAAACAAAACAAAACAAAAAATTAAATCCACCAATATGCTATGCAAAATTTCCTGTCAGATCTATGACTGCATATATCTCTGAACATTTTTACTCTTACGCTAAGGGGATGCCATGGTTTCAGTTGTGATAGAGTTAACTTTCTTACTAGCAGCTGGTATAGTTCTGGATTTGGAATGGGAATAGTGTGATAGCTGCTGATGTTTTTTGTTGTTGCTAGGCAATGAAGACCTTTTCTGCTCCTCACACTGCACCACCAGCAAGTAGGCTGGGAGGGCACACAAAGTTGGGAAGGGACACAGCTGAGACAAATAACCCCAGCTAACCAAAGTAATACTCCATACCACAAGACATCATGTTCAGTAGATGAAGCTGAGGGAAAAAGAAGGAAGTGGGGACGCTTGGAGTGATGGTATTTGTCTTCTCAAGTAGCCATTATGTATGATGGAACCCTGCTTTCCTGGAGATGGCTCAACACCTGCCTGCTGATAGGAAACTGTGAATAAATTCCCTGGTTTGCTTTGCTTTCATGTGAGGCTTTTGCTCTACCTATTAAACTGTCTTTATCTCAACCCACAAGTTTTTCTTCACTTCTACTCTTCTGATTCTCTCGCCCATCTAGACTGTGGAGAGTGAGTTAGTTGCTGCATGGTTGTAGATGCCTCTAGGGGTTAAACAGCAGCAGAGTGGGGGAAAAGCCTCAGCTGAAGTTTTTTACAACTGCAGCTCAAGATTTCTTCACAAAATTTATGCAGAAATTTCCCTTGGAGTTTTCTGCTTCTAGGGACTTTTTTGACCAATCCACTCAATAAAGTTACAGTATTTTTCAGTTATTGTCTGCCATCTCTTGGTAACTGTTTAAGTCAATAAGCCACCTCCATTAATGACTTAAATACCAGCTGGTGGATATTTCAAGAAAATTACACCATTTTTTAAGAGCACTCAGATATTTATTGAACTGGGCATGTTTGGCAGAAGAGAAGGTCACAATGCACAAATGTCATGGCTCTTTTTTATATTTGCCAGACAGCAAACATGCTCCTTCAGCTGTACTCTGAGAATGGAATATGTGAATTGAAAGAAAAGTTTGCTCTTTCACATGAACTGAACTTCTTCAGTGAAAATGTGAATTCAAAGTGAAAATGGAAGCTTGAGCAGCTACTCCAAAGGCTGTGGAGGTTTGGATCATGGCATCGTGGAATGGTCAGAGTTGGAAGGGACCTCTAGAGATCATCTAGTCCAACTCCCCTGCTAAAGCAGGATTGCCTAGAGCACATTACTCAGGACTGCATCCAGCTGGGTCTTGAAGTTCTCCAGAGAAGGGCACTCCACAACCTCCCTGGGCAGCCTGTTCCAGGGCTCAGTCACCCTCACCATAAAGAAGTTTTTCCTCACATTCGAATGGAACTTCCTATGTACCAGCTTGTACAGACTGGATGTGGGTCAGTGCCATATTGCTTAGAAGTAATACTGTTTGAAGCATCTAGACTCGATGTATAACGAACTCTAGAGTGCCTTGCTTATAAATGAACTTTGTCTAAGGGTAGATCTGAGTCTCTAATTCCATTAAGTACACAGTTATGTCTGACAGACAGCACTCTCCTGTGTTAAAAAGGAGTGAGTAGCACTTTTCACTAGTTTTAGTGTGTGATGCTACTGTGCAAGAAGAGAACGCCTTTATTGCTTAACAGGTACAGTCCTCATGAGAATTCAAACTCATTTCCATTGGCTTCACTGACAAAAAACTTTTTAATAATGCAAGCTCCCAATGGCATAGTAAAGCTCATGCAGAAAGGAAAGACAGAGATGGATTTCCCACAATGAGCTACAGAATAACTTATCAGTTTCCAACTCCATTCCTGAATCATACTGAAAACCAGAATTTTATGAAAGATCCATTTCTGGAGAGAATAAGAAAGGTGGGGGAGAAATATTTTGGATCTGATGCCAAGAAGAAGTTGCAGGCTTTGACACTGAAAGACAATATGTCTAAATTTGAAAGTTGTGTACTATTACCGCTGCTGTAATACAATACGTTGGACAGCCTCTTACAATATTTTTGCCTGGACATTTCTGCAACCAAAAGGCTATTTTAAATTCTTTATGTTAACGGCATGAGGAACTCAGAACACTGCCAAGCTAGGAGGTCTGCCAGTCTGCTCAACACTTTTGGAGGCTTTCATACCTGTACGGTTAGTAATACTTTTAACATGCACTGGGAACAGGAAGACAAGTGTTTTCTGTGAGATTTCTACATTTGAGGAGCTATGTCACACTCCTAACATCTCTTTGACAACACAGAAGTCATTTTTACAGTAGACTACTGTGTTTCTTCACATAATAGAATGTAGTAGTGAAAAAGGAATTGCTTGTGAGGAGACCAAATTTTCTCTTTTCTTTGTATTAAAAAAATGCTTCAAAATGGTTGGTAAGAAAAAGAAGAAAAGCAAAACTTCTTGAGATGGCAGGGCTTTAGCTGGTTATGAAATTGGGCTGGAAACTCAGAGCAAATGCATATGCCATTGGCTTTTTGTTCGTGAGCTATACATGCAAGTACTTTTCTCCGTCTTATATATTAACTTACATGGTATATATTACATCTTATTGAAGGACCAAAAAAAATCACATAAAAACTTCTGCTAAAAGAAAAAGAGTTCCATTTGGATGTGTAAATTCTTCCATCTTTGTGGCTGGGATGCCTTACTTAGAGTGTTCTGAAATTTTCCCTCATCTCATATTAACTGAAGTCAAATTCCATGGGTGTTAAGAATGAAGATGATCGCCTTTTTATTTAATTTGATTAAATATTAATAGAGAAACCTGACTGTAGGCCATACAATGAAGAGAAGAAACTGTGACTTCAAAAAAGTCATATTCATAGTCATAGAAATATTAACATTGCGAGGGACCTCTGGGGGTCCTTCAGTTCAAGACCCCTGTTTAAAGAATTACTAGCTTCAAAGTAAGATCAGCCTAGGTCCAGCTGAGTTTTGAAAATCTCCACAAACTGAGATCCCACATCCTCTCCCACAGCACTTGTTCCTGCATTTAGCTACTCTGCAGGGAATTTTTTTTCACTTACACCTAGCTAGGGTTTCCTTTGCTGCAACTTATAACTATTTTTCATGTTCTTTTGCAGTATGTTTCTAAGAGTATAGCCTCTTAGCCTTTCCTTTTCTAAGCTAAATGAACCCAGCTCCCTCAGCTTCTCCCCAACCACCTTAGTGGCCTTCAGCTGGTTGCTGTCCAGTTTGCTGACACCTGCCTTGTCTTGAGGTGCCCAGGACTGGCCTTACCAGTAAGGGAGAGGAATAATCGCTTCTTTTTATCTTCTGGCTCTGCTTTCTCAATAGAGCTCTATGTAAAATTATCACAAGAGAGCACTGACAACTCATGTTCAATTTACCATCCACCAAGACACCCAGGATTTTCTCTGCAGAACTACAACTTAATCAGTCTCTGCCCACCCTGACTGTTCCTAGATGTCCCTTAATCTTCCACCATACCATCAGTGTCAGAATAGGTTTAATCAATGTGCTCACCACATTCAAACATATTCTGTATAGGACCAGATATACCTTAAGCTGTGGGGAAGACCAATCAAGCCCCCGTTTGGGGAAACTGTCATCTGCACCTATCTGTACAAGGCAGTGCTGGAGTTAAACTGCAAGCAAACCTATAAGAAATGTTGTTGGGCCTGAAGCCTGCAGAGCCACAGGCTGAGCAAAAGGATTCTTCCCAAAATCTCTTAAAGACTTCCTGTCAGCACAAGATTCCTTGTAACTGTAAGTTACCACCCTGTAAGTTAAGCGTCAAAAGATACTCAGAGATATCTACTTGAGAATCAAAGTGAGGGAGCTGAAGACATTTCTCCCCACATCTGCCCATATCTCTCTCCTGGATATTTCCACATTTGAACCGGGGTAGAAGGAAGCTGAGTTACTCAGTCACCTAACTTAAATAAGTAATGTATTCGCTTGAACTTGTATTAGAGGGGCAGACATTGAGATAAAAACAATTTTATCAGTTTTAACAAGATATTTGTCTAAGATCTTGTAATTTTGGGCTATCTGAGTGCCTGTACATTTAGTAGTAGTTTTCTGTGCTGTCTTAACCCTGTCTTAGCTCTGTTTCAGGAAGAACCAGAGCTATTTCACTTTGGCATCATGAATCATTTTTCCCTAAGTGGTAGGTAAAGTCTCCTTTATATACAAGCTGACAGAATCAAGAGGCATTTTTTCAACAGCGTCTTCAGTCACTCAGCTGTCACTGAGATTGAGCAAGGTTTGAAAGTATTTTCTAAGAGCAGCCTAGAGCTGCTCTGTTTGTTCTTGGAGCAACTGTTTGCTGATTGTTTATCTGATTGCCGTCCCACATATAGATCTTATACATATACAGGGAGGTTCTAAATTAAAATAGCAGGTGACAGTTCCAAAGCAAACTGAAGACGGTATTTTTCCCCCAAACATGGCTAAACTAGAGAATTCACTGGTACAGGATGTTGCAGATGTTAAAAGGTTACATAAAGTTACAAAAAGCCACAAGAATAATTATGGAAGGAAAATGCATAAAAGCTATTAGACACAAAGACAGCATCTTTAGCTCAAGATATCCTTGGGATGATGACATATAGATGACAAGAGACTGCACAGAAGAGGAAATCTTATAAACTTTCCACTTTTATACTCATGTCTGAGCATCTGCTCTTGGCTACAGTTAGAAACAGGATACAGAGCTAGAACTCCAGGCTGGCCCTGTGTGGCCTTTCTTATGTTCTCGTGCTGGTTGCTACACTAAAATATGGCACCAAAAGAGTAGCATTTCTAGAGTTCAAACTATTTGAAAATATATTCCATCCTCTGTGCATGTCATGTTTTACGGCTAATCTTGTACACATGATCCATATTTCATGAACAGCAAATCTGTGAAATTTAAGATCCTGCACAGAATAATTTGTTCTGAATTTTCTCCCGCCTTTATAGAGTCCGTCACCTACATCAAATGGCCATTTGTGCTCTTGGATAACATGGGTACCAAATAAGTGTCCTATAGTAACTCTTACTGTTGATCAGGATATAAACATATTTCAGTCAGGAATGTCTATGAACAGAAGATTCTTAAGGAATGATTTGGATTAAAAAAATTACTATCTATTATGACAGAGTTAAAAAACATCCATACTTAATTTAGAAAAATGCACTGATTTCAGTTATGGGGAGTGTGCGCTGGAAATAGCAAAGTTTTTCTGAAAGAAAAACTTAAGTTGATTTATGCTTGCAAGTGTTTACAGAATGGCATGGCTATCCCTGCTAGTATTACATGTGTACTAAGGAATCACAAATTCCTTGAGTCTTGGTCAATCTTTCACTTGAAACCAGTCTTATTTTATAAGAATAACGAAGCTTTTTCTGTGCTCCTGGGGATTATATATTTGAAATCTGCATAAGTAATCTTGTTTCAGGTCAATTTTATTTTGCTTCTCCCTCTGTGTCTCTCAAAACTTTGCTTTCAAAAAGCCTCCTACTAGCTTTAGAATTCTCTATTTAATACATAGTTGCTGATAGACTAGCCACTAATGCATTATTTATTATGTAAATCCTTATTACATGCCAGCTTTGACATCCCATCTTTGTGGGCGTATGTAAGTACTTCATAAAGCATTGGCATTTCTTCTGTGGTTTTGTATTTTATGCAAAATAAAAGCCTACTTGCTAAAAAGAAAATCCCATAGTTCAGTGATTTGAGTGTGCAAATTATGCAGGATCAAGAATCTCAATCCAGTAGATTCAAGAGTAGCTTGCCAAAATACTTCTGAGCTTTTCACTCACTCTGGGTTTTATCTGCTCTTTGCTCCCATTCTGCGACAAGAGGATGACTTGACTAAATGCAATTTAGGGATTTCTTGTATAAGCTGATCCTTCTTATGACAGGCAATTCAGAAAAAAAGACTTTTTCATAACCTGCTAGAATGCTCTACTCTATTTTTTTCTGTACCAGACAAACAGTCTGCCCCCTGACAAGGCAGTTTGCTGCAGAAAGCCATGAAATACAGTAGGATTTCCTGTTGACTACAAAAAGCAGGGCTAGGAGCAACAAAAGTGCTCAGGATTACAATAAACTGCTCTTGTTGTTGCCTGAACATCTCCGCAATTTTTCCTTTGTGCAGATGTTAGTCTGGCCCAAGGACTAAGTGCCCTTCTGCAGCTGTAGTGTCTCTCTCTGGCATGCTGCTGGAGCACAGCTTCCAGTTCATCTTCAGATACAAGCAATCTGGTTCGTAAGCTCTGAGAACCACTCCATGATGTACCCGAAGCATAGTAAGGGGAGGCAATTGGGATATAGACTTCAAAAGCTGATCTGAACCAAAACACTAATGTAGATACAGCCATAAATGCTCACCATAATGCAGTACTTAAGCAGGAAAGCAGGCCGTGTTGTTGTCGCTTGGATGCCCAGTTTGCATACGAGAGCTGGCCACCCTGGACACCTGTGCAGGCAAGCTTGGATCCTGTTCCAACTACACACCCTTGCTCTGTGTGCAACAAAGGAACACTTGCTGTGTTCTGGTGGCCCACTTTGAATGTGCTTTTATCAATAATTTCAATGAAACAAAACCCATACGCACATCAGGACCCTGAAATGTCCTGATTCTCCAGGGACATGTTGTCACTAGCTGTCCAAGCACAGCCTATTGAAATGTATTGCTAAAAAAAGGATTTACTTTTCTTCCTGCCTATAAGAGTCACTGGGAAAAATCTCAAGCAAGATCTGAAGCAATTGTTCTCTAGACCTGTTTCCATTTAATATTTTCAGCAAGGACCTGAACCATGGGATTAAAAACACTCTCAAATTCTGTAAATGATGTAAACTTTCAAAAGAACTGCAAACACTCTGGGCTGGATCAGAGTTCAAATTATATGGATACATTGAGGGCAGGATCAGTAGAGTCCAAAATCAACAAGATGTAGCTTGCTAAAAATAAATATATTAACTGGGTAGCTGCGCAAAGGCTGCTCAGCAGCTTTGCAGAAAAAGACATGAACATCATTCAAACTCTATTTATTCAGTGTACCGCCCTTTCTGAGAAATGCAGACAAGCTGCTGAGAGTTATTCAGAAAAACAGAGTGAAAATAGGTTCAAGAAGCATGAGTAAAGGATGGAAGAATCTGGCTTAGTTCTTAAAAAAAAAAAAAAAACCAACAACAACAAAAAATACAACCAAAAACTTTTATCAGAAGTTACATAGACTGTAGAATTTCCTCTTGAAGCTTTTTTTCGGCTGATCAGATGAACTTCTCTTAAGGTTGATGCAGGTGTCCTTGACCTGTTTCAATGAAAAGGGTATGGATTGTCTCTTGAAATTTTCTCCAGCTTTCTTACATTTCTGTGCTTGAGTGATGTGAAGCACCACTGCCTT
The DNA here is from genome assembly GCA_013398155.1 of Pedionomus torquatus. NCBI lineage: Eukaryota > Metazoa > Chordata > Aves > Charadriiformes > Pedionomidae > Pedionomus > Pedionomus torquatus. The sequence goes on along the minus strand of VZRU01019376.1, from coordinate 63,666 downwards.
TATAAAGAGTATGTACTCTCAAAGTCTCCACGCCATCAGAAGCACTCCTCTCTAGCTGTGAACATGTGACATTCCTGGGACGTAGACATCTGAAGCTGTTAAAGTCCCTGCAGCAGTAGCCACTAAATAGATGCCAATTTTTCACTCCACCTCAGAAGTAAATTCACTCACAACAATGGTGAGAGAAAAACTTTTCTTTTCAGACACCTGTTTGAGAATAATGAATCTGATACAGATTTTCCAGGGAGAATAAAAAGTTCCTAAACATCAATACAATTCTTAAGATACTGAGTCAGAGGAGAATATTTTTTTGGAGGGTGGCTATCAGAGGTCTTCTGCCAGCAGAGCTTTGATGCTTGAATCAACTTAATTACTGAAATTACAGGTAAATAGTTCTCTATTTCATAAGTAACTAGAGAATTTTTTTTCTGCTATTACTTTTTTTTATTTCTTTTTTAATCTTACATAGTTACTTTTTTTATTTCTTTTTTAATCTTACATAGCCATTCACTGAGTATTAAAAAGGCAAGAATTTGCAATACAGAAAAGCTCTGGAAAGTTACAACTTTGACTAAGAAATTATTTTTCCCTCTGTATCTCTGCAGGGAAACCCTTCTTTCTTGAACAAAACATCCTAGGGGTAAGTCCCATTTCATAAGGGATGTGATATAAGCATAGTCAAGGCAAGGATGACTGTTTGGTGCCACTCTGGTTACTGTCTATGGAAGGATATTCAAACTGTGCTATTCAACGGTGTGCCCCAGCGCGCTAGCATCCCTGTAGCCAGCTGACCAGGTTTTTTCATTTGTCAGAATAAAAACACCTTATATGGCTCTCGCAGTTGGGCAGAGTTGCCATGGTAACTGGAAAACATAGGGGCAAAATATCAGCCACACAAACAAAAGCTCTAATAATACTTTGGGAACTATTTACCTTTTCATCTCCAGTATCCAGTGGTACCGAGGCCTCACTGGTTAAGTATTTCATATCTCGTAAACATGTTGATATTATTCAGCCTGCAAGGCTTCTAGCTGAGCTTTAGTTAAGCAGATTTAGCTAGTGTGCTTTCAGAAAAAAATAGATATCAGTACATAATTTTTTCTTAGGGAAATCAGTTTGCAGCCTCATGCGGACATTTATTGTGATTCTTTGATTCTGAAACCACTTTAGTCTTCCTAATTTTAATCACTTTACAGCAGAATAAAACTGGAATAATAGAGCAGACAGGCCTAAACTAGGCATGATCCCCCAATCTAGGATTTTGCTGGTTCCTGCAAACAGTCCTAATTTTCATTGTCCATTTAACTTTATAGTTTGGCCATAGAAATGACAGAATATATCTTTATTTTCTGTTGTTTTGTTAGTTAGCAGATTAATTTGTGACCTCCTTGTTTGAATTTGTGGGGCACAATTATTTCAAAATGCATCTAGTACATAATATCTGGGAAGCAAATTGGAGGAAGGCACCCACTATGACTGCATACATCTCTTGAAGAGGAGATTCAAATTGTGTAGAATATCCCTGCTTACAGGTGGCAGGTTTTCATCTCTCCTGAGAAAGATCATAAGAGGAAGTCTAGTGAAAACCATGCAATTGACTGACAATTTTCTATAAACACAACTACATGGCACAATTACTCTAAATATTCCCTGCGAAAGTTCTTCAGATACTGCACATTCAGGTTTATCTCCAAGAGCTCTGGAACCCTTTATTAAAAACAGACCTCAGAGACACTGCTTAAACAAGAACAGAGAATATTACTTCAGTAAATCAGGTTTGAAACCGTTTTCCAAAGCAGTTAGGCATTAATGAAATTGTTCCAAAGGTCACTAGGTTTAGTTCAATTTTCCATTAAGTGGAGATGAGAGCTCAGTGAATAATTAATGGCAAAAAACTGAATGAATTTCACCTTCTCATTGTAGTTACAAGCTCTTTCAGCAAGTCACAAGACTCCCAAGGATGTTCTGAAATCATTGTCGTGGTTGCTTCTCAGGCTTTGAGTTGGCCCATCTCTTGGCATTGTGTTGCTAGGCTCTGCAGCGTTTGGGGTCTGTCAAGCTCCAACATCTCTCCTGGCACTGACAATGCAACTCAGAAGCAGTACACATAGTGCACCAATGGTACAGTGTTACAGCTCATCAAACATACCCAAAGGATGAGAATTAGAAGAGAAGAGGACTAAAAATTCTGAGGAAGCTTTTGGAAGTTTTGCAGTTCAGGACCAACATTAAATGCATTGGGCCTCAGGATGTGATACATTCCTTCGTTGCATATTTTTGCAAGAAAAGGTTAAAGAAGAATCCAAGTATTTGAGAGGGCTTGTCTGCAGCTTTAAAAATCTAAAAAAGAGTGCTGTGTCACTGTATTGCCTGTAATCAATTTTTTTAAAGCTAAGAGCAATTCAACTGAAAAATAAAACTGCTTACCACACTGATTAAACAAAGAGCATGCAGCATCTTAAGAGCAGCAGCCCATGAAAATCAACAACCCTAGGCTTCATCAGGGGTTACAAAAGTCTTATGATAAACTGGATGACCATATACTAATAAAAAGCTTCTTAAGAAGGAAATGAGAACTCTGTCTCCAGACACCTGCAATATGTCAGCAGGAACTTCTACTTCACTTAGTCTAAGGGACATCATTGCAACATAAGCAGTGTAGATTTTCTTGGTTGCATGCTTCAAACTTTGTGTATTATTTAACTGAAATTCTTCCTAAAACACCAGACTCATTGATCAGTTTTAGTGTTATATTCCACTTTTTTTTAATACATTTCCACAACAGATTATCAAAAACGAACTGAATTGAGTGATTCCTAAAAATCAACTGAATACTTCTGATAAGGTTTAGCAGCACAATTAAGAAAATAATATGTTATTGCCTTCCCAATTACATAAAATATTTGCCTGTTCACATAGGACTACATGTGCAGCTGTCTACCCTGCATTTTCAGCTTTCCTTCTATAGGCTATAGGTTTTTTTATAGATATATAATAGCTTTTTTTAAAAAAGCTTTCTGGAAGGAAGCTATTGCTGCTGCTGGAGAACTTGGGAGAAGCCTACCCAAGCAGATGAGAGAGAAGAATATCAAATCTGTTCCCCAGAGAGCGTTGAAGTGTGAAAGGCGCAGAACTTGGTGACAGTACTAGAGATGCTGCTGGGTCTGAGGCTCACTGTCTCATCACAACTGGAAGAAGCAACTTTGACCAGAGAAGTTTTTCTGAACTTAGAAAGCCTATGACAGTGACTTCTTCCAAAACTGTTTGCTAGAGTATTTAACAAAAGGTATGTGATGCTCCCTCCAGAAGCAATTACTATCTTGTTTAGAAAGACAGGCATAAAATATATCCTTGCACAACTAAGAGACCCTTCTCTAGCTAAAGTAAGTTAAGGAATTTGCTATGAACACTGACTTGAACAGTGCTTGCTTTGTAGAACATCATAAAGACCAGGCTCATTTCTTGGCACCTCTGATGATACAAAGTACCTGAAGCTTGGGCTGGAAAATTTGTAAGAAAGTTTTAGTGTTTTGTGCATTAAAGAAAAGATTTTGTCCTTGAAACGCATGAATATTAACCAACCATACTCCCCAGCCATTGAGCCTGTACAGCTTCATGCAGCACGGCAAAGTCTGTATTCAAAAGCAGCTGTTCATGCAGGGATCAATGCAGAGACTGGGCTAATGGTTCTCCATATGCAGATGTAAGACACGTGTTTACTATGGCTCCTCTGGCTTGTCTGTCAGTTGTACAATCACCAAATTGAGGCTGGAAGTGACAAGATTCTCCTCTTACTTAACCCCCCTCATCTAATGATATTAACCTCACGACTAATTGAGTTGTGAGGTTGCCAAGAAATTCAGCCCACAACAGGCCCTAAGGGGACACAGACAGGTACCAATGGAAGGCTAACACCTCCCCATTTAGAAGACCTGTAGAATAACCATAAGGAAAGGAACTGGAAAACACTGAGGCTTTATCAGTAATGGAGGTTCAACTTAGAGCTGGAACTGGCAAAAGATACATAAAGAAAGAATAATAATCCATGAAAAAAGACTAGCAAACCCCTGTCCTCTTCCTAATCAATAGTTTCTTCTTCCTTTTAGACTTCAATTTCTCTAGATTTTAGGGGAGTGTCTTCTACTGTGGGAGCAATTCCCTAGAGCTAGCTATTTTTATATCCTTATTTTGATGTTTAAGAACTCTTGGTTGATTTTTCTCAATGTCTAGATGCATGGTTAAGTGCTTTTTGAACCACTTATATTTTTAGTTTCCAGAACACCTGTGACAGAGAGTTTAAAAATCAAAATGCATGTCATATTAAGGAAAGTAAATCTAACTCTTTGTTGAAAACCTGCCTCCCAGCTGCTTCACTTGATGTTCCTGATTTCTTACTTTAGAAGAGACACAGAGGAGTCATTCCTTTTCTCTGGGTCAATGACAATTTAATATGCTGTACATTATCTGTTCAAAACTGTCATGATATCTTTCCACAATTCTTTGTGATCACCTTTTTCAATAAACCTGAATAATTTGGTAGCATCCACATGTTCTTTACCCTCATTATTCATCTCCAGAGTAATTCTTTCCAAGTTGTTTATGGATATGTTGAACAGTGGATCTCCCTCTGAGCCTCACTGGTAACCTCTTCTGTTGTGAGACCTTGCAATATGTTTCCTGCTTCTTAGACTCAAGTAATGGCCAAATTTCTGGCTCTGGCTACATCTGGCTTCTACTCCATACTTTAGTTTGGTCTCAGAGAGATTTCCAGGAAACACTTTGAGAATCTTTTATCTAAAAATATCCATAAGGCTTTCTTCTAATATTTCTTGTCATTGTAAGAGAAAATGGGAGTGGGAACTTGCAATGACGTAGTATTTTACATTTCATTGACTTAAGTCTTTGTCTTTTTTTTTTTTTGAATTGCAGATACATAAGTGCTATGCTGACAAGGTCTGCCGAGGTGAGTGAAACAGCCTATTACCTATGTGATAAAGGAATGAATTTGGCCAGTGAGTGAGTTCGTTATCTAACTAACAGGGCAAGGACTGAGCAATACTGAGGCAAATAACAGTGAGAATAACTCTGTTTAAGAATTGTGTCTGGCTTTGTGTTTGAAAAACAACTTTGAAAGCTGTGAGCTAGTTTTGGCTCCAGGTATATTTGTGTCTTTGTTTGCATTTGGAGTGTATTAAAAGAAAAATCAGAGCTGCAGCTGGGAGGCAGATGATTAATCACAGAGAGAGCTAAGCCTAACCCTCCTGTAGGACCAGCTTTCCCTTAATGCACAACCTTGTTCATGCTGAGTAGCATTTTGCTCTGCAAATCATCCCTCTGAGATTAATGTTGCCATTAGTTTCAAAAATGAAGCCCCACTGAAGACAGTGAGGCTTGCAAGGCACTTAATGAAAAGGCAATGGGATTATATGTTTAGCAGTCAAAGTACAATCTATCCTAGGCTATGAGTGGCAATCATCTGTTATAAAACAGAAAATAAAGCTTGCTCCCAGTTTTGAATCATTCTGATGTTCCTATTACTGCTTCTGTCCTTGATTTAGATTCATCTTAATATACTTGGATGAAAAGTCAATTGGTGCTGGAGCTAATTCACAGGTGGATTAGACTGCCTTAACTCAGGGCATCAAATGCAGAGAGAGGCTGATCAGAGGCACTAGCAGTTTCTGCCACTTGCCATCATATTTTTGCCAAAGCCCTCAGAGTCCACCTGAGTTCAGCTAACAACAGCTCATCCCTTCATTCACTTTGGGAAAGCACCAGATCTTTAAGTACATATTCAGAAACTTCCTCATCAAGTTCTTTAAATATGTACAGCTGGAGTCAGCAGGGCTACTCAGCTGCTTAATACAAGCACATAATTTAAGCACCTTGATGAAGTCTCTGAATTTGTGGATAAACCACCTATATAAGGTCAGATTTTTGATTAAGCTAGAACCAGATTAAGCAAAGGTCATGTCTGTGAACATATTAGAGAACTTAGACTTTTTACTTTAAAACTATGGAGGGAGAATATGGCATTACTGAGACATAAAATAGGTCAGAACTTTATGGGGCTAATGTTAGTTTGATTTCCAAGGAAATCAGCTGTTCTGTGATTTCCTTCCCTACTGATTTATGGATTCCATAGGCCAGTTTCAATCAAGTATCAAAAAGCAAGAAGTAAGCTTGCTTCACGGGTTTCAAGATCCCACAGTAACCTGGGGTCAATGGCTGGCTGAGCCCTTGTGCACCCAGACAAAGTTAGATTGTGCCTCCTATTGTAAGTACACTCTAGAATTTGGGGCATGAGCCAAAGTTACTGTAGGTATTGGGGACAAAGGACCGAGAGTGTAGGAAATGGGGCTTTTTTAGCTCAATGCCTCATTGGAACACCCTGTTACTGTAGCTGTCAGGATGGGCTGTTCTTAAGCAGCATGGGCAGTTCCTAAAATATAAATAGCAGTCCAAGTACTGTTCTTACAAGGAGTGATAGATTGCTACTTATTTTTTAATTATTATTTTCCTTAATTCATCACAGGACTTCATAAACAGCAATACAATTCCTCGGAGTGGAAGCTACTTTTATGGTTTTAGATACACATATGTCTGTTGCAGCTAAAAGAAACCTGACATAAACCTGGCATTCAATCAGTTTTGGAAATGAGTTAGTCATGCTGGAAGTGTGATTTACAGAGGACATGCTTATTTGATATCTTAAGATCCTGTAACTCTCCCGGTTCCCTGTGATTCTTTTTGGTGGAAGAATGAGCAGTACTATTATATGGCCTAGTCTTTGCTGGTAGTGAATCAGTGCTTTCTATTGATTTATTTATTCTAGTAGTAAGTGTTCCCTGCTTCCAGTTCAGTTATTCACAGCTATTCGATATCACAAATACACATACTAACAGTATTTGCTCTTTGAAAGAAAGTGCAACAGCTTGTAGTTCTAGCTCAGAAAAAAAACCAACCACCAACCCACAAAAAAACAACCCCAAAACCAACAAAAACAAAAACCCCACACCAACCCAAAATTTAATGTGGCTATTTAGTGAATTCTACTATTTTGGCTACTTTTGTTATTATGCAGGAGTATCTTACTTGGAAATCGCCTCCTGTGGTATTACCAATATCAGACATTAAAAAATATTTGCTCATTATCACACTGCAGATTAGCATCCTTGAGGGATTTTATAGAGAGAAACAGCAATCAAGCAATTGTGTGTCATTACATTATACCTAAAAGATTAATGTACACTGAAGGAAGCTGAGACTACATGCATTCACTATCTTCAGAATAGGCTAGCAGTTGCCTGTTGAGCTGGGATATGTACATAGTGATAGATGTTATTTTAATTCCAAAGAAAAGATTATTCAGCTTTTCCCAAAATGCCAGCTAGCATGTGTATACCATGGGCAGATGGTAACCCTGAAGTAGACATATGTATGTACATATGCTTTTATATTTGTATTCACAAATGGCTTTCATATTAAAAAATCACTCTAATCCACAAATTCTACTCCTGTACTCTGTGAATGTCAGATTGTGTGATTGCTGAGGAACTCTAACCAAAGAAATGCCACAGAGAAAGACGTTCAGTTATTATTTATGCTTGCACAGCGCTGGGAATGGAGAAAATGAGGAATTCCTTTGACAGCCCATTTACAATACTCAATATCTGTTAGGGCAGCTCCTCTTGTGACTCTGAATTTGAGATCAGTCAGGCTGTCAGGGCTGTATTGCAAAATCTGCACTAGCCAGTGGTGAGAGTCCTACCAAGACTGAAATTCTGGTAATGAAAAGGACAGCACACAGAACTGTCAAACATAACCCATAGGTCTAATTACATGAAAGTTATTAGAAGTTTAGAGAAGGTATGGTCAAAAGCATGAAAAAAAATGGTGTCTTTTAAAAACAAATGGTCTCTTTCTTGGTACTTTGTTATTTGGTTGGGGTTTTTTTCTGTTTTTGAATAAAACACACGCATCATACTCATAGAGAAGAAAATGAGAAAAATAAGAGAGGGTGGGACTGAATGAAAAGTAAAGGTTCTCTTTCTTCGCATCTTGGAGGCACAGCTTACTCTAAGGCTTTCAGCTGAACTGTCATTTTGAGAACAATGCAAATAGCGCTGCCAAAAGATAAAGGGATAGCTCAATGTACATATATGCTATGCTGATAAACAGACTAATGGCTACTGTTCCTGGAAGCAACAGTTTGGTATACATATTACTCTTCTGTAATCATAAAGTCCTTAAGGTTCAGAGGAAAAAAAAAAAAGTAAACTTGCAAAGATGATGGGAATTATCTTCTCAATTTATTTTCATCTCAAAGTGGCTCAAGTGCTTTCTTATGCTTCCTTTGCTGCATACTTTAACAAACAAGCAACGTAAATTCACCAGGCTGGTGCAAAAATTTAATCATCACTGAGTTGTTAGACTGGCTTTACAAAACATAGGTGGTGTTTCCAACAATGAAATATGACAGACAAAATGTCAGTTAAATATATTCAGACAGTATTTCTTCATAATTGTATGGGAATGAAGACTGGATTTAGCGTGCCATTTTTAGAGTAAGAAAAGGAAACACAGCATAACAGTTTTTTTCCACTTAAACCTTCTTCAAGAGATGTTGCTTTCAATTTCAGGAGGAAACAATTTTTTCTGTTTTGATCTCTGCTAAAATGTGAGGGAAAAAACCTGTTTCCCTTACTTCTGAAGTCCTTAATATAGTAGGAAAGCTAGAATATTAGTTTTCCTTGGCAATCTCTCCACCAAGTCAGCAGGCACTGTCATCAGATAATAAATGATCCAAGGATGGTAACAGTAATTGTCAGCTGAAAAATAAATACCCTAACAGAACAGTCCTTTGGGAGCTAACAGAAAATAATTGAAAACAGACCATCTCTACTTAAAATAAATTAAACCATAGTTCTTAGCTGAGTCCAAATGGCTGTATCTCAGGGAGGGTGAGAAATCCAAACAACAAAAACCTCTCATTCTTATTTAATGACAGCATCTAAGAGAAATGATAACTGTACTCATTTATTCTGTTTTCCAAATAAAAAAATATGTCGTTGTTCATCAGTGAGACAGATCACAAAAAGTTGCTGGTGAAAGGTTCTCAAACCAGGCAGGAGATAATTTCTAGTGTTCGCTGCCTGTCTAAAAGGAGCTGAACTCTGCCAGCAGGAAGGTGGGTACATAGCACTGCAAGGAGCAGGACAGTGATGAGATGGCCGATATCTTCTGACAGTAAGGAGCAATAGTTCTCACAAGGTCCCTTGGGAAAAGGGACTAACACCACCCCCACCCCACCCTCAATTGGTGTCTTATCTGGAAGCAAATCCCTGGGGTAACAATTGAGTTCCTCATGCCCATGTACATAGAATCATGAAATCATAGAATGGTTAGAGTTGGAATGGACTTTAAAGATCATCAAATTACAACCCCTCTGCCATGGGCAGAGACACTTTCCAATGCTTGACTCCGGGGTGTTTTCAGATTTCCAGATCTACATTTGTGCTCCCACTATGGGACATCTTCATACTAAGCCAAGATCTGGGAGCTCAGCAGCTCCACCTGCACTCAGTTTTTCAAAGGAAGAAAACCCATGGATACAGAGAGGACTATGATGTGCTGTGAGCAAGTCTCCTGGATGACTGAGCAACTAAAATCCTGGGTGCACTGCAACCTTCCCCATTGAGGAAGACTTGATGCAAGTGCCTAGGGGAAAAAACACGCAAATAACATTGAAGGAAATTTTCAAGGAATTCGTATATAATTTTCACAGCAACAAAATTTCTGCCCCATCCTCCCAAAAGCTGAATGACCAGATCCTTGGATATCTATGCCTCTGCATGGAAGCATTGGAGAACTAAGCCTTCAGCTGGAAATTCAAAGTTAATTTGGGAAGCAGCACAGAAGAGCAAGACAGAACCCCCAAATATACAGCTTTAAGTGTTCGGTATCTCTGTACTGGTACAGACTGGATGGTTGTGTTCTTTGCCTGCCCTCTGCCCCCGATAGCCAGTGAAGGATTGTGCTGCTGTAGCCAATGCTTTTCTTTCTTGTCCACTGAAAAGGGAAATAGCCTCGGCTCTATCTCTGACCTTATGTTGCAATCAATATCAGTAGTCATTCACCTTAAAGCACAGTTGACTGTAAAGGCCAAGAGACAATGACTGTTCTCTCCCAGCTCTAAAAACAAGGGAATGAAATGTGATTTCTAGGCTTTAGTTATTTCTTTGTGAGTAAAGATATTCACTGAAATTGTATTTGTGTTTGTGTTTATTCTCATTGCCCGTCAAGTTTGGACATGCATACTTATGGCAATGTTCTTGTTCTAATTTGGTTCCTGTCACTACTGTGACTCTTAATGAATGTTTCGTGCACGGTGTTCCTGCAAATTGCTTTCAGGAAGTTTTGCATTTGTTTGGGATGCAAATGAACCAAGAGAAGTTAAGAGTTATAATGCCACCAGGAATGTTAAATTATTTCCCTAAGAATTCAATGTAAGAAATTCTTTAAATATTTAAAAAATAAATAAAACACTATAAACATTATGGATTGAAATAGTGAGTTTACACCTGCAGGGCTGTAAGGGAACAGTGCAAGTCATCACAGAAATAAGTGACAGACCAATTTTATTATTTCTAGTTATTAGACTAAATCATTGCATTTTATTTTTCTTTTTGTTTTGTTCAAAGACAAGTCAAGAGTAATGAACTATAATATTTTCAGTATTCTTTATACCTGTTCTATTCAAAGCTTGTGATTCCCCTGGGAACTTCTGAGACAAGTTCAGATTTTACACATTCTGTTTCCTCACATTATTTACTCAGCTGTATCTTAGACTTTACCACAAATAACTGAGTAGGAGAATCTACTGCAGAAATATTAAAGAAATTCTACCAAATAACAGCTGCCAACTTCCTTTAGGCAGCTGTTCTTCACCTGAGTGCCTTCTGACAAAGTAAGTCAATCTTCAAACTTCAGCAAAATACCAGGAGAAACATAATTTCCTCTGAAAACGAATGACCTCTTGTTACTGGACAGAGCCTTTGTTTTTACCCTTGGCTTTTGAAGCCTATCAGCTGAAGGATGTGTAATTCAGTCTTTCAGAAAAATTGGTCAAAAGAGATCTTATCCATTAATCACAAAAACCACAGAGATGTATGTTTCTGCCTCTGCCCAAGCTCTGTATAGAGCTGAGTATCATAACTCTGATGGTCTTCCTGAGGATTTGAAAGGGGAGGTGAGTGTTGCACCTGTGGAGGTGGTGTACTTCCATAGATGATAGTTATTAAAATTGCGTATATATTTTCTTGTATTTTACCTAGCAGAGGTGTAATATGTGTAGTTCAGTTTATGCTCACAACATGTACTTCATTTGGATAGATGGTTTTTATAATGCCAGCACTTAAATCAGCCATCTCTGAGAACAAACTACACATTGTCAGGAAAAACCACAATAAAGATGGATCCATCTACCCATCAAAAGAAATGCTCTGGGAGCCAAACAAAAGAAACAAGCCCTAAGAAATCCAGATTGCCTAAACAGGGTATCCAAATCCTCACAATCAAAATGAGATGCTATCTTTATTATCACACAGCTGGATTGTTTGCAGGGTAGCTACTGGGTGAGCCACAACTGTGGAAATGAGGAACTAAACCAGCATCTAGTAACAAACCACTAGCAATAGCCTGAGACAATCTCAGGGTACATTTCATCTGAGATGAAGACCCAGGACTCCTCTGTATTTTATTTACTCCAGGGATCACTCCTAGGAGGCAACAGGGGTAAATGTAGGCCAAGGTTTTATCTTTCCACATTACACAATCTTCCAGCTCCATCCTTGCAAAGTATATCCTTGGATTTTCAAAACATGTTCCCATCTCAAACCCTGATCATGCAACACAAACCCTCCGTTGCAGTCTATATAAATATCTTTTTGGTCGTCTGCAATACATACACATAGGATTTTTGCCCTTTAGAAAATATTGTATTTACAGGCACAGCTGCACAATACAGGAAATTGGAAAGATCAGAAAGAAATGCAAAATAGTATGCATCATTGAAGTGATTGAAATTTGTATAGTACCTTTCATGTGTACAATACCTTGCTTTCAGGTACTTAATCTGGATTCCCTGGGAGAGTTGTGTGGCTGCCTTTGATGTCCAGCAGTGAAATTGTTATAGCTGAGTGAAGTTATAATCCACAAACAAGAGAGGGACAAAGATGTAAAGCAGGACGAGCCTTATATAACTGCAGCTAAAGCTCCAGCACACCCTCCAAGCATTCACACAGAAGGAAGCAAGCAATATCCAAAGAATCAGTTCAATGCTTAATGGCAGCTTCTCCCTGGGAGACTGGTAGTAGAGAGATGGTTTTCCATCCAGACCGACATAGCTTATTCATAGCTAATGTTATCTTAATTAGACGCAGTAATTAATTAAACACAATGATTAGATGCAGTAATTAAACCCATTAATTTAATACTGTAGCTTACCCACTTTTCATCAGTGAGTTTCATCTCTTCATACAACCCTTATAATTGAGATGATTTGTTTCACTTTAGTCATAAATAAAAAAATCCACCAAAGTGCTAAGAGGAATGAAGTGCATCAGTTCCACTCCTAACTCTCCAAAGCTTTCTCTTATCCCTGTGTAACACAAGAAGTGCCTGAATACATGAGGTGTTTTCTCTGCTTGACTTTAACCCACATTATGAAACTACCTGTGACCAAAAAGTGGTTTGGATGAAGAGCACCAAAACTTTATAGGAGCTCAAAACCTCTGCAGTGGAACACCTTGCCTCTCAGAGCTCATTTTGGTGGACATTTTCAGATAACACCTAAATGATACCAGCTGAAACTTAGATTCACACAACATTTAGTGAGACTACAGGGAGGTGATATTCACTTACTATTACTCTAGAAAGTGTAAAAAGATGTGAGAAAATTCCTCCCTCAGTTTCTGGGCATCCAAATCCACATGATCCAGTAGACAGCAGGAATGTCCCACATTGTAGATGGGGGTTAGATAGACTAGGCCTATCATGTCCTCTGGTAAGAAAGGGCCAAATATAACCCAAGATTCATTTGATCAATCAATAGCCTGTGTTTAGGACCATCTTGGTTTTTGTTTCCACATCTGTTTTTGTATTTTTCAACTGTAAGTGGTATTTGGTGTGTGGGGATTCAGAGCCCTTGAAGCTGGAGTCAAACCCAGTTTACTCTAGGAAAAAAGCTATTACATGCTACGGAAGAAAATATTTTTTTTTCTGTACCACTGGCACAAACCCTATATTAAGTTCTTTAGACCTAATTCAAAAGAGACTCCGGGGCATCAGCAGCAGATGTTTTTTGAAGCCCTGTTTGAGATGCCTAAGGACTGGAAAGAGAAACAGTCTTTAAACATCCCTATCCTTACTTCGCCTAACAGCTTCCAGATCTGAGGACCAGCCTGTGGAGATCCTGTCAGCCTGTACTGAGCTAATCCCACCACTGGCATGGGGGACCAGACAGCCTGGACATGCTCTAGACTCTACTGCAAGGATAAGATGCCCCATTTTAAACTCATTTTAAACGCTGCATCTAATGCAGACTTTCTGCTAGTTTTGAGATGCCTTGTTAACCAATGCAGCAATGCCCATGTAACAGAGCATAGTATCAGTAAGGACTGGGAACCCTCGTCTCTATCCTAATCAAAAACATACACAAAGCAAAAGGGAATGAAACTGTCCCTGAATCTTTATCTTCCTGAAACTTTCCAAATATAGCACCTCAACCTTCTTTAGAGATTCCTGTCCACACGCAGTGATTTCCTAACATCCTCCGAACAGGCAAAATGTGTTGTTTTCCCTTAAAATGTGACATGCATTTCAAAATAAAAAAAATCAACCCATATCCATGAAACAAGGGGGCTCCTGATTGAAAGTTTGAGGGATACATCTGCAGAGGGAGAAATATTTAGCCAATTTCTTAATTCTTGCTTAATACTTTTCATGCCACCAGAAGCCAAGTAGTAAATGAAGCTTTAACTCCCACAACAATTCCACAAACTTAGTAAAATAGGGACTCTCTTAATTCTGGCATGGTTCCACATAATGCCATAATCTTTGGTAAACAGGAGGCCAACTGTGAAAAAAGACCTGAGGTGTAATTACAGTAGTCATGAAAGGAAAAGGAACAACAATTTGAGAAACAATCATAGCCTTGACAAAGAATGCAAAATCTCCAGAGAACAATGAAAATAGTGCACTGCAAAATGCAAAAATAAAAACCTACAACCACCTCAAAGTATCTCCCTGCTTGCCCCCCCCAAAAAACCCCACCTCAATCCCCACAACAACTAATCATCAGATATCTGTGGCCACACTAGGAACCCAAAACAAAGACACATTGCTGTGCAGTACGTCTACTGCCCTGTAGCTTATGTAAAACCATGAACAAGTTTTTATCTGGACTAACAGGTTAAAAAATGTAATTATGCCTAAATACAGTTAATGGGCTGGAAAAATGGCTCAACAGCTTAAAATATCTAATGACTTTGAGAGCAGCTTAATTATAACTACATTAATTCTAGTCCTAGCTCATGCATGTTCTCATCTGTTGTAGCAGTCATGAAAAAATGTTTAACTTCTAGCATAGAATTTATGTCCAAAGAACTTTGCAAAATAATATTATTTCTTTCTCATCTACTTTTCTTTTCAAGGTCCTCTGTTCCAGGACCCTAAAGTAGCAGCAGTTTGAGTAGGCACTGCACACAGTAGGCACTGCAATATGGCAAGATGCTCACCTGTGCAAAGCTCAGGAATTGAAATAGTTTTAGGCTGGCAATGTGTTAATGTGCTGGTTCTCCTGAACCACACTGAAGTCTGAGTGCAAGGGCAGAACACACTGTGTCTTTCAATGACACTTATCACTGTTTTGCTGCCAAAACAGGAGAAAGGGTTCCACAGGAATCTGTCCTGTATCCAGTGTTACTCAGTATTTTTACTATCACAAAAGAGATAAAGCTAAATTGAACTTCCAGGTGGCATCAAATTCAAAGACAAGTGAACAATTGAAAACTGAACTGAAATGCTTTGAGGAAAAGAGAACATAGTTCAATAGGAAGTAACACAGATGCTGAACCATGATGTTCCACTCTGAAGAGGTTGGAAAAGTGCTTACTTGATCTTAAAAATTTGTAAAGTAATTAGAGACAGGGGAATAACAACAGTCTAAAGTATGTGAACTAGAAAAGGCTGCTGAGAGAAGATTATGAAGGGCATAAGAAAGCTAGGTAACAACTTCAACTTCATAAAAAGACAGGTATAAAAAGAATAAATCCATCTTCTCTATGGGCAGAACAAAGAGTAACGGCTTTAATTT
Source organism: Pedionomus torquatus (assembly GCA_013398155.1). Lineage (NCBI taxonomy): Eukaryota > Metazoa > Chordata > Aves > Charadriiformes > Pedionomidae > Pedionomus > Pedionomus torquatus. Next base: position 48,290 of record VZRU01019376.1, on the reverse strand, counting down.
GCACTAGAAAAGTTCAGTCAGATATCAAGAAAATTCTGAACAAAACCTAATGGTCAGGACAGTGAGACATGGGTACAGCCCACCTGGGCAGGCTGGTTCCAGCCTTCAGTGATGGAAGTTCTGAACAACAGGCAAGGGATGTGTTCAGGATGACAGCACCTACCTTGCTGGGCTTGACTTTGGACCTCCTTTCACCTCCATTTTCTCCTATAACTTGGAGCTATGGTAAGTTTGCACCTCTCATTTTCTTTCTTATCTAGAAGAAGGAAAATGTGCCCTCCCTGTGGAGTCTCTTGAGCGATGACTTTTGTTCACATGCCAGTTTCCCACTCGGTACTGTGGTGCTTCACTTACAGGCAGGGGGCAGGTTGTTTGCCTGTTTTACAAGTTTAAGAAATAAGTACTTGAAAAACCAAACAAAGAAACTTTGAACAAAACAAACAAACAAAAAAGCCAAACTCCTTATAATATAAAAGGGATGGGTAACAAACTGATGGACTGTTCCTGTCAGCTCTTTGCTGAAAGGCATAAGTTTAAGACGGCTATAGTAATAGAAAATGAATTGGCATTTCACACTCCAGTATACTGTGAAGCCTCCCGAGTGCTATTTTTTCTCAGATGTTACCACTGGGTCCTTACACATTGGAGAGACAAAAACCCCCTTTCTGAGGCCTGCATGTGGGCTGAGTCCTGAAGAAAGTGCTGATAAAGACAGCTCTATCTGAGAGTTGGGCGCATGTGAGGCACACAGGCATTGTCCATGCTCTGGATGTGCAGATCTACTAAGGCATAGATCTCTCCAGTCCCAATGTCTGACTGTCTTTCCTTCAAAACCAGGCCTTAAAAATGCTCAGATGTTCTTCCCTTCTGACCCCCGAAGGAACAGACCATTGCCAGCCTCTCCACTATCATTGATTAACTTTTAAACCCAGACTCAGCATGGAGGAACACGATAGCATTTAAATGACTAACACTATCAGGTTGTTAGCCTAATCCTTTCTGCACATCAGGGAGACTGAAACCTTTCCAGAGACATGAGAAGCACACTTGAAGTGAAGACAGGACACTTTTCCACATGCTGAAAATGTCAGGGCATAATAGCTCACACCCCACTCATGATTTAGTGCTCACATCACTTTTAGATTGATACTTGGGAGACTGAACCTGGCTTTTCAAATAAATGTTAAAGCTAAGGACTTAAAAAAAAAAAAGAAGCCTGGGTATTCAATTTTTCAGCTTTGCGTATTTTATGTTTGGTGACAGTATTTAAGTTTAAGATAACTGTGAACATTGTTGCCATGGAAATGCAATTTGTAAATACGCTGTGAATGAAATGACACCACAGCTCAGAAACAAGGACTCTTCTGGAATTTCCAGAGGCTAGAAAAATCAAATATCAAGAAATAAGCTCATTAGAATTATTTCATTATTATACTTGTATCCACACCAAGAGAAGGCATCCCTGCTACATCACAACTGGACCAAAGTCAGAGCACATCAGACCAGCAGTGACCAGGAAGCAGTTGTTCTCCAGTGTGTATGAAGTCCAGATCTGTGTGTGGGTTTTGTCCAGCAGATGTGGGAGAAAGGGAGAAAAGGTCTTCCCTTACACTGGTCCCTCTTTGCTGTTTCCACAGGTCAGACCAAAGCTGACTCCAGGCTGCTGGCTTTAAGGGTCTGGATACATCAGCAGGGACTCCCACTTGCTGTGTGCTAGAGTATCACATACTAAACACAAAGCTTGTGTAAATATTTCAATGGGCACACTTCATATTTTGCTTGTGTTTTGCATCAAGCTGTAATTAAAGGGGGAAAACTGATTCAATTTTAAGTAAACTAAGCCAGCCTTTAAAGTTTTTTAAAATAAAAAGGCCTCAAGTATGTTTTACATAGGAAAAAAAGCTTTATTAAAATGTGTTTTGAATCTGAACATAAGCCTTTTATTGAATAAATGAAATATCATTTGCACTTAGCTAATTGATCAATTTATATCAGACCATCCAAGCCAAGATTTTAGGGCAACTTATTCAGACCTCCTTGGATAGTCGATTAAAATATGCATTTCTAGATAAAAAAAAGCATTCCTCTTTTTTATTTTTTCAGCTTCTATTCAGTTTGGTTAGAAATTAAGCATTTGTCGAATTAAATAAGATGGATAACCCAAAGAGAAACTTGTTTCTGAAGTTGGAACTCGGTTATCTTTAAGGTCCCTTCCAACTCTAACCATTCTATGATTCTATGAAGTTGTGAGAGCAGCTATACCTGACAGGGTTAAGCTTTGACCTTCTGCAAAACCTCAATAAAATTAAAAGTTTCCTGTTAGTGAAACTAATGCAAGAGTAATCTGATCATCTTCAAAACTCCTCATCTCTTCTTAACTGCTAAAGCATTTGGTTGCCTTCCAGTACACATAACACTTAATACTGATGGGCACAAACATGATTTAAATATCTTCAAACCCAGAAATAAATAGAATGTTACTTCAAATAAAAAGCAACTCTTAAATCAAGCACACGCTATTTATTTAGGCTGCTTCCATAGACTAGTCTGTCGTGAAGTACCAGAGGTACAGTTATAAAAACTGTCTGTGACTACGGGTGTGCTTCAATTTCTCCTGCAGAGACAAAGCCTGCTTCTTCCCTCTGTTCTCACACCCTCCTTTTGGTTTACACATCCCCAGCTGAGGGGATTGTAAACTCAACCTGAACAGTGGGGTAAACCTTACCTGTGTACCAGCAGAGAGGTCTGTAAACTGTAGCAAAGAAAGGGAGAAGAATCAAGCAACTTAGTTTAAGAGTGGGAGAGGGTGGAAATTCTTACCCTGGTTTTCTCTGCTCAAGGTCTCATTACGTGAAAGCTTTGCCTGTCTCACCTACAAGACATGTGTGCAGGCACACGAGCTGGCTGGTGTTGACATACACTGCTGCAGGCACCATGGCATTACAGGAAATCCCATCTGACTCTCAGAGTTAATTATTATACACGTTTCCAAAAGACTGGCTGTTCACACCCTCTGCATCACAGAGCACAAAGTGTGACTGTGATGTGTCTGCTCTGTACTCTCTTATAACCCTCTCTAGGAGCTGCCAGGGTGCTCTTGGTAAAGCAACTATCTCCATTTGTCTGTAGTTTTTTTTTTTTTTTTTGTTTGTTTGTTTTTGTTTTTTTTTGTTTTTTTTTTTTGTTTTTTTTTGGTTTTGTTTTGTTTTGGTTTTGTTGTTTTTGTTTTTTTTTTTTAAATCTCAGTTCTAACTAGAATGTGGGAAGAAACAAGTTGAAAGCAGCAAGCCCTCAGGTACTGTCAAAAGTCAGAGCTCAGATGGAGTCAGTGAGGTTGTATTAGATTCATATCAGGCTGGAGGTATGTCCCCTCGGGAAACTTAACATTTAATTTCCATCACTGTACTGAATACACTGTTAAAAGGCTTAATATTTTATTAATAGTATTTCACAAAGTATCTTAACACGCTATTACGTAAAGCGGCAAGATTCTATCAGCAGAACTACCTCTTGCACACACGTGCACGCTCACGCATTGTACCCATGCCCAATGCCCACTTCAGAGGCCTCTCTGTTTTGCCCAGTGTGAGATGGGCAGTTGTTCGCTGAGTTATTAGCCTCAGACAATAGATCCGTGCAGTAACATGTTTCTTGCTGAGGTCAAGAGAAGCTGTATGAACACCGGAGGGCAGAATGTGACACATTTGGTTCTTTATTTTGACAGGAGACAGCGACAACAGGCATGTCATCACCGTAGAAGAAACAGCTATATTCACAGAACTATGTTTTTTTAATATCTCAACTTTTTATTTGGTGCTCCTTCAGTCTTTCTGTGGCTTTTGCTTTGACAAAGTTCTTTGAGAAAAGGCCCCTGTAAACTGGGGTGGGAGGTACATTGTCCTTTCAGAACACTTTCCTATATAAGCACATAAATAAAGCACAAGTCACATTTGTCAGCTGGAAGGTTATAGTGAAGTAGTGTGTATGTTTTTCATTATTTGCAGTGAATAAAGGCCCTTCTAATGAAACGTCACCTTTCACTCTTCCTTAACCAGCAGGTAGTTATTTTGACAGCACTGTGACAGATGAATCCAGAAACTTTTCTTTTATGTAATCTCCAAAGCTCAGTATAAGCAAACCTGTGCCAGGATCTAAAGTTCTCTCATCTCCTGTCATAAGCTACGGTTGAGTTATAGTTCATGAACACTTGACACACACTTTGCAGTTATTCAGAGATGGTCACTTTTCTGATTGTCCCAAACTTGTGTACATATTAAAAAAAATGTGTTTCTTTTTTAGTGCATTGTTTCCCACCCTCCGAAGCGTAACATTCACATGCCAGTCATCCAAAGAAGGTTTGTTTTGCATTTACAGAAGACCTTTGTATAGATTACGGAATATAATATACTCCCTTCACACTAACTAGCAAACTGACATTTAGGTTGTGAAACAAAAAAAAATATGCAAGGGAATTCTTGTTTACGGTTGTGAAACTACCATAATACCCTCATCAACGTTGTTCCTGAACACTGCAAAATAGATTTAGTAAATTCACTTATAACCATTCTGACATACCCGGATAAGATATTATACAGTTCTTTTTGTGCCATTTGTACAGCAAGAAGCTGTATTTTCAGGAGCTGAAGACATTATATGGTGTCGTGACACAGCGATGTACTACTGCTATATGAGTGCCCTGCCACCACCACTTGCATTAGTGAATTCCCAACCCATGTACAACAGGAAACATACTGCCACATCACAACATGTGATAAACCAAGACAGCAGCAAAAAACCTGCCCCCTATCCCTGTTTTACCCTTTTGTCACAGTGCTGACACACTTTTGGCTCAGTGATTAGATTACTGGTATGAATTCAACAATCTTCCACTGACTTTTAATTGCTTAAGGCTCAGCTTCATGGAATGTTAATCTTTTCTACTTATTATTTACTTAAAGCTTATTATAGTTCATCCTTTGGCACAGGAACTGAAATTAGTTATCTAATTGTCTTTCTGCAAATCTGTATATTAAGCATGGATTGATGATTAGAACACTTAAAAAGCTGTGATTAATGCATTTTGCTGTACCAATCTGTATGCTCCATGAACTTACAATTTGTCTAGCAAAAGATGTAAAGCTCAAAAAGCTTATTTTAAAAACACACATTAGAATCGACATTCTGCTTCTATGAAAGATCTTTCTCTGAGGCAGCTGATAAAATATCAAAGAAGGTTTGTATTGCATGCATATTACCTTCACTAGGAAAATCCACTAAAATGATTATTAAATTCTTATCAGATATCACTCAAAATACACAAAAAAAGAAATAAAGATAAATCTAGGGACACATTCCATATGATGAGGAACTAAAATGCTTTATTCTTTCAGTCAAAATTATATTTACTCAAATAAGCACTAACTCAACCACCATAACCACATATTCTTTGGCTGTACAGATGAAAGTTGATAGGAAAAACATAGTTGTGGTCAGACTGATCCAGTCTCATTATTCTTCCCACCTTCTTAGCTCATTGATAATGAAAGGGGTTGAAGTGAAGCTAGAAGAATCCTAGCCCAGGAAGCACATGGCTAAATTTAAGATTCAACTCTACCCACAAAGTTCACAAGTAATTTATTTTTTAATCCCAAAACTAGATATGCTCAGCTCCTCATAGTTCTACAATATGACCAGATCATCAGTGGTGTTATAATTCTGTAGCTTGAGAAATGTACTGACAACATTATTTGCTATGACAATTCCATATACATGATAAAGGTATTGAATTCACAAGCGAGAAGTTTTTCAAGGTTACCTGCAAATAATTTGACTGAATCATGCATTTTTTAAAAAACCTTTGTTTGCAAAGATGAACAAATAACACATCATCTCCCTTCACTGAAACTTTCAAACTGCTGCACTGGAGAAATTAAGTTTTATTTTAGATTGGTTTAAATATTGCACAAACCCTTCTCCAAGCATTTTTACTTCATTTCATAGCAATCTTAAAATCCCGCTTTGAGTAATTATTTGGTTTCGCAATTTTTTTTTAAGATTGTGCAGAAATGACAAACAATAGGTTTTACATAAACCTAACATGGCTAATACAATTATACTTAAATAACAAATATGCTCCAAATTACTTCACTGCATTCTGCAAAATTTTCAGTTATATAGAAAAATGGTTAGATTTCTCCTTGTTTATTTTATGTGTTTATGCTTATTGTGATTTTCTTAATCTTTAAAATATTAATTTATGAGTTGGCACAGTTTCAATGAAATTTTACAACAATTTAGGGAAAATCCTTATTTTAACTTTCTGTAAATACACAAGCTTTAATTGTTGCCTAATTTGCTTAATAGTGTGTAATCTGTGGCCAAATGGGTGGATGATGTTCAGAAAATTTTCTTATGAAATATTCTGCTTTGTTCACAAAAGAACCACTTAAAATCTGATTTCCACAGCATTTACCAGCAGCCTTAGTGTGAGGAAAATACGCTGCTTCAAAGATGTTGAAAATTCACTAAATCTAAATAGATTATATGTTACTCCTGGCAAAAAAAATGCCTGCAGATGAAATACAGCAATGATATTTTGTTCTGCAAACATTTGTAAATATGTTTGGTTTGTTGCGGTTTTCTTTTAAATAGAGAGCTACAAATTATGTTATACTACAAGTAACCTAGTTTTACTTGTGCCCCATTGCTAATCAGAGTTGATGGCACATCTATAATGGGAAAGTGGTAGAGCTAAAATAGCCATGATAAAACTCTCAGACTCCCAAGGCAGAAATCAAGACTAGATATCTGTGCCTGATTAAGTTTAGCTCATCCAGTCATTCTTGTTAAGGACTTCCCTCTCTAAAAATCATCACTCGATGCAGCAAAATTAATCTGAGGAGGAGGCATTTCTATCAGTATTATGCTTGATTTCTCTAACACATCCTGTTAACAAAGCTTTACATTTATTTGTTTTGTTTTGTTTGCAAATACTGGAACATATTTCCTCTGATGCTTGTATTTTGTAGTAATAACACAATGGCAAATAAAATACATTATTGATATTTAAATATTCAGGTCACCAAAATTATCTTTTTCTTTTGATAACTATTTAGTGCATGAAATTTACATACATACTTATTCTTCTCTAGGACATATAGTGAAATATACCTCTCTAAATTGCCATGTAACTGCTTCCTTTTGCCCTTGTCTTTCTTTCAACCATTGCCTCATTGACTCAAACTTTTCAGGGCATAAGCTAAGCTGCCTTGGATGTAAAAGCTATATAACAGCAATGTAAAACCGAATCATTATGTCATACTGAACTGTTAGGAATACTTTGTTCTGGCATTTTGAAAGTAATATCTTGGGATTTAAATGATCGAGTGGTTTCCTCACATTTGGGATTTTTTTCACAAAAATAGTGTAGCTTATGAAGAGCAAACATCATTCAAGTCTTCAACACTATATATATATCTATCTATATACAACAGTTAGAAAGAAATTTGCAATGCAACTTAACAAAGTGTATAAATTTTTGATCACATCTGATGCACTCCATGGAGATTTTTTTATGGAAGAACTGCAGCATGTCCAAAATTAAAATACAATTATTTTGTTGCCTTTTTGAAACAGTCTAATGAAATGTCTCACATATGTACATTAGAAGGTGGAATAGCATTGCACAAACAATCCTATACACCATGTATTCTGATGTTCAAACAAGAAATAGGAAATTCAGACTACCAATATACACTGAAAATTAATAGCAATGTTCTAAATTCTCACTGCCATTAGGTGTTCAAGTTAGCCAAGATTGCAAGGTCATCCAAACCGTACTTGAATCTCTACAACTACATTACTCAAAGTATGATGTGTCTTTTGTTAAAGCTTTCCATACACTTGTATTAGACTTGTGCCTATCAAACGCAGTATTTATTATGTTCCATTATGTTAGTCTGTATGGAATTATGCTATAACAGTAACGGTCTTTGAATTCATTTAACATGGCTGCCCACTGAAAATGATTTAACAAGTTTAGTGCTTCTTGCTAGACAGCTTATTGAATGATTTGAATAGGGAGAATTTCACAGTACAGCCATTAACTCTACACCAACGTGTGTTTAGTTAGTCTACAATTATTTGAGACTGCTGTTCAGATCCATAAGTATATAATGCTAGTAAGAGCATCATGAATCCTGAGCCAAGACCCTCAAGTACTTGGGGTGAAGTAGTAAAGCAACAAAAGTCACGTATTTGACTCAAGGTGTTATTGTGGTCCACACACTTTGAAAATAAAGTCAAAATCCTGATGAATGTAGCAGTAGTTCTTTTTGCTTCTTCAATGCTAGAATACATACTTCATCATTCCCAGGAAAAGGACCTTAGCAGAGATATACAGTTTTTTCATTTCCAGCAGATTTTTTGTCCGTTCAAGTATGTACACGATTGCAGTAAAAAGGAGATAGAGATAACTGCCACCAAAATTATCAAGACTAATTCTGTTGAGAATTGTGCATAGTAAACACTGAAGTACAACCAAGGACATGATGCGACCATAGGATTTGGCAGAGCAATACATTCCACAGCATTCAATGGGGATCAGTTCAGTTCCATAATATCTCGGGGCAGTATGCCAATTTTTAGGTAAAATGATACAAATTGTATGAAAATTTATTCTGTTTTTAGCAAACCTTCTGCCCAATTGTACTACACAAGGCAAAGGGATAAATAAATAAATATATATGGGTGGAGGTTAACAGATGACTAAAAACTACTTGAGTTGCTGTCTCAACAATGCTTAATCTGTTGAAATAAATTCTTGTGATAGAAGTTCAGCTTACAACTACCCAGAAATCTACATTTGACCATAACACATGAGGGTGGAGGAGTAATTATTTATACCATTTACCTTAAAATTTGTGATTTGTAGTCTCTCTAAGCAGCATGTATAGCTCATGTGCTCTGAATCACCTGTTAACTACCTTGGGAGTCTTGGTTCAGATGTTTGGTGGTTCAATGAATTTATGCACATATTCCCACTCTCCTCCTCCATCTCTCTCACACACACGTATATACCTAAGAACATTTAGACAAGCTGCAGTAATGGAAGAACAGCAGACTAATGCTGTGTAGAGTCCACAGGACACTTTCAACATTTGCTGCTTTATCTCTTTTGTCATTACTACTGAAGGCATAATGCAGTTTAATAACTGGAGGGAAGCTTAGTAAAAAAAATTGACTCACCCAGAACTCTGAGAAATGCAGAATGAATAAGGGTAGTATTTTAAGTGGACTACTTAAGGGGAAAAAATGCACGCTCCCTTTGTGTGTTTTTACTCCTACGCATCAGAAACTAGGGCAAAGAACTGAACACCAGAAGGGTGAGCGACATAATACTGGGGTATGCAGAACAGTCTTAAAGGTACTTTCTTAAGGAAATAAGTATACATGAATTAGATGAGCAATTTTGTAGGATTAGAAAATTACCTTTTCCAAAGACTCCTACAAAAGAAAGCACTAATCTCAAATTAATTTGAGAACATGCACTTTTATACTGCTTTGGTTGTCCCATTTCAGTACCTACCATTTGAAAAAGCTCTTTTCTTCCTAGCAATCATAATTTGGCCTTTAAAACATTTCAAAAGATGACAGCACTTGTGACAGTCAATAATCCCTTATAATAATTCTCCTCTTTATAATCAATCTTTGTAAAGAATTCACTTTGTAAATCTACAGTGATCTAACCTTATCACTGGTTTCCCAAAGAATTCAAACCGCTGATGTCTCCTCATATTCAATGCCACTTCTTTTAAACATCAGTTTCCACAGAAAACTCCAGCATTTCAAGTTTATCAGTGAACAATATTGAAAATATCAAGTTGGAAAAAACTTTTTAGACCTCTGTTATATTTTAAATCATTTTCAAATGTAAAACATGTCACATTTGTCATGTGATGCTTCTAGTTCCAGTGAACCCCACTTTCTTCTGCTAGTAAGTAGAGGTAGAAAAGATGGAGGCACCATCTGTGCCACTATGACCAATGTGACCACTGTCAAACTGCATGGTTTGGTTGCATGGAGAGGTTGAAATGCAGTAAGATAATTCAGATACTTGCAGGTATAAAAAGTAAACTGGGGGGCCACCTGCACTTCTTCCTTCCCTCACCCTGCTGTGCGGCCTAGCTATGGTGACTTGGATGACACCTACCCCTACGTGTGCTCATCAGCAGGAAGCAAAGTTACTGGATGCACAGAGAATGAGGAAGATTAAGTGCATTCAGGTGGGATGCTGTTACAGAAAGCATCTACCCTGCCCCATCCCTGGAAGTATTTAAGGTCAGGCTTGATGGGGCTTTGAGCAACCTGCTCTAGTGGGAGGTGTCCCTGCCCATGGCAGGGGGGTTGGAACTCAATGATCTTCAAGGTCCCTTCCAACTCTAACCATTCTATGATTCTATGATTCTACCCTGAAATTTTACACAGATAAAATATTGATTTGGGCTAAAATAAGACTTGGGGCTCACTTGTAAAGATACTTTCTGTATGTGGTAATACTTGAACTAACAGAAAAAATTTTACCTGAAGGCTCTTTTGTCAGAAAAGACAGGGTCAGGGAACCGAACTTGCCCACAGGAACACACTGATTTCCACAGCAACACAACCTGAAAAGTCAGTCACGTATTTCTTTCAAAAGAAAAATGTTGGCACTTGCAGAGCTCCACCAAAGGATGCAATCAACCTGTAATATATATATTTGAATTCAGACTGAAACCACAAAGCATCTTCATGTACTATTACAATGTGTAACATTTTTAGATCCATAGACTATGGCCTGCAAATCTGCATGCAACTTGCATATGACTGACATTTTATCCTACCCCAGTCAAACCATCTTTAATTCAGGATGCCAATAAGCATTTCTACTTTCACTCTCTTTTCTCTCCAGATATCACTCAATGGTTAGATACAATATTAAACACTCAATGCAGCACTGGAGCACAGGGAAGAAAACTATAATTTAATTAAAGGATAGCTACAGGTTTTTAACAGACATATAATTGTTCCCTCACATTAGTGATTTGAAACAATCAGTCTATACACCATTTATCTCTCTGTGGTAAGGCTTAAAAAGGAGGAATAGCTAGGAGTATTTAAATTATTGTAACTAGCTTAATAATAAGTACAGAGGCCATTGTAAAAAGAAAGTGATCACTGTGAAGAACTTAAGTATTGTTATTTGAAAGTTTCAGAATTAAAATTAGGCTAAAAAATAACCTTTACTGGTTCTTTCCAGCCAGACTAAATGGAAACAATATTAATCATGTTTCCAGCTGAAGTCTTCATTTATGCAACTAATACACTAGATACTGCACACTATGTAAGTAAGCTTTCTGCTAGAAAGTAAAGAGGAATTAGGTAGGTGTGTCCATAGTCTAGAGACATAGAGACAAAGCAGAAACGAATAATCAGTGAACTACTAACCAGGAGTCAGGAAAGAGTGGAAAGGGATTCTGACCTCTCGATTTTCATAAGCATGAAACTACAGGTTATTCACCTAGCTCAGATGTCTTGATTATGTGCCAGGCTACTAGAAGCTGCTCTGGAGTTCATCCTCCAGTTTGTGGAGTACCACCGATACAAGCAATTATGTAAGCAACTTCCCATAAACTCACTTCACATAGCAGTGCACTTCCACAAACTCATTCAATCCTAAGCACCTCCGAGAGTTACAATAAATACTGGCTTTAGTACTGGTTGATTTGTGTGTTAAAATGTTATGTTGAGCAAATCCTGAAGAAAACATGTTCTTTTTTCAATGTTTTCTGCCCATGCTCATCAACTTTACAGAGATCATACATTTAGTTTCTTCTCTCTCAAATAATTTTTTTTTTTCCATAGATCAGCCTGGGAATATCCTGATAACACATTTTGACTAATCACTTACTTTTCTTCTAGAAATTCTAGATATTAGTTGGGTTTGGAAAAAGTCTCTCTCTACTCAAAACATAGAGGTATTGCTATCAATAGCAAAATCATCAAAAGAGATGCATGCACTTACGTATAGGTCAGGCGCAGCACAATACCACAAGTATCCATGCTCATAATAATAATATAAAAAGAGATAATCTCATTATTTTTTTCATATGTTGTTGGGAAACTTTTTGAACTATGTGCATCATTTGAGGAATCACTGTCACTGTGATACCTGCCTGATTGTGCCTGACTTGAGAACAAGAAGATGTCATTCTTCTCATATACAGGCTGTAAACTGAGCAAAATTGAGTTAGGTGGACAGCATCCCTAGAAAATACATAGAAATATTCTTATTTGCAAATAACAGTAACATCACTAGCAAAAATCTTGAGTATTTTCTTTTTAAACTAAAATGAAAGTAGGAAGCAGTCCTATAAAAGAAGCTTTTAGAAGATATGAACAGGTATATATTGGGCAAAAGTGCTAAAATGTTAGTGTCTGACAAAGTTTGGAAAATAGATGATGTTGTCCCGCAAAAGGTTTCTTACACACACACACTTTTTTCTCTCCCAAATTGTAAAATCCAATAACAAATACTTAAATGATATTTTTCTACTCCTAATCTGAAATTACAAGTACTCTAATCAGGATAATATGAAAATGACAAAAATTTGCTCAAGATGTAGCTAATAGCACTTATATTTGCCTCTAATTTTGGATTTTTACCGTAAAGTCCTATATCACACAGATTTAAATTCTCCAATTCATGTGCTTTATTAACAAAAGAGCCATTTAACACCGTGCTGCCCAGAGATAATATCAAACTGAGAGCCACAGGCAAGAAACCCCAGTAATAAATGGCTAAATAGGAACAGGCTGACAGTGTTTTGATTTGTAGCAGAACTACTTTTCCCTTGACTACTGGGTTATTAAAATCCACATGCTGATGTATTGAGATAACCTTTTAAAGAAGAAGGTCACCTTGTGCCTGGCAAAGTTTGGCCTTAGACTCTTTCAGCAGTGTGACACAAAATGTCCAGTGACACAGGAGTGGGGAGAGAACAGAGCTTCAGATCCTTTGCCATTCTTTCACCGTTCCATAAATCTGCCTGGTCTCCATATCGAACACAGCATAGTGTCAGCAGTATGTGTTCAGCACACTGTCACACATGAAAACTTATGCAGCATTCTCAGGCAAAAAGTGAAATTTCTGGTTTGAAGCATGTATGTACAGGTTAGATGTGGGAAAAGAAAAATCCATCACAGTTAATTCCAGAAAATTCAACTGTCAAAGTAAGCAGAATAAAGGTTTAACAGCCATGTTTGCTCTTGGGGTTTCTTCCTGTTGCTGATGATCAGAATTTCTCTAGTTCCTCCATGAATGCAGAATATAGAAAATCTGATGTCTCTCTGATGGCAAGGGATGATATTGCAGAGAGAGACCAAGAGCAGGTTAAAAATAATCCAAAAAGACACCCTATTATTTAAGTTACTAAATCTGTAAAAGGTAGAGTTTGAAGAATGAGCAAAGACCTCTAATGGCTCTGAATTATTTTTCATATCAGTATATCATTTTCTTTACATTAAGTACAGTCATGTTCACTACCCGATAAATTCTCCCTCAATTAGAAGTCAGAAAAAGGTTTCCCTATTTCCACCCATTTTGAAATCTGAATAGATTAGTGCTGAGTAAGATAACATTATATAGCTTGGGAACATCCTCTGCCCACCAGAATATTTAAAAACTAAATTTTCCATGCACAGATTATTATTCTTTTTAAAATGAATAAAAAATACTTCAGCCCTAAAGCATTTATCCTATTTTTTGTATGAGCTGCCCTGTGGAAACAGCTAGTTTACATTAGATGTCACCTAGCTTTATACAGTTATACTATCCTCCCTGTCCTTCCAGACAGAGCAAGTGAAAGCCATGATTAGTTAGTTAATGCCAAAGAAAGGCGTAATTGGAATCCTTGTCTAATTTTAATGGAGAAAAGACAGAAGTCTTTTGAGAGAGTTTAATTAATACACAGATGAATACTATTCAAACACCTCTAATGGAATCCACACAAAGCTTTTTTAAATAAAAAGTACTAAATTACAAGGGAAAGATTTTATATTAGTAACCTAAATGCACAGCCAGTTTCCTGACATACATATAGATTTAGCAAAGGCTGCCTTCATTTACTTTGTTCATGCACAAACTACCATAGAGTAAGGTGTATGAAACTTGGTCTGAGTTGTCCCTGTTACTCACCGGTAGTTATCACCAGATCACAGCTAGGTGTAGCCTAACAGGTGTTATTTTTCGCTCCTTCTCACAGATTCCTGAAGAACTACTGCTACTTTTATGCTTGCTGCTGTGTGACTGGATCAAAGAATTCAGAGTTGAGTTTACTAAAATAAGATTTGACACACAAAAACAAAAAACAAAAACAAAAACAAAACACAAAAAACCCCAATACAATAAAATCACAGTGTTTCCAAAACCTTTAAAATTTCTGTGGAAGCTCCCACAGTCAAGCATTTTAGGAGATAATTTCTTCATAAGTCTTTGTTTGCAAAGTTTAGTACCATTGCCATAGTTCATGACAGATGAAAAGAAATTAATGTAAACAGAACTGAAAACTGAGGAGGCTATCTTTATTGTCCAAAGTGGCAGAAATGCAAAGAGAAGAGAAGTAACGCTATTGGTGAAGAACAACTGTGAATTCTTTCTTTGTCTTAACAACCTTAGGGACTTCAGATTGATAAAAAGAGTGCAGATTAGAAAAAAAAATGCATATTTTAATCAAATATATAACATATTGCAATAATATATATACATATATAATGCAATTAAGTTCCATATCTATGAAGAAGAATGGAAAGTACAGATTTCTATGTTACCAATCACTTATGTGGCTGACCAGCTGTGCCTGGCAGGAGAAACTGAAGGTTTCTGCACATAGCTTTTCTCTTGGCACAGCAAGGAAGTGGTTGGGATCATCTCACATATGCTTGTTAGTTAAGGATAAGATCAACTTCCTGAAAATCATGCAACCAATACTAAAAAGTGTTCAGTATAGAATAGTACTTTTATATTTTCAATAGACGATGACTGAAAATTGCACACTGATAACATGAGATAGAATAACCTCTAGGTGGACCTGCTTGAGCAGGAGGGTTGAATCTAATGACCTCCAGAGGTCCCTTCTGACCTCAACCATTCTGTGATCCTATGACTTTGTAACTGTGATACACTTTCTGTATTAAGATGGTGTAGCCACACTGGATCCTTGTAAAGACCATCCCAACGTGTTGATTTCATCAAATGATTGATTGATGATCAGGACTATTTTAGCAAGCACCCTTCAGAGCAGCCTTTAGTTTTATCATGGATTGAGTTGACCCAGAGAGTTGAAGGATAGTTTGAAACACTGATATTCAAGATTAGGTCAATGTCATTTATCTAGATTATGCTTCCTTATAACAGGCAAAAGGACTGACAGACTTATTTTTCTCTTGTTATGCATTCATTTCATCTTTAATTTTAAATAATGGAATGTGTGGAAGGGAATAATTGAAAAAATAGAAATTAAGTGAGAAATTCTTTTAGAATAAATACAGCACAAGTGGAATTCCAGGTGTGCGCTCCTGTCTTGCACCTACACAACTTCTGACTTAAGTCTTTAAGACTTTTTTTTAAGGCAGGAAGGGAAACTCTAGTAGCCAAGCAACAGCAACTTGACAAATGTGGTTGAAGACTCTTTGACTTTATGGATCCCATGGCTGAAGGTCTCTTCAAGATAGAACGCAATGAGAAAAACAATTCCTAAAAGTTAGTTTAAGTGATAGATGCCAGATAGTAATTCCTCTGGCTTAGGGACAAGAAAGAGTCTTTTCTCCTTGAACATACTTGCATAAGCATTTTTGTTCTGTTTTTCATCCTCTAGTCACTGTTTTGAAAATAAATTTGCCTCTACTTACTATTCAGAAGACTATTATGCAAATGGAAATATCTACCAAGGTGAACTACTGTTTATCTTATAATTCCTACTTGTGGTTCTTGGTTAAATTTGAGAATTTGAGATACAGAAAAGATATTGATTGATAAAAATACCTTTTTTTTTTTTTTTTTTGCCACAAGGTACAAACAGAAAGTGATATTGAGTATTGACATATTCCAGAACTAAAAAGATTACATCTGGCAATGCAGTATTTGAGTAAGTAGTACTACCTATCCAGCTGCTACTTGTTATTCTTTTTTTGGCTTAAACAAGATGAAATAACCTTTACTGTTACTTGCAATCTGGAAAATAAGAAGTAGTGACAGAACCATGAACGGTACATTAGGAGTTTGTGTGTTATTTTTCTAAAATTAACTCAGGCACACAGGCTGCTACGGATAATGCTCCAGAAAAAAATCCCAAACAACTAAACCACAACAAAAAGCCACAGACTGAAAAAAATAACTACACCCTGGAGCAAAACCTATGAAAGATACCCAAGAATTCCATTATAGGGAAGATAAGTACCAGCTGTGGAGCACTATAAACCTTTATTAAATGTACATATAGGCAACACCAATTCTCTGATGCACACCTCATTGCAGAAAAGCACCACAGTCAGAATGGGAAGGCAGCTGGTGCTTCCTCCATGGTAACACTGGCAATTACTATGGAGACCAATAGTCCCGTGCTCTCAGATTCACTTACTATGCTGATTTTGGTTTTGTACGCAGAATGTTTCACTTGTGACAAGCATTGGGTCCATAGGGAAAAAGAGAAGAGGTGGTATAGCCAGAAACATCCAGGCAGAAGTCTGAAGGTAATATCAAACTGACCACAGTGTAACTGAGAAAATAAAGAGGAAGTGGATGCAAAGAAGGCAAATAAACAAATAGAGAGAGATGGCAGTAAATGCATGATATAGGACCCATGGAAAATTTTAAAGAAGGAAAAATAGGTGTTGCTGTGGTCCTATTGTGAGTACAGTAATGGGATCCTGAGGGACAGTCTACATTCCCCAGCGACAGAACTGGGGAAAAAAATTCCCCAGAAGTACAGCATTATAGAATGTCCTTCACAGTAAAGAGGAACAAATGTACTATGCAGAATTCCCTTTAAACTTGAAGCAAAGATTTCTATGAATCTTGACATTCTCTATTGTAATTGCTAATCATTAGGTATTTTTCTCAATTTCTCTTTCAATGCTATCATTATTGAAATTATGAAAAACTGAAAAATATTTTTTGCTATAGAAATAACAGAATAAATTTTAAGGATTTTCTTTCCTGATTCCCTCCTTTACTCCTATTTGGTTAATGAGGTAAAGGATAACACAACTGATGAAGACTGAATAGTTGAATGATTTTGTTGCATAGATATAGCGAATCTAATTTCAATAAAGGCCATAAAAATAATAGTTGATGTAAGCTTTTGATGTACATTATTCAAGCTAGACAAAAAGAAATAAAAAAGCAATTTCCAGTTTTTAAATCCTCTTTTGAATACTGTGTGCTTTCATGGGGAGTATTTAATTTGAAAATAAACTTAAATGTAGACACCAAGATTACACTTTCTTCTGCTACTTCAAAAAAAAAAAAAAAATATTACATTACCCTCCCACCCCCTTTCTGTTTCACTGGTATTACTTCTCAAATATTTCATTCATACACTGGCACTCAAAATAACTTTACTTGATTGTAATTTGCTAATAAATGCTTTCTTAAAAGTTTCTGAGATTTTTTTCCTACTCTTCAACATTTTTTCAAATTATTTAATCTCTGCATTCCCACTGACACGTTCAAGTACAGAAAGTATCCCAGGATACCCAAGTACTTTTTTACAAAGCTGCTTTCTAGCCAGTTAACCTCCAGTCAATAGCCCACTGTTATATGGGGTTGCTCCACCCCAGATATAGGAATTTTCATTTCTCTGGATTAAGCTTTATTGAAGATTCCCAACATGCCATTTCTCCAGTTTGAATAAGGTCCCTTTGTGTAGCAGCTTTAGCCTCCAGTTTACTACCTCCCCCCTGCTTAAATTTGGCATCATAGAATCATAGAATGGTTAGAGTTGGAAGGGACCTTAAAGGTCATTGAGCTCCAGCCCCCCTGCCATGGGCAGGGACACCTCCCACTAGACCAGGTTGCTCAGGGCCCCATCCAGCCTGGCCTTGAATATCTCCAGGGATGGGGCATCCACAACTGCTCTGGATAACGTGTTCTGGTGTCTCACCACCCTCACAGTAAAGATTTTCTTCCTATTATCTAATCTAAATCTCCCCTCTTCCAATTTAAAACCATTACCCCTAGTCCTATCACTACACTTCCTTGATAAAGAGTACCTCCCCATCTTTCTTGTGGCCTTTCAAGCTTACTGAGGAATCATGCTGTCTGAGCTGCAAGATCACTAATAATGGTATTTATACCATCATGGCAGGTGAATTTCATGTCTCTATGCCATCACAGCTGCAACATATTGTAAGACCTCCTCCAGCCTTCCTGCAGCCTTTCTGCAGCAAACTATTAGCATTACAGTCACTTTTAGATTTCTTACACTATTAGAATGTAACACAGATGTCTAAGGTAGTACACTGACATCTAATAAACACAGCAAAACCGTTAGAGATTTATTTATTTGTCTACAAACCTTGACCATATTAAGGCTGGGATAAGGCTAAATGTGTTTGAGCCTAAAGCTCAAGCATTGTTTTCATGAGAACAACATTTAAAAATAAAATGTAGCAATCCAAGTTGCTTTACTAAAAATAATGTAAGTAAGATCACCTATAAAATTTTAATTGTTCATATGCATTTTGTTAGATCTCAGTCTATTTTATTTTTACTTGACAAATTCACATGCTATTCACAATGTTATAAGAACGAAATAACAGGCAACATTTAAGAAAGTAGAAAAAAAGACCTTAAAAGTGACATCAGACTAGTCTAGGTCAAAATCTACCACATCAGTTTTCACCTGAAAAGTTCATCAGTTATATAAGGAAAGTCACTTCAACTCTTCAATTTCTGGAAAAAAAAGGCAAACCAAAATGGACTTGCTCAATGAAAATTAAAGATAAGGAATTGTTTAAAACAACTTCCATTGTTTCTCTCTTAATTGATACAGGTCAGCAATATTCATCTCATATGTTATTATTCTATAAATGTGATAGTGGCGTATCCTATGCACAAACGAATACTGGTATAATATAAGTTAATTTTTGTAATTTTAATAAGCTAGATACAAAATTTCTATAAGTTTGATATCGAGCATCTTAAAAGCATCCAAAGCTGGAGAGTAATCTTCTACAGAAAAAATTACTTGAGAAAAAGAGCTTGAAAGTTCTTGAGGTCATTGAGTGAAGGTCTCTTCAGTTTCTTGAGGCCTTATTTAATTGGAAAAGTAGTAATTTATACAGGTAATTTGAGAGGTAAGAAGAAACTAAATACTGCTTCAAAGAACATTCAAAAATCTCTTTGAAAGATTTCTATAACCTTGTTTCTCTAACTTTAACGGTAGTTGCAAACTTTCTGACTTATACAGGCATTAGCTTTTCCTATAGTTTCAAAAATGTTTTAAACCTGTCATGGATAATGGTTTTAAACTTAAGGTGAAAATGATGAAGTAGATTTGGCGTTGCAACCAGTTGTTCACAGTAATATGTGTGTCTTGAGTTGTTTCCTTAACTTCAAAAGGTTTTATTTTACCCATTACTGAGAAATGTGTCCGAAAAATATTTCAGTCCCACATCCAGTTATCACAATTGCCCAGAAATCCTACAGAGGTGAAACCTCCAGTGAGAAATTTCCACTATGTCTTGCCTTTTTTTATCAGAGAAACACTATGAGAATTTTTTTTACAGCATTCCAGCACTTCTGCTCCAAGTTCTGATTAAAACAATGAAAAAAAAAAATAATCAGAAGTATATGAAAAGAAAATTACTGGAAAAGTAAGTATTGATCTTTTTTAGTGAAATGCAAAAGCTGGTCAGTTCTTCTGAGTAAAGGACAGAAGTTTCAGATCAGCTAATTATCTGAACTGATTCTTATAAAACAGAATTTGGAAAAACAAATTCATACAACATATATAAATTGTGTGATGCATATGGTACTATTTTATATCTTTTTATGCTTCAGTCCTGAACAGTAAAATAATTACATATTTTCTTTCACTGTTTTTTAAAAATCTTGATTTACTTTCTGCACTAGCTTTCTCTCTATTTTCTAATTCCAAGCTTCTTGTCACTGTGAATTTCTTACCAGTTCTTGGGGTTTCTTTTCCTCTACAGGTTTTACCACAGAACATTGATTTTGTGGACCTGTCCTTTCAAACACAGAGACAAGTGTCCATTTTCCCCCACTATCAACATCTTAATCACAAAAAGATTCTCCAGTCCTTGAATCTTCTTATTGTTCCTGGGCTCTTTCTCTCAGCTCCTTAATTCTCCCTCCCTTATTGTATATGCTTGTTCAGCTGAATCACCTGAGACTTATTGCTCCTATGCAAAGGCCATTCTGGTCTTCCAAGCAGTTGAGATTCTTAGGTGGTTCAGGAAAAAAGTTTTCTAAAAAAATATAGGGGAAAGGGAAAGGATTGTAAAAGACAGAGACATCCAGGAAGTATCTGGAGGACCTTGTGAAAACTAGAAGGTGATTCTATGGGGACTCACTAGGTTGTGGAAAGGAGGAAAGACGAATCTTAAGTCTGACATGTGAGAAGAACCAGGATTAGTGTCTATGTTGAGCAGAGTCTAAGTTGTCTGTGTCCTTGTGCACTGTTGTGGTGTAAATGTTGATAGCCAAGGGGTGGAAAAATGAGCTCTCACAGCAGTATGCCAGGGACCTGAAAATCAATTCCTGGAATCTGCACAGAGTGGGGAGAGCTCTAGGGAAATAAAAGCATAAAATCTATATCCTGCTTGTGTTTTGAACTTATTGCCTGATTATATTAGTCTTTGGAAGAATCTCCAGATATTGACCAACAAAAGTTTACTTTGTTTGAAAAGAATATGCTAGTGATTGCTGGTGGTAACAACCATTGTACAATGAAAATATACAGAAAAAAACATGACCATTTCTAACAGAACATATACTCGGTCATTCAGAAAAATTAACTGGGTAGGGGAAGCTGCAACAGTTATCAGTTCTTCCCTCCTTTCCTCGCTTCTTAGGAATTCCCTAAAAAAGTCAACACTGAAATTGGTTCTCTTAAAATCTCTTGGGGAAAGATGGTTTTCACAATCACAGATTTTTATCTCGGAGTATGAACAACTTGCTCTATAAGGAAGATTGAATATTTTAAAATAAATCTTGCTTTAAAACATGAAAAAGATGTTATGATAGAGTCAGTCAGGTTGGAAGAGTCTTCAGGATGTCTCTGGTTCAACACCCTGCTCAAAATAGCGTTGATACTGAGTTCAGACCAGATGTCTCAGGGCTTTATGTAGTTGTGTCTTGAAAAACTCCAAGGACAGAAACTTCACACTATCCACAGACAACTCGCTCCAGTGTTTGATTGTTCTTGGGGATTTTTCCTTTTCCTTCTATCAAGTCAGTACCTCCTCTGCTTTAGGTAATGACTATTCTCACAGTACTCCCCCAAGCACTGCCACAAACTTGATGGATAAAGGCAGAGCAATGGATGTCATCTACCTGGACTTATTCAAAGCATTTGACACTGTCCCACATGACACCCTAGTCTCCAAATTGGAAAGTCATGGGTTCGATGGATGGACCACTCGGTGGATAAGGAACTGGCTGGATGGCCACACTTAAAGGGTTGTGGTCAATGGCTCAATGTCCAAGTGGCAGCTGGTGATGAATGGTGTCCCACAAGGGTCAGTACTGTGAGCAATACTATTTAACATCTTTGTTGGAGACATGGACAGTGGGATAGAATGCTCCTTCAGCAAGCTTGCGGATGACTCCAAACTTGGTGGCATGGTTGACACCCTGGAGGGAAGGGATGCCATCCAGAGGGACCTGGACAGGCTTGACAGGTGGGCTAATGCAAATGGCATGAAGTTCAACCAAGCCAAGTGCAGAGTCCTGCACCTGTGAGGTGGCAATCCCAGGCCCAAATACNCTATGAGGACAGGCTGAGAGAGCTGGGGCTGTTCAGCCTGGAAAAGAGAAGGCTCCGGGGAGACCTTCTAGCAGCCTTCCAGTATCTGAAGGGAGCCTACAGGAGAGCAGGAGAAGGACTCTTCATCAGGAAGTATAGTAGATAGGTCAAGGGGTAATGGTTTTAAACTAGAAGAAGTAAGATTTAGATTGGATACTAGGAAGAAATTCTTTCCAGTGAGGGTGGTGAGGCACTGGAACAGGTTGCCCAGGGAAGCTGTGGATGCTCCATCCCTGGAGGTGCTTAGGACCAGGCTGGATGGGGCTTTGAGCAACCTGCCCTCCACTAGTGGGAGGTGTCCCTGCCCATGGCAGGGGGGTTGGAACTCGATGATCTTTGAAGTCCCTTCCAACTCTAACCATTCTATGATTCTATGTATGTCAGTATAGTATCTAAACATTAAAGAATGCTACCATACACTGGCCATTCATGTATTTTGCTTTGGTTCATACAGTTATGTAAGACACCATTTGGTGGCTGCAACAANTTTTGCTTTGGTTCATACAGTTATGTAAGACAGTAGCAGGAAGACACCATTTGGTGGCTGCAACAGATCACAGTGGACACAATTATAAATAAAGATGTGACTGTCATTCTGGGATCACAGAAACACCTCAGTTTTCCTGATGGACCTCCCATATAAGCAGTGACTAGTCTCAGATTGCTTAACTTTGGAAATCTGATACTACCACAGACTAGGATCATAGAATGGCTGGAGGATTTTGCCTGCCAATTCTGCTAAGTCTTGACATAAGAAATGCTGCTATATTTCGCACATAGATCAATAGAAACCTACAGTTCAAATCTCTCAAACAACTTTGAGGTTTGCAAGTTGCTGGGAACAGCCTTTTATCTTAGTCTTTGCAGTCATGTGTTGGTTAGACAAGAAAAGCTTTAAAGATTTCAAGTATGGACTTTGGGGAAAGGTGCTGGGGACACAAAGGAAGCAAGGAAATATCATGCTGTGAAATGCTTGGATACCTCAGTTTCCTTTTAATCATTAAAGATATTTATCCGAGAGTTTGTGGTTGTCTTCTCTGGCTGCCAGAGTCAAGCAATGTTGTCTTATTGAAATGCTGATTTTCAGACAACTGCTGCGAACAAATACACCATTCAGACCTCAAAATTCCCTTCTGTTGAAAGTCATCAGTTGCAGGCAAACTTCTCCATGCTTATTTGGTCTATTAGCTTCATTTGAAGTCAATCAATACAGGAAGAAAATGCCTCTAAGGTACAAACATGCACCTCTTGCTCCTGTTTTTTCCTGGAAAAAAACAACACCTGACCTTTTTCTTCTGGAAAAGAGCACCTGACCTTCCAGAAGTAAAACATGAACAATATAGACTGTTCTAAATGGTTATCTTTTTTCTTTTTTTTTTTTCAAAATTAGGTGATATTTTTACTCCCTTTCAGATAAACGTATAGGAAGCAGTTGTAAGCGCAAAATAGCTACTATTTTTCCCTAGTTGCAACATTTTGAAATACAATAAGCATATTGACTTCACGTTCTGCAGAAAAAATCAGTCAGAAATGATTCAGAAACTGTAAAATAGCCAGTGTGTGATCAGACCACTTACAGGCAAAATGAAAAAGTATATTGAGAATCTCTCCATTGTCCTTTGAAGATGAGATTTGAAACTAAGATTACGTATTCAAGATTCAGATGCCTCAGGATGTTACACGGTGGATAATTCTTTCTGCTGAGGAACAAAAAATCCTGAAATCTTTTACAACATTAAAATATATATTCCTCAAAAAGAAAAGCTTATATTTCACAGGAATAACCCCCCCACCAAAGGAAATTAAGAAAAAGTTTTCCTTGAAAATCAGGTCTGACGTTCAGCCTTCATTAGTTCAAATGGCATGAGACACAGACTATGCCATTGCATCCTTTCTTATTATTCTAGGTGTGTCTGCAAGTGAGTGGATGTGTGCAGAAGGATGCATGCCTGTGAGAGAGACAGAAGAACAGAGATTTTGGTAGGTATCATGTTGTTATGTTGCTTGTGCTTTTACTGAGGACAAAACTGGAGCAGAAGATGAGATCAGGATGGATGTTCTTTTCTAAGATACTCATCTACAAATGAAGGACTAACTTCACATTGGCCTTTCACACATATGATTTTCTTCTGTTTTAATCAAGCAACAGTTTCAATTAGGAAAATGGACGGCTTTAATATATCATAGGGTACGGTATGGAATACATTGAGCTTAGGGACCCAGACCATGAACTCTGTTCATCTATTAGTTGCATGAGGCCCCTGCCAATCATGGAACAGTTCTGATGTGGTTTTCTAGTAACCTGCGTTGCTAAGGATGAAAACAGAAAGATATTGATGAAGGACCTAAATACTGTGAACTGCAATTCATTCTACTTTCTGATAATCAGATTTATTTTAATGAGGCTCTTGGTTTTTTCACTGGTGGTGGTTTTCCAAAAGGAAGAAACACAGATGTCAAATCAGGCTGCCAGAGTGAAAAAAAGGACATCAACTGGGACATTCCCTGAACTGATGCACTCAGGGCTGACCAAGCAGAGGTACAGCTAACCTTGCTCACCAGTACTTATGAAAAGACACCAAAGCAAGTTGCATTAAAAGCAAGAAACAATATGAAACAAGAAGTCTGATTAAGGTTACATCACAACTGGGGGAGTTCAGAGAAATTCTGAGTTCCTAGATGTTTCTAACTGCCATTCAGGACACAATAAAGTCACACACCAGCTCTGTCCCTCCTTCCCCCCCTTACTGCCTTAGTTTCCCTGAGAAAGAAACTCAGATAGAAGGAGGCAGAAAGGAGCTTCACTGTTTTCTACCTAAGTCCTCTGATTAGGCCAATTGCCCCATAATAGCATGTAACTTTTGTTCAATTTACATGCCTCACCATGTTTTCTTTCTTACTTCTGATTAAAGTTTTTGTGGAAAAGTCAGCTATTCCTGAGCTTTAACAGATTAATGGTAAAGCTGTCAAAACTCACGTTATGAAAAAAAGTAGGGAAAAAATAAATTACTTTATAATTTGCATGGCTAACCCAAACATTACATCATAACTTCATTTCCATTCCACAGAAACAATCTCAGTATTTAGGTATAAAAAACTGTAGTGTTTCCTAAAGAAGAACAAATTGAAAATCTACATTATATGGAAGAATATAAGAATACTTCTTTAAAAATCAAATTAAAATTAAATCTTATATCTCAGTTTTTGCTTTCTCTTGTCTAAATCTTATCACTCTTTTGCTTGTCTGTCTGATGGGTTATCTGATAGCAAGAGACATAATCCCACTGCATTTTGTTTTGACAGACAAGTATGCTACCCAACTATGAAAAAGGATTAAAATTTTATTATCTCTCATATAGCATGCCTGTTACGCAGAGTTAATCACCTTTAACAGAGACTGACCTGCCCATCATAGCAAGGTAACCAGCCAGGAGGACCTTGACAGCATCCCTCTAATGGGAGCAGGTAACAGGCGATGTTTCCCTGAGTATCCTGTAGCACTGTTAACAAAGCAATGTCCAAAGCTGCACAGCTGCCTGCCTTCCTTCCCTTTCTTAGCTCCATGGGCACATGGCATAAGTTTTTATCTTTCCATTAATTTTGCAGAAACAGAAGTGAGAAAATGGAGGGGCCTTTCCTCATGGGAAAGTTTTGTGTTTCCAGGGTGCCTTGTTTTTCCAGGCTGTGTTAAAGGTAAATAAAATTGACTGGACGAGGCTAATAAGTTGAGGACTTGATGTTTTCATCCCGGTTTTTGAGTCTAAGTAAACCTTTGATATCTTCCACTAACCTCATTATCATTGGTCAGTCAAGCCCAGCAAAAGTCACAAGCATCGACTGGGCTCTAGCCAAGGTATGTCTAATCTGAGTCACTAGTCACTACTTTTGTTAAACTTCTGTGGTGTACTGCAGGTTATTTGACTGACCCTGGCAATTCTGGTCTCGCCTTATTCTCCTTTTCTCTCCTCCTCCATGATTTTACTTGGTATTCATTCTGTTTCTGACACCTGTTCGGTACTTCTTGGTTGTCAAAGTGTCAGATGGTTTCTCTACACTTGGAAGCAATTCTGCAGCAATTCTTCATTTCCCATGAGACAACAGTGAGTTCAAGCACACAGTTCTCACAGTCTGGCAATGTATTAGTAATGTTTAGTGTGGCCATTGAGGTGGCCATGGAGGACAAAAATGCAATTTTATTTATTTTTTATTTTTTAATCTACTCATTACCACAGCTAAAGTAATTGTTTCTTTAAAAATATGACTCATCTACTAGGGACCTAAAAACTGGAAAAGTGCAAATAAGGGTAGGCAAAGAGAATGACTGCAGCTTTTAAATTGCCTAGCAGTGGGTTACCTTGACTTCTACTTTCAAGTCTTATGCTATATTTTGTGATTTACATTTCAGCTACATCAAGGAAGGCTACAAGGAAGAAACTCATGTAGTTATATCAGCATTTGTAAAAAAAGAAGGGAGCCTCAAATAAGCATACGGTGTAACACCTGTACACACATAATAGAGCCTGCATCTTGGAAAGTGCCTTAGGCAGTTTCTTCAAGGAACAAGGTAGTCACGAAAGATCAAAATCTGCCCTTAAGCCAAAGACGAGTGAACTATGCCCAACACTGTTAAGAGCCTGGACACTGCTGACTATTGATCCACCTCTGACTGTTACCTGTAAGAGCAACACCATATGTGCCATTCAGTCTGCTTTCTCATGTTGAAATAAAAAAAAACATAAAAGGGTACTTTTATCTTACTTACAGACAATTCTTTATTTATACAATGGATTTCTATGACTCCCTGACAAAAGAGAAAAGATTTCTATTCCAGAGCATCCCCACATTGTCTTGTGATGCAATTGTTACAGGTTGCTAAAAACAGCCATTCCTTCTCATGCTAGAAAATACGATGCAAAGGACTATGACTGTCTCCTGATGCTCTTTATACCATAAGGATGAGCTTGTCAGAAGTTACAAACTCAGAGGTGCCAGAAGTTTACACATTATGGACCAGGCCCTCTATACTCTCTATAAAGATCGGACTCATTTGCAAACCAATTATCACATACCTAAAAAAGCAAATAGCAATAATATAAATAAGTACTATATAATGGGTGTTATATTACTTTTGAGAGAGAAAGTGATTTTCTTCCTGCCTGTGGTGCATTTGTGTCACACTGACAAATGTTTGTTAAAAAAATAAACCAACTTACATTGGCACATGATAACATGCTTAAAGGGATTTTGGCTTCAAGTAAACACCAAATATCATAAGATGATGAAATCATGGGACTTAACAATGATTGTCACATGGCAGACACTCCAGGGCCTTTGCTGATACATTCAGCTGTCAAACACGCAACCAGCCACCTGCCTCGCTTCGGCATTTTCTCTTATTTTCTCCTGACACCATAAGTATAACTTAGTCAGATACATATATTCTTGCCAAAAAAAAAGGCTCACAGGCAGGTTTTGTCTTTTCTAAAGTTGTTTTTGGTAATGATTTTTTTTTAAAAAAATCTTACTAATAAAAAATGTAGAAAAATAACATAGCTTACTTTGAGAATCTTGGGCTTTTTCAGGCTTTTAGTCTCCTTATTTAAACATAAATCAGAGCTGTGGCATCCTATCCCAGAAATATAGTCACCTATCCTAATCTTCAGACACTGTCAAAGGAACATATTTTGGTTCTGCAGCAGATTGTCTTGAAAATTTGCACCATGACACGAGCCTTTCGCCTTCCTCAGGCAACTGTGTAGGGTAAATGGAAACATCAAGGATCCTTGAAAGATGGCTGCAAAACTAGGGTAGGTACCAGGTTCCTGGAATAGCCTGCCATCAGCCCAGAGAGTCTCAGGAAGAGTTTTCTGGACCCATGAGTTAAGCATTGTAGATTTCACCAATTATCACTTCCTTGTAATTTTACTCTAAGGTCTCCTTTTTGCTGGAAGTAATGACAGCTGCTGCCCCTCCGGAGGAGTCTTTAATCTCATGGAGAAAAATCTCAAGATTCACTATAAAAGAAGATGGGTATTTGGACTGCTACTGGACCAAAATCCTATCTCTGCGTGATGAACGGAAGATCAAGGGATAATATCTGAATTAATCACAGCCATCAACTCTTCCTGATCATCAGAGAGGCAATCAACAACCCTCAACCTCAGGGAAGTTTCTCTGCTTTATGAAATAGAGATCATTTGTGTATTGGTGGCAATCACATCTAATATCAAATTGGTTTAAGTCTATTATTATTGTATCAAAGAATCATGGAATCATAGAATCGTCTAGGTTGGAAGGGACCTTTAAGATCACCTAGTCCAACCATCAACCTGACTCTGATAAAAGGAGAGGGACTCTTTGTCAGGAAGTGTAGTGATAGGACAAGGGGTAATGGTTTTAAACTAGAAGGGAGATTTAGATTGGATATTAGGAAGAAATTCTTTCCAGTGAGGGTGGTGAGGCACTGGAACAGGTTGCCCAGGGAAGTTGTGAATGTCCCATTCCTGGAGGTGTTTAAGGCCAGGTTAGATGGGCCTTTGAGCAACCTGGTCTAGTGGGAGGTGTCCCTGCCCATGGCAGGGGGATTGGAACTCGATGATCTTTAAGGTCCCTTCCAATTCTAACCATTCTACGATTCTATGAAAAAAAAACCCACCAAACCCTAACAAAAAAACCAAAACCATCACTAAACTATGTCACTTAACGCTATGTCAACCCATGTTTTAAAAACTTCCAGGAATGGTGCCACAACCACTTCCTTGGGTAGCCCATTCCAATGCTTAATAACCCTTTCAGTGTAAAAATTTTTCCTACTATACAATATGAATCCCTGGTGCAACTTGAGGCCATTTCCTTATATCCTGTCACCTGTGACTTAGGAGAAGAGACTGACCCCTACCTCTCTACAGTCTCCTTTCAGGTAGTTGTAGAGAGCGACAAGGTCTCCCCTCAGCCTTTTTCTCTCTAGTCTGAACAACCCCAGCTCCCTCAGCCTCTCCTCATAAGATTTACTCTCCAGACCCCTCATCAGCTCCATTTGCCTTCTCTGGACCTGCTTCCGCACTTCAACGCCTTTTTTGTGGTAAGGGGTCCCAAACTGGACAGAGTACTTGAGATGGGGCCTCACCAGTGTTGAGCAGAGGGGGATGATCACCTCCTGCGTCCTACTGACCATGCTGTTCCTGGTACAGGCCAAGATGCTGTTGACCTTCTTGGCCACCTGGGCACACATGACTCATGTTCAGTTGACAGCTGATCAACCCGCCCAGGTCCTTTTCTTCCGGGCAGCTCTCCAGGCACTCTTCCCCAAGTCTGTAGCACTGCATGGGATTATTGTGACCCAAATGCAGGACCTTGCACTTAGCTTTATTGAACCTCATCCCATCGACCTCAGCCCATTGATCCATCCTGTCCAGATCCCTCTGCAAAGCCTTTCTACTCTCAAGCAGGTCAACACTCCCACCTAACTTGGTGCCATCTTCAAACTTACTGAGGGTGCACTCAATCCCATCATTCAGATCATTGATAAAGATGTTAAAGAGAACTGGCCCTGATACCAAGCCCTGGGAGACATGACTTGTGACTGGCCACCAACTGGATTTAATTCTATTCACCATCCCTCTCTGGATCTGGCCCTTCAGTCAGTTTTTAACTCAGCAGAGTTAACCAGTACTCCCATCCAAGCCATGGGCAGCCAGTTTCTCCGGAAGGATACTGTGGGACATTGCATCAAAAAAATACTGCATAAATTTTGAACCAGTATTAGATCATATAGCTGTCAATGTTTAGAAAGGTGCTTCTGGTACACCTCAAGCAATAAGACAGACTAACAGAGTAGTGCTGCACTGACACAATATGCATTAGTTTGGCATGATTCTACCATAAATTAGGTTTAGAAAGTGTAACTTTACAGTGAATTTACTTATACCATAGATTNATATAAACATAGTATTGGAGCAATTAGATAAAAGTTAGCAAACTAACTTGTAAAATTTTTATGAGTCTTGGCTTGGATCTAAAATACAATCACAAAAATCTAAGACACTTAACACAATGTCTCTTCTGTACTCAAATGTTTTGAGTCACATACAGAAAAGTAATAGTGAATTAGCCAGTAGTGGTAGCCAAGGAATTAGATAAATATTTGATTATCTGAGAAACAATACACTATTTACATTACATGAACAAGAAACACCCATGGAGGATTTTAGGGAAACCTAAAGAGTGTTAATAGCTGAGCAATGCAGTAGCAAATTGCAGTCAGAATATCTATTGGAAAGAAGAAATGAAATTACTCAAATAAGATTATAAGATATTTCCAGTTCACTATATCTAGGTGTCATTGTGGGTACCTCAGGAAAAAAATGCTTAGAAACATTAATGCTTAAAGGTTAAGAAAAGCAAAGAAGATCCCTACAGAATCATGCACGTCTCATAAATCTTTGGAATAGTCAAACTGTCTTTGAATACTGCCTTGCAGAGCAGCCAAGGTATTTGAAAAAAATGTGTGATGAAAACAGTTAAGTCTAAAAGAGTGCAACAGAAATAAGAAGATATGGAAATGTCTGTATATTAAAAGGATTAGTGGATGAACAGGAGGAGGGTTTTATCACAGATATTCATTACATATTGTATTCATGAATTGTCATGTATGACACAACTCATATGCTAAAAGGGTTTGGGAAGAACCTTTCAATGGTCAGATTTTCCATAAATGCATATCTGTTTTCCTCGCTATAAGATCTCCTTATATTGAGTATTCTCTGAAAAAGACAGCCTTCTAAGAGAAGGATGGATGCATCTGGTACCTTAATTTCCTTCTTGGAAGAGAAGAAAGCTGCAATAGCTAAGAAATGCTCATCACAAAACCTGAATCCAGAATTCCATTGATGCCTCATGATTTGGTTCAGTCCATTACAGAGAGCACAGATGGGATGTTCATATGTGGATTAAAGCTCTTTCTGCCTTCCCAGCATATTTAATGAAACTCCTCTTGAGATATGAACATTAAGCTGTGTTCCTTCTGGCCTGTTCTTTATCAGGAGTAAAATTCTACTTTATTAATGATTCTACTGATGATACATGAGATGAAGCAAAGCATGATACATGACATGAAGCAAAGCATAGCTTATTCCACAAAACTAGCATTTGCTTTTCTAGGCTAGGAAGAATAATAAAGAAACATATTAAAATTGGTGATGACAGCTACTTCTGTTAGAAAATTAATGATATGAGACTCAAAGTACTGATTGCATATCCATAAGAGGTTTCATGTTCAAAGGGGTAGTATTTGATTGAACTGAGTTTATATTTAGAAAGATGGGATCTGTTTCTTTCAAGCACTATGTTAGATTTGGATGATTTTATAAGAATACATTTCATATTTCCTTACTTTTTTTCTGCAATACTTTGCATGTTTTTGTGCACCACTTAATAAAAAATAATTGAAATCTTAAAAGGCTAAAAGTACATGATTTAAGATGTGACTGACCAACCTGTACAATCAATAGCTGGAAATCCTCTTTTCCCCTATTTTCAACTAAATCAAACCACTTGAATTGCTCGTGAACCTTTGTGTGTATATTTTAGTGCCTGCAGTAGGAACAGCATTCCTGGCATGCCCACCTTTTGCTGCTTTGCAGCAATCCTCCAATAATAGGCATGCTGGGACACTGTAGACCTTCTCACGTTGTAAAAGATCAGCAATTGGCTGCAAAAATGTCATTAGTTCTATTGCCTAGATCTAAGCTGCTTTTTAAAATGAACAACAATTTCTGCAGTCTGATCAGAACAGCAGCAAGAAAAAATAAAGCAATGAAAACTCATTAATCAATTCAGTCTTACTATTTTTATTCTCACATATTGCACTGCAGCTCAATATTACTACATTTGGTAGAGCCTGAAGCAGGGCCTTACAGATTGTTTCTCAGGTATGTACCTAGCAGAGATACCCACCATAAATATTCTTCTACATAATTAATAAGTCAGTTTACCAGATGCTCTAAACAAGGTATAATGGGTTTGTCAGCTTCATTTTGGTATTAATGTCATATGCTGCTGCCTGAAGGAGTTTGTGAATTTCAGTTAATCTTGAGTGCATGGATGGGGAAAGGAGGTGAATGTCAGGCTGAAAAGTGAACACCTTGAACAACTTGTGCAACAACTGTTGCACAAGTATAGGTACAAACATGCTCATGTTATTCCGCAGTGTGCCTAGTCCTCCCAAATTAAGAAACCCCAGAACATTCAAGAGTCCCACCAGTGGCTGACAAAGGAAACCCAAAACCACATAGGCCAGCTGGAAACTATCCATGTGGCAAATCTAATGGAAAAGAGTTCCTTCATGTAGCTTAGCCATATGGCCACTGGAGGTTGTAGGGAACTGGGAGCTGCTAAAGAAATACACAGTGATGCTCTTCATAATCAACTCTTTAATTTCACTTTTGCCTTGTATTTCATCCAAAATACTCTCACTCCCTCAGAATAAAAAGGAAAATAGTAGCCATTAATACAGAGTGATCTCGTTATGCTTAATAGGTACTAATACATTTTTCTTCCAATGATTTGTCCAAACACTTTTGAATCCTTATAAAATTTTAGCACCCACAGTATCCTGTGGTAGGAATTCCACAATTAATTGTGCTTGACTTCTCATTTTCAGCCTGCATTTTGCGGCTTGTGTCTTATTTGTTTATTCATGTGCTGACATCATCCTTCAGACAGAATAGTTCTTCTTCCCTACTGATGTTTATGTGAATCCTAACTACCTCAATAAACTACATTTTATGGCAGAATCCTGACATTAAGTTATTTCCACAATGCTCAAATCAGTGCTGAATAGAGATAACCAGCTACTGGAGTACTGAAAGTAGCACAGCAGCCTCCCTTGGTTCAGGAGGATAAATTAACCCAAAGAAAGAACCACACTGACAGAAAAATTTTACGCAGTACTTTATGACTATATGAAGAAAATGCAATCATATAGAGCAAAATCTTAACAGGCTCAAATCACAGCACTGATTCTTTCATCACATTCACAGGGAAACATACATTCATGCCCTGCATTTGCATTAATGCCAATGTTGTAGCATCTCTGTGTTAAACAATCCTGCTTGGCACATGGGGCTGATCAGAGCAGTCTAGCACAAAAAGCGGGAAAGAGCTGTCACATTGTATTGCAGCCTGGTGTTATGCCATCAGACTCGACTTGTCACGTAAGCAGTGTGCTAAGTGCACATCTGTGTAAGGGTTGAAACAACAGACACACACCTGCCACACGCCCTAATTTGCCATACAATTCATTTTGTCATGCGATCTGAAGCACATGCAAAACTTGCATAGAGAGTAAATTGTTTTCAAGTTATTTCAATGCTTTCTAATACCTATAAAAGAGACTAAAGAGCTCCAGGAACCATTCTTGACAAAATTTTCCACAGGAAGGGGTAGGTAGGTTTTAGTAACCACTGCTAGCACACTGAGGTTGTTTATAAGCTGTTGTTTCCCCTTTATTTGTCCTGGCAACCAGACCAAGTAGAGCTGAGTATTCTCACCTAAGGAGTATCAGCTGTCCTCAGAGCAATGGCAGGGTTAAGGTGTGAATCAGTTGGCACTAAAGGAAACTACTCCAGAAATTACTAAAATATCAAGGGAAATTTATATAAAAAGTAAGAAATTTCAAATATTAACCTTGCTCAAATGGGTGCAGAGATGCAGGGAGTATTCTCCAAGACTTGTCCTTTTTCGTGCTTGCCTACAGAGGAAACTGCTAAAACATGTTTGTGTACTAGGGAGCAAATGAAAAGGATGCAGGGGGAAGTGGAGCTGTGCTGTGAATTCTACAACCATCTGTATTTTATTCAAAGATATACATCTTGGAATTCATAATCCGCTTGTCCCCCAGAAACTTGTCATAGCAGACAGTAATAAATCATTCAGGCATTCACTCAGTCATTCACTTCATAAGTCCCACTGAATGTCATGTATCTGGAGACTGCTATGAACACTGAGCTGTACGCAGCACTGAAAATACAACCGAGTTATGAAATGAGGAAATCACACAGGAGATGTCCTACTATTGTGATAATAGCAGTGCTAAAAGTGTTCAAAGAAAAGAACATAATTCAGTGTGAACTTAAAGACATAAACTCTTGTTATCAACATGACCAAAAAGGTTGACAAAACTATAAAACATTAGTTTAATGTTCCTCCATGAGTTTTTTCATCTGGCATGAAGCTATAAAGAATGCACACAGAAACTCTGACTCTGCCAGCTTCTGCTTGATCCTATGTAATCTCCATCTCCACAGATGGTAGTACATGTATGACGGCAATACATGTATGTTTTCAAGGGCTCCGGGGTAATAGAACTAAATTAGGAGGAACTTCTGCAAATCAAGATGTATTTGAAACTCTGCCAATTAGCAGAGCCTTCTGAAGTTTACAGTGATATCCTCTTTCTTTAAATAAAAAAACACAGAGCACAACTTACTTGTGTTCAGCAACTGTCTAGCTATTAGGAGATGCAAGGTTTGAAGCGACTTCCCCAGCTATTAAATTCACCTGCTTTGGATATTGCTAACACAGAACCTATCAAATTTATGCAGTAGGTTTAATTACTATCTCTGGACTGGGATTTAATTTTTAAGATCACACACTCCTTTTCCCATAGCACAACAAATCAGCAGCAGATTGCCACAAGGTAAGAGTACCTTCTAAAAATAGCTGAGGTATGTATAGTTCAGTGACAAGTTTTAATTAGCAGGAAAGCTCATTCAGGAGCTATCTGCTCCCTGGTCAGTTGACTATGCATATATTCCACACTACTTTGTATTTTTGCCCAGGCTCACTTATATATTTACATAGTGATAATGTTTTTGGGGAAAGGGAGACATTTAGGCTGGTAGGTACTTTTAAAATGTTTTCCTGGCGACAAAGAAGAATACACCCTGGGTCAGCTGAAATTCAAATCTGGTTTCTGATTGAAGATTGCTGTTGGTATACTCTTCAGAAATGGAAAACAATACTCTACTTATTACAACAGCATATGTCTTATGAATACATTAAATAGTGTTATTCTTCTATCACATTTTAAGAAACGACGGAGAATATGCTATTTTCCAAATACAAATTCCAAATACAAAACAATACATTACCCATTCACTTTTGAGAACACAGATACTGAGTCTTGGTGTTTACCAAAAGGAAGGTCTCCAGTGGAGACCCTTTTAAACATGTTTGTAAAACATTTACATTGTGTGATTTTGGATAACAAAACCGTGCAGGTGTACCCATCAGCAGACAGCTCTTAAGCTTTTTCAAATGAATCAACATGAAGATAACTTTTCCTCACAGTAATATTGGACCTCAAGTTTAACACACCTGACATTTGTTTTCCATCCATTTAACCAATGTATTTGTTTTGCCTTTTAGGTAGCTTTTAAATATACCAACAACACTACTCAAACATGACATTGGGACTACAGGAAAAGCTGAGCAATAAAAGGAAAATGAAATTTACAGTAATTATACCATTTACTTTTATTATGGAACAGAGTTAACATTACCATGCTACTTGCTATACACTCAGATGTTCCAAGATTACTGGGCTTGTCCCCAAGCTGTGCACCTCCACAAGAAAACTGCAATTTTTATACTCATTTGCATGATGCATAATTTTATAGATTAGCATAGCACAGACTGGCATGAAAGTGTGTCTACAGTAACAACTAAAAAGGCAAGTTCTGGTAAAAAAAAACACAGAGTGAATCTACAGAAAACTTCATGGTATAAGTCCATCAACCAGCAGCGCTAGAGGAAAACAAAAATTCCCTGAATATGTAAGCAAACCTAAACTTCCTCTACCTGTTGTGGAATGGTTGAACAACCTGAGAGGAATAAGAATTAAACTTGTGCCTCTCCATACTGATCATATATACAACAATAAGGCCTCAAAGCATTGAAAGCATTACTTACAGCTAGAGAATATCAGTGGACACGAGTGTTCATCCATTGGGAAATTGTGTAGCTGTAGCTGACACTCAGCATTGATGGTAAGCCTGCAGAGAAACCAAGCATCTATTACTACACAGCAGGACAATCAACAGTCAGAGGAGGAGGAAGGATAACCTTAAGTATCATACAAGGGTGCTTTGATATCTGTTAAGTAACGCCTGAAAGGAAAGGACTACATTTTCAGATCGTCTACTGTTTGTCTATGTCTGATCCGAAACAGTAATAATTGTCTAAAACACAAATAATTTCAAACACATCATTAAGAGTTTCTTGATCCCAAGAAATCTGTGCATAAGATTTTCCCTAGACAATTCATCATTGAAGGACACGGGATGGAAAAAAATCTATTATTTACAAAAATAACATGAAATACAGCTGATGTGGTGGTATGTAGTTCCTCAAGAATCTTATAGGGAACATGCTCTGCATTAATTTATAGTGTGAACTTAAAATTCTTTCAGTCATTTTGGACTATCTCTCAAAAACAATAAATCTCTGCATGCCATTCTCAGTTGTGCAGCTGTAACAAACATCAGCAGAAATGTGTTCAGCCCCAGTTGAAAGCTTGTTTTACATCATATCCCTAACACGAATTGCACTATGAAAGGAGATGATTTTAAACTGACTATTAAAAATGGATAATCTTCAGTCTAATAGTTTACCAAGTAAATCTGTTTACCCAGGTAGATTGCATTAAACGCTAGTTTCTTATCCAGTCTTTTTCAGGAAACAGATACTACATTACTTGCATGCCTGAATCTATGCAGAAAGTGTGAGGCATGAGGCTTTTTTGTTTGGCATCTTTTTATCTTTTTTTTTTCTTTCTTTTGTTCTTTAAACTATTTCAAAAGCTAACAAATTGGTTTGGGAAAGGTTTGTCTCAAATTTAGTATGCCACAGAGAAAAACCTCTGTCTTGAAGGTTACCTGTGAGGAACTAAACTGTTTTCGTACTGACACTAGAAGAGGATTTCTAGTGTTATAGCAGGAGTGCATTTGTACCCAAAAGCAGGCAAGGAGGAGGATGAAAAGGCATAGAGGGTGACTGAACCTTGTACACTTTCTCCTGAATACAGAACACTCATCAACACCTGGTAATATACGACATACAGTAGTTACTGCTTCCCTGCCATACCAGTTCTGTGAGCTCACTTAAGTCAGATAAATTGGTTTTGAATTACATACTGTTATCAATGAACAATGATCATTTTAACAGGTCTTCCTGTGTAAAAAGGAAGCTGACCTGAGTGGGCAAAAAGGACTCACACAAATGAAAAATGCTCATTCAAAATACCCACTGGGTCAAGTAGTACCACTTCTTTATCAGTCTTAGACAAATATTGTAGTCCATTCAATAAACAGTTTCTTTAGTGAAGTCTAACTGCTATTAGGTAGATAATTAAATTGCCTTGAAATACTGAAACATGACTTAATAAAAAAAAAAATAAATCATAAAATAACAACCCTGACCACCCAACCAAGAGGGTATCAGAGTTGACATTCTAATCACCAAAGTCTTTAGCTAAAGGCTGCTGAAAAAGGCGAGAGCTCTGTCACAGTGGAGCAAGCTGAGGAGGGGAAGGGCGCTAAAAATGTCAGTAGCATTTCCAGTTGCTTAATTCCTTTCTTATTGTTTGCCAAAGACTTGCTGTTGGGGCCCATCTGCAAGTGCAAGTATGATCAGAATGAGCTGAACACAATCACTGAAGAAAATGTAGTGTGAAAGGAATGTTTCTGAAAACGTTTGCCATGTGGAATATGACTTATAGCAAAACTCTCTTCTGAGCAATTCATCTCTTCCATAAGTAAACACATATTTGATTTCCACGGGCTTTTTTTTATGCAAATATATACAGTATTTCTAATACCATACAGTTGATGGTATCACAAAGATTAGAAGAAGTCTAAAAGCCTTTCCTCCAGCTATTCACCCTTGTGATGAGATGTGACAGACTATCTGAGTGAATTATTTGAAGAATCAAGTATTGGCATTAGTATGAATCTAGAAATACCTTATCCAGCCCTACACCCAAGTCTGATCAGAAAGGTTTCTGACAAGGTTTTATGGGATTATAAGCTCCTGATTTTATTACAAGCTCTAAAAGGCCCAACTTTCACAGTGTAGACAGACCTATTTCCAGTTCCCAGGACTTCTGTTTTAAGAAAGACAAGCCTTTGTTCTGTGCAGTCTGCAGTATCTGCGCCTGAATATTTCAGTATTTGTCAGGCATGGTCAGGTAAGCATCAGAAAGAAAATAGCAGAGGAGAACAAAGATGACACTGAAAATTACTACTACTATGCCAGAGGCAGGAGAAGCTTTCAGGCCCGCAGGCTGAGTGCTCACCTGAGGGTGTACAAGATCTTGCCATCATTCCATATGCGGAGGAGCTGGTTGGGGGTGGTAATCCAGTGAGCCTCTGCTGTCTTTGAGTTACGAAATATCGTGTCCGGGATCCAGATCAAGCCAACCATGTTGCTGTTCAGAGTCAGTATCTTCATGGTGCTGTTGAAGCGAAGACGGCTATCAGTCCACGTCTGGGCAAAAAATATATCAATTTGATATTCCTGCAATGAAAGCATGATACGCAAATTGAAATCAGTTCCACACTTCCCACTGCTATTTGATCTTTGATAAGGTCTATCCAGCTGTAGAGTGGCAGGATACGTTCAGGTCAGTGGTTAATGTTTCCTTTTTTTACTGCCTGAGGATTTTTTTTCCTTTTTTTTTTTTTTTAATTCCTTTTTTCTTTTCCTCTAGTTAGTTTAGAAAGCAAGCCAAATAACTCGTCTTGGTCTTGTGCCATAACAATTTCTGCATTAGCACATTCTTTTCCACTGTTTCTGAACAGTCACAACTACAAGACAGAATTTGCAGAGACTTCTTTGTCTCACGGCAGACTGACAAAAAAAGTGTGAAAGATGAACAGGAGCAACACATATAAGATGGGGAATGGTAATTTCCCCTGATTACAGCAATGCTTTTTGAGGGCTGGGAGGGATGTAAATTCAATAAATTCAGCCACTCGTTTTCAGGTCACACTACAGCAGAACTGAAAGAGCACACTTGTGCTTCTTTACAGACACCTATTGTACCCCAGATGCTAAAAGCTGAGTAGTCACTAGCTTACTGCCCTGAATAGGCTAATATCATAATTTACATAAATCTCATCCTTTCTTTCACTCCATGTTTACTGCTGTGTTTCTGCAGGCAGGCAGTCATAGGAGGTATAACAGCAGAAACATGGACAATCAGACAAATGATACAGGTGAACGTACAAACACACTGACTTATGCATTTAATACCCCATGGGAGAAACTGTGCAAACCACAGTATTTGAATTGTGAATTTCAGCCACTGGAGGCTGGTAAAGGTCTCATTTGCATTTATTTATGTTCCTCTCCTTCTTTCCAGACTGGTCTACCCGTGAACCCCGTGGAAATGGCCATCTGACTGTTTAATGAAAGACCCTTTCAGCATCTCAGGAATGGCTGCATCCATGACAGGGACAGTCGTTGCTGATGTATCACAAAGTGTATGTCTGCACCGCCAGCTAATTACAGGAGCTGGGGATAATCCAAAGGAAATCACCTCCTTCAGTCCCCTGGTAGATGCACTCTTGGTATATCTGAACAAATGAGAATTATGGCTGTGTGGAAAATCTGGTATGCCTTTGCCATTGATCACTCATAACTTGCTTTTGTTGCACTTTTGTTTCTCTATTCCTAAATTGTTAAAGGGGAGATCTAAAAAGAAATCCTGTTGTATAATCAGTATGTTTTGGGGTATTTTTTGTTTGGTTTTTTTTTTTTATTTAGAGATGATCTTGAATTCTGAAGTGAAGACTGTGTTTTTGCTAAGAGCCCTCTGGTTCTCCACTGCTATTACCTTTCTGGCAAATCATTCTTCCAAAGCTGATATTATAACAACGGGAAACCTAATTCATTGGCGCTGTAAACCTAGTCCAAAACATACTCTGGGCCGCTCATCTCTAGATGGCAAATGATCAATAGTTGCGTAAGTGGCGCTAGCATGTATCCAAATACCAGGTAATAGATCACTTTAGGAATTAAAGCCTAGCCACCAAAGGCATTAAGGACCATTTTTCTTCATAGCCTATCTCATTATCATTTTTCATTGTATTATTAGCTTTATTTTCTCAGGGAAGCTGACAGTTTTGAATCTGAAGAGAGTTCTCTTTCATTTTGATGAGCACAAAGTTGAATGTCTCCACACACTCAAAGGATGCAATGTAATGTACACAGCATACTCTTATTGCTGCCTAGCTCTAAATATTCACCTTCACTCACCACGTTTAAGATGGTAGAGTGCTGATCTTGTTTCTTTACACTCAATTCTGTATCATTTTAGTCCTTGAAAGTACAGTAACAAGAATTTGGCACACTCAGCTTCTATAGAGGAGAATGTGCCAGACATGTCTATGGCTTTCTCCAAATGCTGAGTGAGTAGAGTTGCTTTTTTTAGCTCACATGTGAGAAACAGTATTTATAGAATCAAAGACAATTTGTATGCAGCTGTCTAATGACAGTGCTGTCTTTTTACGGGACAAATTTTTGCATGATATTCATATTTGAGGTTAATTTATATGAATGCTTTATTTTGACTAAATGTAGGACCAGCCATAATTCACTTCTAGTAGATTGTACATATGTAATTATATTTAGGATTTTAGGATTTAGGATTTCTACCCCACCTAAGGAAAGCAAGTCCTTGAAGTCCATAATACAGTGTCCTAAGAAGGTACTGTAGCTAGGTCTGAGCAAAGTAGGCTTCAGAAGCAACACAGATGTATCATTGTGGTTTCCATCCTGGCAAACTAGTCTGGCTGAGAAACAGATTACAACAGCCTAGGAGCAAGGCCTTGCTAACACAATTGTCCAACTCCCATTTTGTATCTTTACTTATTAATGCACCTACAACATGCCAGCAATGATGATAATTAAAAATATCTCTGCATTGAGACACTGTAACTCTCTTCACCTTAATAAAAACATTTCATCTCAAACTAAGTGCTTCACAGATCTTCTCACTTAATTAGTTCTTTAAAAGAATGCTTTTTTCTCTTTGTAAACTTAGGTCACAAAAAGGAAACCAACATTTTTAAAAGTCAAAGTTGTTCAAAAATAGTTGCATGCACTTTTTCAATGCTTTACCCCTATTGTTTTTTAATCTAATGTATTTACAATATTCAGTCGGAATGTACAAAGCTATAAAAGAAAACCAAAATTTTCCCAGTAAAAAATAAATGCACATTTCCATTTAATCTCTGAATTGCAATTTCATCCTTTTTATTCTTTTCATTAATCCTTTTTAGAAGTGAATGTTAAATTAGTACATCCTTTATATTAATCTTTGTAATTACTTCAGTCTTCAACCAAGCAGATAATGCGTTATGATATGCATGTATTCACTCTACTAGGGAGGAAGAGAGGTCACTTTTGAAACAGGTAGTTAGTTTTTGATTTCTAATTGAGCTAAGTCCGTGCACACTTCAGAAAAACTACCTTTATCTCCACTGACAACAGACAGTCAGTTCCCAGTGGAATCAACAGCTTCTATACACTGCTTTGCATAAAGCTGGCACAGTGATCTCCAACATGCAGCATCCAACAAGAAACTGACAGAAAAAAAGCTTTCTATCCTGGTCTCATATGCAGTTCAATATAATATAGTAGTATGAGAAAGGAATGCTTTTCATTCACTTCCTGCCATTTAGATTAATGCCTATGTTCAAAGACCTTATGAAATGTAATGGCTGTGCTTAGACAGTTCAGGCAAGACATCAGGTTTCAATAAAATGATGCCTCAGGTGAAGCATCTACAATTCTAATGCTGTTCTTTATGTTCCATTCTACAACTGAACAAGACAAGGTTATATTGCTAATAACCTTCTGATTCTTTCTTTCCCTGTTTAATTTTTTGCAGTAACCATTGATTACAATAATGAACGCGAGAAGAAATGAAAACCAGAGAAATATT
The DNA here is from genome assembly GCA_013398155.1 of Pedionomus torquatus. Classification (NCBI taxonomy): domain Eukaryota; kingdom Metazoa; phylum Chordata; class Aves; order Charadriiformes; family Pedionomidae; genus Pedionomus; species Pedionomus torquatus. The sequence continues at coordinate 6,197 of VZRU01019376.1, read as the reverse complement.
CAATAAAGTTTCTCCCCAGCAGCAGAAAGGGGCAACTATGCTCTCCATGAAATGATGCCAAGGTTATGTACCATACAGTGTTCTCTCACTAAGTTTTCCTGTCTTACAGGGAGCCCTGCTACCAGAAGAGGCTCAAGATTATTTTTTTTTATAGCACATACTCACACTGAACCTGGATACATTAACTGAAGCTACACTACAGAGCAGCCATGCTTCTGAAAACACATTCTCCCTGAGAAGAAGTAAGGGACAACTGTATGTGTACAAATAGGTCTACATGGTAACGTGAAGGAAAATTCTAGGAAAATTGTATTTCCTTTTGTGCATCACATATTTCTGAAATAACATAAAATTTCTATGATATAAAATTAATTTATAACTTGAAGGGATGGAAAAAAAGAAAAAAATTGTTTTCATTTTTAAAAGATTTCGTTATGTTTGGCTTTAAAAGTAAATTCATAAAGCATGTTATATGTATAAACTAAAATCCCCACACTTAAAAGCTTAATTGAAATGGAATGTTTGAGGATTCCTCAATCTGTTCAAATCTTATTATATAAGTAAAATGCTTTTTTAATAAGCAATTTTAAGAACTTGAAAGAGCAAGAATGTGAGAATGTGAGCAAGAGCAAAAATGTTTCCCAGCTGAAGCCCCCTGACATATACAAGTACACAGCCGAATCTAACTGCATAACATCAGGCCTTTAAAAAAAATTGTCAGTAGCTTTTATTGTTTCTTGAAAGACTAATAATTTTTGTAAAATTAAATCAGCTTATTTGTATTTTGTTTGATCACATGAAAATATAAAACCTAGTTCCTGGCAGCTAGTGTGTACCTCTGAGTGAAATGCCTTTGTTTTCTTTAATTAGACATTATATTTCTGTTTTGTGATTATGTACACAGGAAAAAACTAGAGATTATTTTTCTTTCATACTTTCTATTGCTTTCTGGACATGGGGACAAAATGCAGAGTTAACAACAGCATTAGCTGAAAATAACTTTATGTGGTTGGGGTTCCAACTACTTGATTTTAGCATTATTTTTTTTACATTTTAAAATATTCCTAATGTGGTGCCACTAGTGCCTTGGAAATAATCAAGCCAGCAGTGAATTATTTGCCCTTCAGCTGTGTAGGAATGATGAATGACTGAGAACACCTTGAAAATGCCATGGTTTGAGGCATCTGTAGTCACAGAGAAAAATACATGCTTTTCAACCCAGTCTTTCATTGTTTTCTCAATCAAAAGAGGAGCTAACATGTTGTTGGCAATACAGGGAGCTTTTCTCCTACCATGATGTATCATTTTAGCTGTGGGTTAATCCTGGAAAATACGATTCAATTGGCTGTCACAGTTGGGTGATCTATTTGAATGACTATGGATAATAGTATAGTATGCTTTTGTTGCTTCTGCTGCAACCTTCTCATTTACTGAATTTTCACAATTCCTCTCAACAACAGTAACAACAACAACAATGTCAAGAGGCTTGTCCTTGGAAAAAAATGCAAGAATTTCTTGCATGATACTTTCTTGGTTCTTACTATTGCCTACCAGACAATACACCATCACCTCGAGACTCCATTTTCCTGTACTTCAAGAAGTCTTTGGGTAATTATGGCTACATTTTCTGGTCGATTAACAATAATTTCTCTAACTCTTCCAAAATGTTTGGGCTTGATTTTTTAATTGTAGAGCCTATATCTTAATTGTTGCTGGAGTAAGACTGTCTTTGATTAAATTTGTATGAAGCTGGTACTTGATCAGCTGAAAATACCAAAATAGAGTTCAGTTTAGACTATGATTATCCTGTGCCCTCCACATCTCTTGTATATCATGCCAACATACCACAAAAACTGAGTTTGAAACTAGTCTAATAAACTCTGTAAGGCTTAAAATCTCTTTCAGTTACCAAAAACCTCAACTTCACCAAAGTATGCAATCCTATTTCTAATTCTTAAATTGTTCTGGAAATTAAACTTTAAGAAAGTTTAAAAGCATTAAACTTTCCTTTTATATTTCAGTCCAAACCATACAATATGAATTAGGCTTAAAAGAATTTATAATGTCAGAAACCTTTAAAGGCAAACAGTGTCATTGAAATGTTAAGCATTGCAGTTCAAGATTGAGACATGGGACAGTGATGTTCAGATAAACAGCAGACAAAATGGGAGCAAAACCTCTGAGGGGTGGGAGTCTCCTTTCTGCACTAACTCATACACTATAGGTGAACACACCCAGAAATGTTCTTTCTCTATGCCCTTGCCAAGCTTCAACTAAAAGTACAAAAAGAAGGCTTTGAGATACTGTGTTTTGATAGGAAATGTCCCAAAGGTTAAAGCAACGCCTATGACATCTATTTAGTTTGCAATTTGATGCACTTAAAGAACATTAAGTGAGGTTAATCTTTTAGGAGTCTGAAGCCCATTTTCAATAAAAATATATTTTTTCTGGCCCAGCCCACTGCTGAAATAAAAGTTTTATCAACAACTGAATTGCCCTGCCAAGGGCCCTCCCAATTGATTCAGCTGCCCCTTTAGTTTTATGACAAATGAGTGAAAGAAGAAATGCTCCCTGAAATAGAGGGTGATTTGTTTCCCTCTTTTTGAACAGAACATTCACGCACCTGATATCAAAACATGAAGAAGAATTCTGGGGAGCAAAGCCCACCTTTAGTTTCCCTGAGTCATCACATCTTACCTTGGATAAGTGGGCTAGAAGGAGGAGAGGATTGCCCTTTGTTTAGGTGGAACATCTTCTGACCAGGCTTTTGATAATTTTAAAAGGTACAGGCCATGCTCATGGCTAGTTTTGATCTTGATGGAAATACCTACTCCCACGTTAATGGCAACATGACATGTCCTGTCTCTTCCCCGGGTTGCATCATGTATAGACTATAAAAACTCAGGAAATATGATGATGCCAGAAGAGCACTGGAAGGTGTAAAATGTTATCTTAACAATACTCCTTGACAGATATTGCTTGTCTTTGCACAATGTATGCAAGTTGCATTCTAGTTTCAAAAATTTGTAAAAATGTCTCAGATGTCAGATGTCTCGTGGGAAGGAACTGAAAATAGTGGAAACTGAAAGTCTATCGTTGTCCAGTGAAACCATTTTGAATCCTACACACTCATTTTGTGGAAATAACATGGAAAGAAAGAAATGAAGTTTGCTGAAGAAAAGCTGGTAAAATAAACAACATATTTCATATGCAGTGTACATACAAAATCCTTGTGGTGACACAAGCCTTCTGTGAGAACAATAATTCTCACACAGGTTCTGAAAATTTTCCTTGCTTCCAGCACAGCTTGGGATGAGTTGAGTAGCACCATTAGAGATGCCTGTAACATTCACTGAAGTATCTCTGCCTGTGTGGCGTTTCATTTCAGAGGCTGCTTTAGAGCAAAATGAGGGGCATTTAGTTTACACTACGTACAACACCAGGTTTTGGGGGCAAAAAGGAATGGTATATCATGGCTCATCTTCCCATTTTCCACCAGCTTCCTTTGTTTCTACTCTCTGTGTTCCTGTTCCCCCTCCAGCTCCTGCCTTTATTCCTAACAGTCTCTGAGAGGGGGAAGAGCTGAGGAAACACTTTCTCACATTTGACCATTTTTCTTTTTTTTAACCTGAGTTTATCTTTTCCAGAAGCATTTAGGCTGTGCCTTCAAAACACCCCCCTTAAAAACATAAAAACCAAAACACAGAATGATTAGGTTTACAGCAGTAATAATATACAGGTCTTTGAAAGCTTTCCAAATGGTTTTAGGCTGAGAAATACTTTGAATAACTTGCTCTTTTGTGAAAATTTGCTTTGATACTTTCATAAAGTTACAAGCATGATGGTTATATGGAGAAAAACAACAAAAGAAGCAAAGTGAACATTGAGATTGTCACCACAGTACAATGGCTATTCAGGTTAAATAATATTGGCAAAGTGCTTCAGCAAACAGACACAATTGTCTCCACAGCTGAACACTTTGAGTCAAGAAAACCCAAACTCTTCTCATCACTGCCTCAGCAGGAGTCTTGGAATAGGAGGATGAAAATGGAAACTTGCTGTCTTCTTGCCCTCTGCTTTAGGAGATTATTTCACTGATTTCTGGCTATTAAAAAGAGTGAAAGACAGCTAACCTCACACTAAAAACAAAACATGCAATTATGACGTAGCATTTCCTTTCTCCGAGAAAATATTTCTCTCTCTCACTGCATCTATTTTGGCTCCTTGGAGGCTAGCTCCAGTCCTGCTGCATTCCAAATAACTTACACTCAGTGAAAGAAAGGGCTGAAGATGTTTGGCCCATCCCCAGAGATCCCTTCATGCCTCCTCCTCACCCTGCTCTCATAGACTGTCTCTTCTGGTTTGATCAACCATTTCACGAATAGAAACACAGCATTAAGTTAGACAAAATGCAGCTCATTTTAGAAAACCAGCTGTAAATTTATTCTCTTCCCATCCCTTTTTGTGGATGACCCTTCATTCTTGCTGGATGTCACTGCTTCTCATTTCTTTTGGGATGCTTCTGTTGGCTTTGATGTCTCCTAAAGCATTCCCAAAGACAAGTGAATTGCTGTGATTGTGCCACAACTGCATTTCCACAGCCTCTTCTCTTGGTGTGCCAAGAAGGCTAAGGTGCATGAACTCTTGCAGACAGGGCCTGATGAGAAGCTGTGTCTTTGATGGGACATAAATGCTCTTAAACGGGGACACCTTAGAAAAAGGGATGTCCAGAGCATGCAGGAAGTCAGAGAGGAAGTAGATGAGAGGGTTACATTGCAGTGGGCAGACTTTTGGTTACTGCTGTCTGGTGGGCAATATAACCTAAACACTAATCAGAATAGCCACTTCAAAGGAGATTGCTCCTGGAAGAAACAATGTTGTGTTGGGATTGACAGAGAAAGTGCAGTGCCCACTCTGACCTGTAATTTAAGGCTTTACTGAGACAGCAGTCAGATTGGGTTTTATTTGAGAGGGAGAGAGATATTTCTTAATGCACAATTCAATGTGGTAAGAAAACAAGGCTGTTAACTTGTAAATTTAGTAAAACAAACACACAAGGACAAGCTTAACTCCTGTGGAAATAGTAAAGAAATAAAAATGAATAATCACTGAACAGAAGAAACAAAGAAGGAGAAAATTGAAAATCTGTGAACATATGTTAATCGCTGTACTTAATATAATAAAGTACACTATCAAGGTCTCCTAAGAATGCTTGATATCTGTAAGAAATATAAAACCAATTATAAAGATACTCAATAGTATTCACATTTTAAAACAAAAGATGCATCAACTTCATAAACATAGTTCTTGAGGTGTTAACTTATTTGAAACAGAAGCTAAACTTCCCTGTTCACAAAAATAAATGCACATTATTGGAGACGGCACACAATAAGACTTTATGCACCTAATGTCTCTATTAAAGAGTTTATTTTAATGATGGAGAGAGGGCCTTTTTTCTTATAACACTCTGGTTTGGAAAATTAAAAAGTTATAAACTTATTTTTCTTTCTCAGAAGCTGAGATACTGAGAACAATTGTTGTCTCCTCCAGGGTTGTACAGAAAAGCTACAGCCCACCAGTATTTTAAACCCTCCAAACCCTTTCCCATTTGAAATCATCCTGCCACCCATCAGTGAATATTTTCAAGGCACAAAATAAATAAATACATACAATTATGTATTTGTTCTACTTTTTCTCAAAAGAAGCACTAACTCCCCACCACTAAATAAAGGGGGATTACAAACTTAGCTCAAGCACTGCACGCCCAGTGATCCACCTTGCTTCTCTGGCAGCTGATTTCCTTACCGTGTTCTTTCCAAGGTAAATCTGCCATGCAGGTAGCTAAAATTAAGAAATGTAGATATACACCAGTTGGTGCCACTCAGTCTTGGGGACAAGTATTATTCCCTGGACATCTGCGATTTAGCAGAATAGATATACCCAGGTCACAAAGTCTAAACTCATTAGAATACAAATAGCATCCAAAAGGAAAGTTTAAAGTGCTGGATGACAGAAATCAACAGTAAGCAAGGGAGGTACAGTCTGTATCCATAGGATACCATAGAATCATAGAACCGTCCAGGCTGGAAGGGACCTCCAAAGGTCATCTAGTCCAACCTCTCCACAGTCGCAGGGACACCCACAACTAGACCAGGTTGCCCAGTCAAGTCTCACCTTGAGTATCTCCAGGGAAGGGG
>VZRU01019375.1:0-20010 GCA_013398155.1 Pedionomus torquatus | reverse complement strand
TGTGGGTTTTTTTTGTTTTTTTTTTTTTTTTTTTTTTTAATTCAAGCACTTCCACTTACTTTTAAAACAAAAATAACCTCTCCTGCATGAACATCAACATCTGATATGATTAGTTGTCTGCATTTCAAGTGTATCTAAGGTATTCCTCAGTTTTGACCCAGAAAGCAGTTTTCCCACAGAAATCTCACAAGATGCTTGGGGACTTAAAAGGATGATGGGGGAAAAAGCTTGACTCTAATAAGCATATTCAATAAATTTCAGTCATGCTATGTTACGAATTGAGTTTCTTTACTGGAGAAACTGTTCAAAAGTCGTAAATCAGGGTGTGTTCCCCCCCCCCCAGGAACTACTAGCTCAACTTACTTGAAGCTTAATATTTCTAGAACTTGTGATATATAGTTCTTGCGGTGCCCACAGTATTTGATTTTCCTTGGCTGCCTGTTGCTGCAGCTGATCTTTTAAAATGAATAGCTTTTTGTCTGGTGATGGTCTAGTGGGATCCATTTTTCCTTCATTAGAAGATATAATTATTCCCGAACAAAGATGGAGAATAGAAGCTGTGGGGTAATACTGTAGTTATGTTGGCTGATGCTCGAGTCACTAGGAACTAATGAAAAACTGCTTTGCTTGGAATTCCAAGTTGAAATGCATCAGGGTGTGTTCCTGGTCACAGCTCTCATGCTCTGTTCTCCATCTACACCTGCTAAGGATGGTCTCGTGTTCAGATAAAACTTCTGAAGGCTGACTTTCAATTGACCTCTCTTTTACCTTTGGTGGAGGACTGCAGCTGACCACTCAAGTAATTTTTCAAGCAAATGAAATAATTTCATTCGTGGAATTTTTAAAAAAACATCAAATTAAGCAGGAAATCACACCCATCTAGGCCATCTAGTAATCCTTTATCTTTTTATGTTGTTTCTTCTTTTCTTGTCTCTTTCTCTAAACCGGAACCTACAAAGCATTATGAAGTCTTGTTACTGAGTTAACTAGCTCTTTCCAGTTTGGAATTAATGTGAGCTTGCAAGTTCTGGAGCCTCTCATGTCTTCGCAAGTGCCTGTAGCCTTATGAGGTACTGTGCTTGAGCAAACCCTTGGTGATTAAAGGGATGATTCTTCCTTTCTATGTCAACCTGAAACAATCAGATGTGTAATACAAAGTGCGGGTCTGCTGCTGCACTTTGGGCTTGATGTAAGCTTTGCCGTGTCTTGTAATACTACAGCTACTGAATTATCTCCTCCAATGTGTTAACCTTGGGAGGAGTTTGTGGAATGTTCTTCATAAGTAACCGAGTACCTCTTAGTTCTTTCACCTGTTTGTGCTTTGACTACAGAAGGCAGACTGTCAGGTAAAGAGTTTCTGTGGCTCAGTATTGAAACCCCTTGTCACAGCGGCTGATCTTTTGTGGCTGGGGAGAAGGTACAACTGAGCAAGTATTCTTCTCCAGTGCTTGCAGGTCACAGTTAAAAAAAGAGCCAACTTTGTGGTGGAGGCTTGATGATTGCAGCTGTAAGAATCAACGTGTTCATCTCTCTTGAGGTTCCACAGCTCCATAAAGGGGCTTATCTTTCTCTGGCTTTGCTTTTGCAAAAAATGTTTGTCCTCTTCAGGTTGAGATGAAGCAATTTCAGATAAGGAAGGAAGGAAAGAGGTAGGGTAACTTCAGGGAGAAAAGCTGACGTGAACTTCAAATGGCAAAGGTTTTTAAAGACAACTAATGTGGTGATGTCACAGAAAATGACCAGAAGTAATAAGTGGCAAAGATTTCTTCAGGTGGTTTTCTGTCTCTATGGTCCTGTTACAAGGATGTATAGATGAGAAGTAGTATTCAGAAAATTTGTATCGTGATTAAGGTAGACTTTGTGCTTCATCCTCTTGTGAAGTATTAGGAAGTGTTCCTCCCGTTCCTAGCTCCTGTCTGCTCCTTGGATGACAGGGAGATTTTATTAATTCTTTTTAATTCAAGTGTTTTGTTGTAGTATTATATGGATTTTGGCTTGGGGCTGCTGTTGTAGCTCCCATCGCTTTTAGGTTCATTATTAGGTTTTGCTTGTGTAATGTAAGGCTCTATCAATTTACCTCGTTTGTTTTTAAGTAGTTTTCAGGATAAGAAAGGACTGGGTTCTAGTCATGTTCTGGTTGTAACAATGGCCCACTGCTTTCAGTTTAAAGGCTTTTCTCCAGAGATCATAACGCTCTATTTTCAAATCTGTTTTCTGTGTTGTCCAGTCAGACATATCATTTAAGATCTTGAATAGCTCTCAGGAATGGCAAGAACTTGTTCTTCCCTGTTGAGAAATGGGTTTGTAAGCCACTGACAGTCTATTTTTTGTGGTACTAAATAAATAACAGATCTGTCTATTTACATAAGGGAACAGGTCAAAAATAAATTTTAGATGAGTTGAGGACCACCTCTGTAGAGAAGAAGGGTTTAGGGGCTGATTCCTACCTCTCTGCTAGTTATTTTCAGCTTCTCCTTCCCTCCCCTCCCCCAACTGAATCTGGTCTGTCAGAATAAATTTGTCCTGTACTTTGGTTTTACACCATCTGTTTGGCTGCAATATTTGTTTTGAATCTTATGATTGATAGATTTCTGGAGCTTTTAATTAGGTTTTTACCTTTACTATCTGTGAGTTACTTGTTTTTCTGAGACCTTAATTTAATTTTGTTCCTTGGGTGGAAGTAATTTTAACCGATGGCTGTATTCTTTGCTTTTCTGTCACTAACGAAGAGATGTTTCCAATAAACATCAGCTCAGTTAAAATGAGGACGAATACCCAGTGTTTTAAAGCTGTGTGTTGACTTTCCATCAAGGAATCTGCAAAACCTATCTGGAGCTTACTTTTAAATTGATTTCAGAATTTGAATCACTCACCCGTGCATGTTTACCTGTGCTTTCCTGAAAACATGGATTACTGTTGAGGAAAGGATTCTTATGTCAGGGGACTTCATAGAGAACCCTCTGCTTCCTGCGGGGAGGTGAGTGTGACTGCCTGCCTTCCTGCTCTAGCTGGCTGGTGAAGAATCAGCCTTGTGGAAGCAGGATCAGGTTACTAAGACCCTCAAATGCCTAGTAAATGTATTTAGAGTCCTGGCGACATTGAGGCGTTTGGCAGATGGTGGTGTTCTTGTTGATACCTCACTGGCTGCTTGTGGACCTGTGTTCATTCCAGCTTGAGGTGCAAGGCTGTTAGCAGTGAGTATTTTATTTAGGAGTTGAATTGAAGAGACTTTAACCATTCTATGTTGTGTAGGCATATTGTAATGAACTTGTGATGCCTCTATATACAGGCAAGCACCCAAAAGGGCAAGACAAATCAGTGGCCCGTAACTTTTTAGAACACTTTCTCTGTAGATCTTCACAGTTGTTCCTGTCTGCACAGGCAGAAGATTGGTTCTTCTGTTTCAGTTAGGGCTCTGTGTAAGTGGAGGGATAAACTACTCTGGAAGTTAATGATTTGGAGATCAGTAACCCATTTTAACAGCCTCTGAACACATTGGTAGAAGTGGGGGTGGAGCAGGGATGGTGATTATCTCCGCTTCTGATTTTTATTTTTTTCTTTCAATTTTGATTCTCTTGACTGAGAGCAACTGTCCTCATTTAAAAAATAAAAAGGTCACTCTGCAAAATTTACTGTAATTTTATGGTATCAGTCAAAAGCATGTAATGTGAGCCAGACTGTCAGAGTTGAGGACAGTGCCTGCTGTACTGATGGGTAGTGTTTCATTTGCTTGTCTTGGTCCCTTTGCTCTCTTTGTCTTTTTTGAAAGCCCTTTGGGTCTTCCTCGTTTGTACAACACTTAACATGAAGAAATCTTTAGCTATCAGAGGATTTCTCCTAGGCATGATAACAGAAATGTTAATAAATTTCATATTAGTGAATCTGAGTTGATGTCCAACTTCGGAATGTGATTTTACAGCACTATAAAATGCAGTTTTCAATGTCTGGCTCCAAATTTCTTTTGAACTAGTATCTGTCAGGATTGGCTGCTTGACTCGGGGAGAGGTTGGGGGGAGTGGGTGGGTGGAGGGGAAGAGTATATGAATGGAATGTTTCAAAAGATAAGTATTTAGCTAGTATGGAGCAAATATGCTGAAAACAGAGGCATAGGTCCGTTCTTGTGCATACTAATTAGGGAACTGATTCTTAGTGCTTGGTTGGTTGGTTTGGGTTTGTGGTTTTTTTTTTCCTCATCTTTTTGCTTTATTCCAGTGGCTGGTAAGATATGTGTATGGTTAACTTGTACAAAATACATGTATTAGTAGATTGCAAGGCATCACCAGCATATGTTGTTGTGGGACTCTAATAAATAACCTTGATAATTTCCGAAGATGCAAACAGTGAATTGTGAGCTTGCCACACTTTTTCAGGTCACAGTAAAATTTAATGTTTGAAGTCAGTTCAGCCCAACTGTCTTACTGTATTTTTTTTTTTCACTGACATTTTCTCTGAGTATACACTGGTGAATGAGCATGCTGTTTGGATATTTTAGCAGCTTTTAAAGTTGTAGTAATTGATTACTGTCTGGCAAAAATAGCTATTAACATTAGTAATTGATACAGTTTCAAGTGTTATATAATACTAATCTAATATAAAAACTTGACTTGGAAAGGTTTTTTCCAGAAACAGCTTTGTCCAAAATAGAAAGGAAACAAATTCCAAACTTGAGTTGTTCTTTAGAAATTCCAAAAAGCTCATGATAGAATGGAAGGCATTTCTCTGGCATTTTACGATCATGTTTCTTGGAACATGCTGTCTTTTGTGGAGATGAAGAACCAAAGAAATTGAGAATTGTTACCCAGAGCTGTATGTGAGAACATAATTTAGCTTTCCATTAATGATTTCCCCCCACCCTTTAGAATAAGCAAATGGCAAAGAGCACAGAATCCTTGCCTGCCAAAGGTTTGATTGGTCATTCTCTCATTATAGAATATAATACATAGCATATAAAGCTCGTATAACAAGTGTGGTCATGTGACATCAAGCCCATGATAATTATTGCATGTACGTGTACTGTTCATTGTATTCTTTCAATATGACTCTGAGAAATTTTAGCAAGAAACAGCTGCATACTGAGAGCAGTCTTGTGTTTTCTTGTTAGTCATGAAGTGTGTTTTGCCTGGCCTTTTGTGGGACCTTAACTCGCGGATTTTCCCTACGTTTATCTTCATTTTTTTTTGATGGTTTTGTTTAGGCTGGGGAGGGATTAGAAATACTTGGGGTTTTTTGGTGTTGTGGTGGATTTCTTTTTTTTTATTTATTTTTTAAATGCTGATTTTGGAGAAACCTTGGATGAAATGTCTCTGCTCAGTGAGGCTTGTAGTGGTTACAGCATCACTTAGTAAGGTAGGAACTTTTGGGTCACAAGCTTCCCTGAAATAATTGTAGAGTCATGAGAAGAGGTTCCCTGTCTTGCCCTCTTGAAGTGGTAGAGCTGGTTACAGATGGTGTTTGAGAACATATATTAGGAAGCAGAAAAGAGAAGTCATTATAAGGAAATAGTGCGGGCAAGCAATTATGCATTTCTCAAATGCCTAAATAAATGCAGTAGCAAGCCAAGCTGGAGACGAGAATGAAGTGGTGAAACAAGCCACGGAAGTAAAATTCTTGAGCAAAGAAAACTTGTTTTCCAGAAGTGGAAGAAGATATTGAGAAATAAAGCCCTAAGGCAAAGGCTGGCTCTTCAGAGTGAGACAAAAACACACATCTGGATGTAACTTTCTCAGATAAGAATGTGAAATTATAAGGAACAGCCCAACAATCCTTTGAGTTGTGAGTTCTAATAGATAACATATGAAAAAGCAGCAAAAGATAAGGAGTAATCAAGTGTTTTAGAACTTTCTGAGACTTGTTTTGTTCTCTGGGTTTGGTGGTTGTTTTTTTTTTTTTGGCCTGGAAAGTTCTTTAGCTAATTGCTTATGAAGTTTGGTTTTTTTTTAAGTTGAAAATTAATTATTTGCAGTTGATGTTAACTTGATTTGACAGAGTAGACACTTTCCAAGCTTGTTCTTCTGTAGTTCTTGGGTATATAATAGACAGTGCAAAGTGGTTTTCTAAACATGAGTGGTCTCAGTAACTTTTAACGCCAAATATGCGCTCCAAGACATGTTTAGATAAACTACACTTTTGAGATTTTTCTTCATTTAGCAAATGTTGTGATACAAATTCAATTTTAGTCCAGTGACTGAAAAGTTGAAAAAGCGAAGTTGGAGGGTGAAGTCAGGGCAGGTGGGGACAAGAGAGAAGACAACTGTTTGTTGTTGTTACATCTGGATGCCACTTGGTCAAGGCAGTACACAACTTATTTAGAAATTATAGATTTAAACTGTCGTACGTCTTTTACTGGCTTAATTGGCTCCTTAGCGGCTACAGTAGACATATCACTCACTACAGTACTTTTTGGAAGGAACAGAGTTGGTGAAACTGGATACTTGTTAAATAAAAAAAAAAAAAGAATCTTGAAGAACAATAGGAAAAAAAATACAAACCTCCAACTCAAAGACCTTTCTTACCTTTCCAGGAAAAGGTCTCCTAGGAAGAGTTTTCTAGTCTGTGCATGTCAAAAGTGAACAAGGAAGTAAAATCAAGGCTTGATTTTCACGGCAGGCTTCACTAAAATGTTTTTGTTCATAGAACGTTTCTCCCAAGTCATCAAGAATTACAGCAGTCAAAAGTAGCGGTGGAATATTTAAAGCTCTAAACATCAAATTGTGTTAGTGAAGGGCACCTAAACAGACAGCCTTTTCTTCACTGTGTTATATTCAGTCATATACCACATAATTAAGTGCAATACAGACTTAAATTGAGACATCAGATACTGTCTCTGTGGAATAAAGCAATATGAATTTTGCTGAGGTTTACATGCAGTGGTTTTTTAAGTTGCTTTTTTTTTCCCTACATGAGCATGTTGTGATGGATTGTGTACAGGATTTAAAGAACAAAAGTGACAAAACCCCCAAGTTTGTAGAAAAGTCTGGGCCAAAAAAATATCAAATGAAAAATAGTAATTTTTGTCAATCCTTGTTTCTTATTTTAGTTATTGTATTCTGTTCTAGAAGTCCTTAATTAACATTAAACACATTGGAGAAATTACTAAGTTTTTGGGGAGTATTTGCCATAAATTGTGCTAATGATGTTAACTCTGAGGAATCCCTGTATATTTTAGAAGATATTCTGAAGTTCAGTTATTCCAGGATATTTTACGTTGGTTTTTAAGATATTCCTATTTGAGATGGCAAATATGAATTCATTTGGGTGACCTTTAAAGTCCAAAAGTGAAGAAGACTGAAGTGCAGGAACTTACCTATCCATATTTGGATGAGATTGTTCATTTGATAGTTGACTGACTATATATATATATATTATTTTTTTTTGTTTAATATATGAATGGAAATAATGCTTGAGCTATTATGACACAGTAATGAACTTTTTTTCTAGTGTGCACATCCTGGCTTCTTTGTATTCAACCATGTTTCTGGAGCAACTGTTTTTAAAATGCTCTCTATAATTTTCTTCATGCTTCAGATTTAAATCTACTAATCCCTCACCTCCCCCCAAAAACAAAAGCCATCAAGTGTTCTACTCATTTCTTTGTAGAAAATGTAGTATCATAGAATCCTTAAAGTTGGAATGGACATCAGGATGTCTCCTGCTCTGGCCTCTCCTCAAAGCAAGGTCAACATGGAATTCAGACCAGGTTCCACAGGGATGTGTGCAGTTGATTCTTGAAAACCACAGCACCTTTATGCAGCCTGTTCATAGCTTGACTGTCCTGATAGTAACAAGGTTGTTAGTATTTTTGTTGTGGTGGTGGTGTTTTTTAACAGTTACCCAGAATCTCCCCTATTTCAGTTTGATTGTTGTAGCTCTTTGGCGCTGACTTTTCAAGGAACCACAATGTGTCTGATGGTGGTCAGCCTGTACTTCATGGTGATCAGCTATATCATTTTTTCAAATGTTTTTCAAGACAAATGCAGTATTTATCAGTGTCAGAGAAGTCTCAGCAAGGCTGCTCTCTATCTGATACACCTGCTCATTTTTCTCTGTATCTGGGTGGGTTGTTCTTGTGTTATTCTAGGCTGCTTCTCGCAGGATGTCCCTCATGACTCCCCTGAATTCTGAAAAATTTCAAGAGTTCTGCAAAACTGAATTCTGCTCTCCTGGAGTCCAACCTTCATGCTCTGCTGCTTACTCTCCTCACACCCCTCAGCGTTTGGAATCCTATTGTTCCATGATCACTAAAGCCAGGGGTTCTACTGAATATCTCACTCCTAACCAGCTCATCATTTGCGAGTAGCACATTGGAAGAACTTAACCCACAGCTGTCCCATCTGGTGTCAATTTTAGGAAGCTATGGCTGACACCCTCTGGAAGCCTTCTAACTTGTTTGTCAGACAAATGAGATGGAAGTTCTTCCCAAGAAAGAACTAGGATCTGTGATCTGGATGCTTCCTCCTATTGCTTACAGAGCTGTGTTGTTCCGTCCTTCATTCTGAGTTGGGTGGTTGGTAACAAACTTGGACCATAATGTCACATTCACTGACCTCTCCTCTAACCCAGACCTGCACACTCAGTGGGATTTTAGCTCATTAGAGGGCCTTCAGACAGCTGAGCTGTTCCTTCCCATGAAGGACAGCTGCTCTTCCTTCTCTTCCTTGCCTTTACTGAGAGCCTTGTTTTCAATCATCACCAAATACACATACAACAAGAGTGGTCCCACCATGTTAGTTACTTCAACAGTGGTGTGAAAATACTAGCTCTTCCTGCTTGTTTCACGACATCATAATACAATAAATACAACAAATGTTAACTAGGACTTCCTGAAGAGTGGGACAAATGTGTTGCCTTGGAAAAAACAGAGTAGCCCCTTGTGCTGCTTTCTGCTGTCTCAGGTGCAACTTTCAGCAGCTATCTGTTCTATGGGGAATTTAGCCACTGCACAGGTTGCAAAAGGTTGGGGTTTTTAAATGTTTTTTAACACCTATAGTGATTTTTCTTACTCTTATAAGGACAAGGACTGAAGCATGTTGCCTGCAAGCAGTTGCAGATCATTTGGACAGTTAATGCGGCCTATTAACCAAGCACTACTGTAACGGGCTTAAGAATGGATAGATTATTTGCAAAATTAGGGCACTTAACCTGTAAGATCAGTTTTCTCATTGTTCAGACAGAAAACAGTCTGAGTCATGCCTGAAAGCCTTCCATAATCAGAAGGAATGATCTAATTTTTTTTTCATTAAAAAGCTGTATCATGTAGGTGTGTTACAAAAGAACAATGGACTGCACCACAGAACTTGTACATGCCAGCCATTGTGTGTCTATTTAATTACTATTTAAATTATTCTGAAGACTGAAACTATCCAGTGTCATACATGTGGTGCTGTCCAACAAAAACAACAACAAAAATCATTAGAAGTTGGATTGTAAGTTTATTGTTATTCTGGTTTAACATGAATAGCAACTAATATCAACATTTCTGTTTTCCAATATTCTGATGTTAATACACTGCCCAGTACTCACTACTGAAGCCATGCAAAATATTTCTGAATCTGAATTTAAGAGCAGGTGGTTGTGGCAGGGCCTGTTTCTTCTTTACTGATGCTCCTCTACATATAACTTGATGTTACGACAGATCAGAGAAGAGAGTCTATATTCTCCTTCCTACCCAAGGTAGTTACAGACTGTTGCAAGATCTCCAGCTCTGAAGTTCATCAAGCCTCAGCCTCTGCTGGTTTGTCATTATACTCCAGCTGTCTGATGGTGTCAATGGCCCTTGATTTGGCTCTCTCCAACCTGTCAATGTCGTTGTTGTGCTGGAGAGCCTGAAACAGGGGACATCATCGCAGATCAACTGTCACGAGTCCCAAGTACAAGAGATGAGTCAATTGTTCCAAATTCTTAAACCCATCTGGCTGTACGTTTGCTAGCATACTCTGGTCAAGGTCTTCTCTGCTGCAAAGGCAAACTAGTGATCTTTTGTGGCTCAACAGGACTCCAGGATCACTTTCTGCAAAGCAACTCCCTGGTCAGTCCGTGCCCCACCTGTAAGGGTTTTATGGGTTTATTTTCTCTTAGGCCTTCACAAATTTTTTTTTTTTCTATTTAACTTAGGTGATGTGAAATACTAAGCAGAGTATCAGTCTCCCTAGTAGTCAGTAAAAAACAGTAAAAAATTCATCCTACTTTGCCAAGTCAACTGTTAAAGAAGAGATAACTTAGTCTTACCTAGAGATTGAAACAACCACCAAACTTCAGCTGAACATGATTTTGAACTTTTTGTCTTTTTCTTTACAAGTGATGCTTGGACTTGCCTAAGTGATTTGGAAACCACTGGCATAATGGAATTTGTGTATTTAGTAAAATCCAGTCCCAGAACTTCATTTCCTGAACTGTAAAAGTTGAGATGGAAATAGGTTAAATCTGAAGATATGCAGATTGTGCTGCCAGAGGGTTTTAGGGTAGTATTGTAATGGAATAGTTTGTCATAGTAACTTTGAAGTTCTTGGACTGAAGGCGCAGGAGAGAATTGCCAAGCACTTTCCATAAGGAATTATAGTTGTTTAAGGCTAAGAGGCTAGTGGCAGTCCGTATCCCTTAAAGACAAATTAACTCCATAATAGAAATCCTGGGGAATTACAAAAATAATACAACAGATACTGAGTATGTAAAGACTGCAGAGGGTAGCCAAAAGCTACATGCACATGGAAGTAAATCTTTGTCGTTTTAATGACTATGGCTGTTAGTGTGTTCACAAATAAAAAGTAAAAGTACCTGTAAGGAAAGGAAGGCTTTGCTCCACAGCCTTTTGCCTCCAATCCTCCAGGTAGCTTACCTGTGGAAATGCATGTATTTCCTCCAGCTCATGGAGTTTATGTTCATGGTTACCTTGCCTAGCAGTTTGGGGCTGGGAAAACAAACCCAACAGGAAGGTTTTAAAGAGATGACTGAGCTGTCATTCTAGCAGGTGGTTTGGATTGACAGAGTCCTTTAGCAGTGTAATGGCAAAACAGTAAAAGCCTTGTTTTCCAAGAATGTGTGCTGCTTGAATTATTTGGAGGAATTGGGCTAATGACAAATATCAGTAACTCTTCAGATCTGGGAATCTGGATTTGATTTTTATCGCTTGAATTTTATCTCGCACATTTTGAATGTTAATGCCAAGTTGGTTTATCATTTAAAACTTTGGAATGTATTACAAATTAGTCATAGCAAAAAATGTGTGCTATATCCTCAAAACAGTTGCTCTTAAATTTGTAGGGAAAATTTTTTCTTCTGTTTTTCTCAAAGTTTTGGAAGTTCCATGAATTGTGTCCTAGGTGAGGTTTGTTTTGATGCGAGTGCTAAGATGGGGTGTTGGATCCTGACCTGTTTGGTTGTTAGGGAGCAAGGGAGGCTTGTGTTAATTCCCTAGTATGTTGTTCTGGGGGACATCCAGATGTTATGCTTCCCGTGTTAGAAAACACCCAAAATGAGATAAAAATCAATGCATCTTAACTGTGGATTACAAGGGGTATTGGTTTAATCAGAATCCTTTTCAGAGTATTGTGTTTTATGCTGATTTGTTTGTCCCAAGTGTGGATAGCCTGGAGCTTGGTAGTTCCTAGTTGCTTTGAAAAGACAGCAGGAACAGGAATTAAATTTTGTGTTTGAGGTCCTGTGACTAGAAGTAACCTTACTTACAAAGCTGTTGGACAGGAAAATGTTAGTGCTGTGTAACTTTGGTAAGAGATGGCTTTTGAAGTCTATGGTAGTTAATTTTTTGTAAATGCAGTATGCAGTTTCTCTACTGCTCTTATTGAATTCTTTGCTTGTGAATGTAAATGAACAAACATCTGAGGACTTGAGTGAAGTTTCTACTTATGTTTTTGGTTCCTTTCTCCTTAGCAGGTTTTTTTCCTTTTCTGTATATTTTTATTATGTGTAATGTTTTCCTAGGTTAAAGATGAGTGGATTGATCGCTATTTTTAAAAATACTGCCCGTCTAGGATTTGTGTTTGTGAGCAAGATAAAAAAATAAGTTACTGTGGTGAAATTGTTAGGTCGTTGGTTTTGTCGTTAGGAATGCCGCTGGCTTTTAGGCTTTAGTAAGGCTTTTGACTTTGGGTTCTCTGTGCCTAGAACAGCATAACTAGGCAACCAAAGGTAGCTCTGAAATGGGCACCTTGATTTAAAATAAAAAGCCCTATAATTTTTGGGACTTAAGTTACGGACTCACCCAGGTACCGTCAAGAATCAGGACTACAATGAGTGCCCAAACTCTGAATTATGTTGGAGACTACAATGCATAGGGGGTGCAGCAGGCAGCAAAATATCGTAGTAATAGGAACTTCACTACAATCTAATAGTGGTTTTTTGAGCCTTTGCATCCTTGTATACAAAAGGATTTCAATTTTGTATAAGGATTTTTTATTTATATGTAAGTATTGAATTATTGATGTGAAGATGGCTGTGAGACTTTAGCATCTTAGTGCCTTGGTTACTGGCTCTTTTGCAAGGGTTGTAATGTTTATTGTGGTGGAGACGTGTTGTCAAATTCAATTCTGATCTTCTATATGGGAGAAATACAGGGTCAGGGTTGTCTGAGTGTATTTTCCAAGGTATGTGAGTCTAGAAGCCAGAAGCACATAGTGCTAAGTTGCAGCTAGATTTACTGCTTGAGACAGAAACTTTGTATAGTCTGGGGAGGAGAATGGGGACTTGAGAACAGTGTCCGGATGTTTTGCAGGAGTTGAGTGGTGAAGAAGAACAATCGTCAACTGAAATTGAAGTAATGCAACAGAGAAAGCTGTGTATTCCTAGAGCTGTTTGAAACTGCATAACACTATGCTCCAGAGAATGGTGATGCTTTAAAGCATTTAAAACTCTGTCCTAAGTTCACTAATTGTTTTTAGAGAAGAATGGAGGATGAAGCATTTCAGAGGAATTCTTGCTATGAAGCAGGATTTGCTCCAGTTGCTCCAAGCATCCCTGTTTGTAATAAGTGTGTATATTGTGTGACTCAGTCTTCAACATCTACAAAATATGTATTGAATTAAGTTGTTATTAGAACGTAGCAGGACTTGTTTATGAGTAAAGCTCCCTTTAACAGTTTGTCTGCAGTCACTTTCATAATGTCTTGTAACATTCTAGTCCAATTCATGTTTCTACTCCCATGGAAATAATTCCTTCCATGTCTGTTTCCTTAGAGGTGCCATGACACCTGCAGTGTCTTCAGTGTGTTCTGTGCTGAAGAAAAATAGATTGACAAGAGACTTAAAACCAGAAGCTTTACTAAAGGTGGTATGGATGACAGTAGTTTCTTCTTAAGTGACTGGTATCAATTTTGCTGCTGACACACTAGAAGAGACCTGTGTTCCTTAATGGAGTGTTCTCAGATGTTCTTAGATGGACAGACAATACTATCTGAGTGTGAAATGCTGGGATTGTGTATGTGTGGGATGAGAGCAATGTGGTGAGTAAGATCTAAGATCCACTTGGCCTCACACACTGCAAAATGCAGGAATTCTGCACACTAAGAATTTTATGTAGAATGAATGTGTCTGTCCAAGTTAAATTTAAGTTAAATTGACCTTTACAGTATTATTTTCCCTGTGTCCTTGACCCAGATGATCTCGTTTCAAAGCTCTGTTGGCTTCCATCAGTTCTTATGAAAGCTGATGTGTTTGAAAGCCAACCAAGATTAGATGTTAAGGTCTAGCTTTTTGTAGTTGAAACCCACTAGTGAGCCCATAACCAGCTGCCAAACTTTATAAAGGAAATATAAAATATTATGTTGCCAACAAATACCAGCTGTAAACCACTAATGTCTGCATTAGTTCAGTAACTTCACAATCACAAAGTTTAATTGACTAATAGGGTAACCTGTGGCAATCTGCTTCCTTGCAGCTGTGTTAGACCTACCGTGAACAGGAGGAGGAGGTCTTACATAGGAGTTCATCAAGGTTTTGGTCTTTTTTTCTTCCAATGGCAGATAAGCCTTGAGGGAGAGCACGCTGGAATGGGCAAATGCTCAGAATGTGAATACTGCTTTTTAAAACAGAGGTGTCAGTTACGAATTCAATCCTCAATAGTTTAAGAAAAGTAAACTCCATGAAGAACTGTTCTCTTGTTGTCCAGTACTCATACTTACAGAAATGGAAGCATTTGACTTAATTCCTTCTGAAGGTTAGTATCTAGTAGAATGATTGATATTAGGTGTACAGTATAGGCTGTGCCAGTCTGAAGGTGTAGAGGAAAAAGCAATCTCAAGGTAAGTATTGATCAAGCAATGTTCAACTCCCATTCAGAATAGGGAGCTGCAGATTCACCTGAGCAAGAGTACTGAGTAGCAGGAGTGGTTTGGGGGCTGAATGTAGAGAGGAATAGAGCTGCTGAATAGAGAATGGTGCTGTGTTGCCCCATATTCCTTGGAGAATTCTGACCAGCTTAATGCTTTGCTAGTCCTTTTCTGAGATACAGGCAAGGGAAAAAGTTTTAAAGGAATGACATGAAAAGCAGATGGGGAACAAGCTGCAAGTAAAACACAAACGATTTATGCATTAATTACTCCAGACTTAATTCTTACCAGTGCTGCTTGCAATCAGGCCATGCTGGCGCACTAGTGGGTAGTTAATGATGCACCAGAATGGACTGAGAGCAGAAGAGGAAATTAAGCTGGAAAATCTGAAAAATGTAAGCACTGAATCAACAGTGTTCTTGGAGAAAAGCATGATTCTATCCCAGGATAAAAGCAAATATGAGAATGACTGGTGCACGCAATGGAAGTGTGTTGTACTTGTTTTGTGTGTTTTTTGTTCTCTGATGGATCTTTTAAAAATATAGTTGATGTAAGTCAATCAAGGATACTGTTTGTCCTTTTCGTATAATTAAAATGTATGGATTATTTTTCCCCCCTCATCTCCTTGTTATCCTTAGTTCCCATCTGTCCTGAAGCAAATAGCTTCTTGACAGGAGATTGTGTTTATTAATAAAATATGTCCTGTGCTAAGACACATAGAATAACTCTTTAAAAAATATTCTGTCTGGTTTTTAAACTATTTTGTGAGTTAGGAATTTTATTAGTAGCATTTTGACATGTGTCAATAACCATCAGAAATAGGTTTCAATATTATAAAAGACTTTTGCATTCTAGTGTAGCTCTTATAGTCCTTCAATCCTGCTAAGGTCTTGCACGTACCTCAGAAAGATTCACTCTGATGCAAACACTTGAAAAAGATAACCAAAAATATGATGTATCCTATGCCTATATGGCTTCTATTTTAATGGCAAAGTTCAGTAAAATGTCCTTATGACAATATATGGAATTATCGATTTGGATTGTAGGGTTTGGAGTTTTCACAAAAAATAGGCCTTAATCTGCTCTTTCTTCCTGTTGTCTGTGGCAAATCAGGTTGCCATGAAAGGCAGAGATGTTAAACTGTAGCTGGTTTGTCCCTGACACAAATCCTATGGACATATAGGCTGGGGTTTTTGTGAGTATGAAGCGTGAGCTTTAATAATCATCATTCTAGACTGCCCTCAGCTATGGAGTTGCTCAAACTTTACTTGAGTTTATTTTTGTGGTTTTCTTTTCAATTCCAGCAAGTGAATACACCAGCATGGTAAAATGATATTAAAAGTTTAATTCTGTATCTGAGATTTAGGGAACACATAAGAAAACAAGTACGTATGTTTAGAAATATGAGGAGCTATTTCCTCAGATGAATGAATACAATTACCTGTATTCATCTAAATATTAACATTTTGATAAGTGGAGGATAGAGTTCATATTGGGGAAAAACCTCTTTATTAATGTGGTTAGAAGCATTTGGGGAATTCAATGGATATACTAAAAAATTAGTCCGATTTTGTCTCTGAATATTGAGGAGATATACATTTTGAAGTTTAAGGTTTTTAAAAGATAACTGCCTTTACTTGACAATGGGGATCGTACTAGAAAAATGGTCTTTATTACCATGACAATTGCTTTTTGTTTAATGCCTTAGAAGATAATTACTTCATATTGTCCAAAAAAAATTTATCTCGATCCAAAGGAGTTAGACTTGAAAACTCATGTATTTCTTAGTAGTTGTTCTGTCCTACTAATAGGACCACGCATGAGGTCAATAAAGACTGATTTGAGTAGCAGCTGTACTGGAAGACATGTGTGGAACTGCCTGTATGACAGAACATAACTGGAAATGGTGTCAGCCAAGAGTACTTTTTGCCCTGTAGGGTGGTGTATGAATAATTACAAATGATTAAACTCTTCTCAACACTTCACGAGCTTCAGCGTTTTGTTTGCCATATTACTTGTTAGGTGCTTAGAAGCCATCCTAGACAGCTATCTAGGCAGCTTTTTTCAGAGTAGAAATGTGATAGTTGAGGCATTCCTGGAAGTTCTGACATCTGCTCCTTCCTGGGATTCCTTGTTGTACCTAGAGAAATCATCAACTTGACACAGCACTTAGGAACACCCATCTAATGTTTCAGAAATTATTTCAGGTTCAAGGTTTGTGCAGGTATCTGATGATTGCCAGGTGTTCTTAGAAATAATACTATTTTGCTGTTGAGTTGCCCTAGAAAGGGGAGAGAAATTGAGCCTTCTAAATAAAAATTTAGAATTTATTCTAGTGCACATCAAATCAGAAACTATGGTAAAAAAATAACTGCATAAGAAAAGCCTTTATTTCTTGCTGTGGAATTTTGATTTCCTGTTCTCTTTCAAAAAATTAAGGTATAGCCTTGTGGCTAATTTTCTGCATTGCATTGTTTTCATTTGATGGTAATGGAAAACAAAATTTATCAGGATGTATTGTGTACGGTTCCATGATCTTTAGAAAAATTCTGAAATTTTTTTTTTTTTTTTGGCATGAAAACTGTTACTTGAAGGCCTGTGTTTTTGTAAGTTTACTCCGATATTAGAAGATTGGTTTTTCATGAAAGGCTTCTTGTATCTAGGAAATGGATACTTGGAATAAATTTTTGGTGACATGGAGAGTATATCCCTCTGCACTTGTGAGACCCCGCCTTGGAGCACTGTGTCCAGCTCTGGAGTCCTCAACAGAGAAGGGACAGACCTCTTGGAATGGGTCCAGCAGAGGGCCATGGAGATGATTGGAGGGATGGAACAGTTCAGCTGTGAAGACAGGCTGAGAGAGCTGGGGCTGTTCAGCCTGGAGAAGGCTCCAGGGAGACCTTCTAAGCAGCCTTCCAGGATCTGAAGGGAGCTCCAGGAGAGCTGGAGAGGGACTCTTTGCCAGGGAGGGGAGTGACAGGGCAAGGGCTAACAGTTCTACATTGGAAGAGGGGATATTGAGATTAGATCTGAGGAAGAACTTCTTTGCTGTGCGGGTGGTGAGGCACTGTAACAGGTTGCCCCGAGAAGCTGTGGCTGCCCCATCCCTGGAGGGGTTCAAGGCCAGGCTGGACGGGGCTTGGAGCAACCTGGTGTGGTGGGAGGTGTCCCTGCCCAGGGCAGGGGGGTTGGAAATGGATGATCTTTGAGGTCCCTTCCAACTCTAACCATTCTATGATTTTAGTTGTGTTTTTATTAACTGTGAGTTTGCTGCATGTTGCTTTCTGTGTTAAAATATGCATTGCTGATGACCAGGAAAGAGGCCTAGCTGTTTTTTTGTTCCAGTTGGTTAGCACTAGGTCTGGTAGAACAATGTGGACAGGGAAGAAAAACCAAATCAACAGAAATCAAGCCCAAAATGAAGGGTTGTGCTTAAATGGGAGAAAACAGCAAAACAGGGACATAGGACGCCATCAGGTATTTGATATGAAATGGAAGACTCTTTATGTTATGAAACAAAAGGAGTTATTCTTGGTTAGTTGTGACTCTAAAGGCTCTAAAACTCTTAAGTTAGTGTATCGAGAGCTATCCTGGAGTATAGTATCAGACTTGCAAGAAGGATTAGCTTATAAATATCTTTATTTCAAATTGTAATCAACCTTGAATTAAATAAAATGTCTCAAACTAGAGGTTGGTTTTTATTTCTAATCTATTAAGATGTAAGTTTAGGCATGCAGTTCTTTTGTATTTTTGGTGTGTTCAGTCCAAAGAAAAGCCACAAGCCACACAGAAGTGGGCAGCTCAAGGTCAGGTTCCAGTGGGTTTTCCCTGTTGAGGAAAGTATGCCAGTTACTTATTAATTTTGAATCTAGAGTATAAATTAGCACAGACTGAAGCAGGTAATACTTGGTGTGTGACCACATGAGGAAAATGTGTCAGTGCATAACAGAGGTGGTAAGAGCTTGGGAGTTTAAAGATAGAAGGTGGGAGTTGGCCAAGGGTGAATGCTCATGGGAAACAGGTCATTGTGATTAAAAGATTGTTCTGAAAAATGGTATTTCTAAAAAGTGGGTATCAGGAAAGTGCCCAATTAGGATAATTGGAGAAAAACACCAACCAAACAGAACAGAACAAACTGTAAGTTGTTTTATAAGTTCGCAAAGCTTGCAGTCATCTGGGTAGGACCACACTTAGGATTCACTAAATAAAGCTTTTGTCACCTCAAGTTCCATGTAGATGAAGTTTCCATGGCAGGCTAGATTCAGTTTTAGAACAACCCCAGAGTTTTGGGGCACAGTACACCATTTTGGCTGCATTACAGACATTGGGTCTTGAATATGTTTAGTGTCTTACAAGATTGCTGTCTCGAGGGGGGAAGAAACATATAGTAAGCACTAATACTAGATATGAAGATGGATATAACTTCTTGTATGAGAGCAATGTACTCAGAGGAGGCAAAGTCAGGACTGATGAGTTTGTTTGTGAGATTTTAATGGAAGCATTAGTTTGTATGATTTGAGCAGCTGATGGAGATCGTTTTTGTGAAGGGAATCTTGAATGTCGGTGTCTAAATGCTGGTTTCTTTTTCCTCTGCAGTGATCTAGAAAAAAATAATATCACAAGAATCACCAAGACAGACTTCACAGGATTGAAGAATCTCCGTGTCTTGTGAGTATAACACAAACCTCATATTTTTTTATAAGGCTGTTGAAGGGTGCTAGTACTAAGAATGACCATAATTCTAGAGATCAAATGCTAGTAATGTCTGCATGTTATTCGATAGTTAGTGGCCTTTTAAACCAGGCAACTGGAACAGTTTGTCATGTGAAACTCTACATTTTATTTTCATGCTCAAGTCTGATTATAGCTTTGGAGCTGTTTAATGGTTTGTGTTTCTCTTTGGCTTTTTAGTTAATACTGTATTAAAAATTTTAGTCCACTTTACAATCTCTTATGTGTAAATAAATCAATGATACTGAAGCACTAGCAAATAGGACCTTCAGCTTTTGTTCACTTAAAGGTACAGTCCCATGAGTAACAGTTTTGCAGAAGCAGCAGCAGAACTTGCTTAAGGACAGATCTGGAGATTGTACCAAGGAAACGTGGATTTTTTTAGTCTAATGTGAAGTAATAAATGCAAAAATTTTAGATGGTGCTATCTCTTGATCTGAAAGTGTTGGTCAAGAGCTTAACTGTGCTTGTAAATGCACCCTGAACATTAACAGGGGACACATGAGTCTTAAGAAATTGTTATTCCTGATGCTCTATTTCCTTTATGAACCTCAAATGGCACCACTAATTTGGTGATGAAGGTTAGGGCTATTTCACAGACAGTTATGGTTGTTACATATAGACCCTTTTTCTTGAGGAAATTATCTTGGGTTAAAATAACAAGTTACACATTTTGAACTTGCGTCAGTCGTTTAAGGAAAAACTGGAGTACTTCCTATTTGAAGTGCATCTGTGTCGTGGTTTAGCCTCAGACGGCAACAAAGAACCACGTGGCAGCCCGGTTGGCTAACGCCTTGTGGCGGCGTTAGAGCAGTTGGAAGAAAAAGGCAGCACTCGTGGGTTGGGACAAAAGCTGTTTAACAGGATAACAAGGTAGAACAGGGAAGAAACAGTAACAGAACACGGATGCAGACAGATACAAACGCCAGTACGATACCGACCGCCGCCTGTGGGACCGCAGCCCCGCACCCCTCGCACTTCCAGTAACCCCTCCCCTTCCCGGC